>CM060969.1:26976493-27361829 GCA_030765045.1 Tenodera sinensis | reverse complement strand
TTTCTTTCTTTCTTTCTTTCTTTCTTTCTTTCTTTCTTCTCTTTCTTCCTTCCTTTCTTTCTTCCTTCCTTTCTTTTTTTCTTTCTTTTCTTCGTTCCTTCCATCCATCCTTCCTTCCTGCCTTCCTTCTTCCTACCTTCCTTTGTTAGTTTGCTTCTTTCTTTCTTCCTTTGTTTGTTTGTTTCTTTGATCTCTCTCTTCTCTCGTTTCTCTCATTCTTTCAAACATGAATGGCGTTCGATTACACTGAATTCAATTTTAATTTCTATCGGCGTTTCTTTCAAGTCTTTAAGTAAATATTACGGGGATATTCACATGGAATGTTTGAACATAGCACAGCTACCATTAACAGCAAGTCAGGGAAGTTTTATCAATGGGGTGCTCGATGGTTATTGACTTTGATATACCGGGTGGAAGGTACATACGTGAACCAGGGGATTTGAGTATAATAAATATGTACATTACAATTATTGTCAATAAAGAATCGTTTCATCGAAAACAAAATTATGTCAGATATTTGGAACCATCTAACTTCTTGACGAATGGATATAAGTGGTTTATTATTTCACTAACTGTCGCACAAATTTTGTGTGAGCGATGCTGTAATGCATTTCTACCTTAATTCGAATGAATTTAGTCACAATTTAATGTTAACCTAACGTCCAAATCTCTCTTAGAAATTAAACTTCGCATGACATTAAATTGTGACTAAATTCATTCGAATTAAGGTAAAAAATGCATTAAAGCATTGTTCATCCAATGTTTCCCCTCGGCGTAGGTATTTTTCAACTCAAAAGGGAACGAGGAATTCTTTGGAAATTAAGGGGTTTTTCAAGTAGAATTTTATAATTCAAGAATTCAAATCACTTGCCTATGCACTTCTGCTTTTAGCTAATAATTTTTCCTCATTAGACATTCAGCATTAAATGAAAGTATTACTTCATTAACAGATTCTGTTTTTAGTTGTATTTGCCATTCTCTTAATTTGGTTGCTAGAGCTGCATCAAAATGTCTTCCCAAAATGTTCGTTATTCCAAAAGATTTTCAGGCAAGGCATTTCCCTCGTGTTTAAAAACAAAATATTAATATAAACACTTGTATACATAAACAGTATATAATATCTGTTGGGAACTATGCTTGACTGCTACATTAAACCTAAACATTTGAGTTCCACTGAAATAGATAAAGCTGAATACAGAGATCTAAAAGTATTTCTTCAAAACATGTATTTTGGTGCCAAAGTTCAAATATCTCTGACAAAATCATCTCTGCCCAACAAATGTGTACAAGTTTTCAAATTACACTGTGTTGATTTTTACGTTGAGCCAGTTCGCGACATACTAAGTCGTTTTTCATTAAGTGATCCTCTTCTTACAATGTCGGAAGTGTTAGAACCAGCCAAAATCCAAACAGTTCAGTCAATTGCACCACTTCCTTCTCGGTTTCCTAATTTGGTGAAAGCAGAAGAAATCCAACAAATAGATACAGAATGGAGGCTATTGCGCAATATTGACATTACATATGGCAGTAACTCTACAGTGTAAAATTTTTGGAGCAAATATTTTTTATTATTATGTCATAAATATGCACTAAGCAAACTTGCCGGTTAAAAAATACTACTGCTTTTTTCAAATTAAATCTTCTGCTTTTACTTCGGCAGACATGGCAACACTGCCTCTGAAATCGCTGAAGGTTTGAAATACCATGCGACGTAAAACATTTGTGTGCTAAAATAAACGTTTAGGGTCTAAAATTGTTTTAAAACTTTTTTGGGGGTTTGTTCATAGCTGGATTACATCAGCATTGTTTCCACCCGATATTTACTTAGATTATCCGATTATTTATAAGTTGTGGTCAGTGTGACCCGGAATTAAAACAGTTCTTTGTGTTACACACCTCCTCTGTTGTACAAATAAAATTGTGTAATAGCATAAAATATAAGCTTTATAAAGTAAAACAGTTGCCCTCGACTCCGAAAATAAACACCCCGTTTACAACTTAGACTATAGTATTTAATCATTCTATGTGCCATACTATTCTGCGGTTCATTTCAGAGTCTACGTTTACTCAAAACATAATTATGGATACGTATTATTGGGGTTTTGTTATAAGCTCCACTCTTGTGTGTTGAATGGTAGAATAATTATGGCCATATTATTCCGCATTTCAAGAAATACAGAGTATAACTACATTTTTTAATCAGTATGGTCACCGAATTATTGTTATTTATAAGTAACAGTAAGACTTTATAGTGATGTAAGTAGTAATTATTAACAATTTATTACAAAAAATTACGAAATGGAGGATATAAAAAATTGACTAGGTCCCACCGAGACTTGAACTCGGATCGCTGGATTCAGAGTCCAGAGTGCTAACCATTACACCATGGGACCTTCGCGGCGATGTGGACCCCTGTTTGTTATCTAACGCTCGGTTTTGCAGGGTTCAAGGTCTCGGGCTGATTTTCGCATGTTAGGTCAGTTGTTTCTAAGGTTCTAGCTGAACATTTGGAGCACATTTCCTCTTGGTGGTGATATGTTTAAGAATATATCTCTGCAGCTTCACTCTCCCGCACATTTGGAGCAGGCGCCCTATGTAATGATTTTATGCACATCTCCGGCAGCACGTGGTATAAACTTGCGTTAGTATTTCATCCGAGAATTCAATGTCATCATCTTCCTGCAAACACACGTTTTGAGACCCCTGAATACAATAAATAAAACCACTCTTTCTCTGTGTATGTGTGCGCTTATCACTGAACATCCTAACTAAAAAGCGAAATGTGGGATATTGAAGGTATGTTAAGCTCACTGTCTACCAAAGATGTGACACAACGCTTTTAAAAGAACTCGCCATCACAAATTACCTGCCCTGCATGGAACAGTTTTCGTAATTTTTGATTTTGACGATTTTGATACACTTTTGAGATAGTTACATGACAAATAAAATGTGTGCACCTATATTACTTCGTTTAGATGGGAAATTAAAATCAGTTTTAGTCCAATTCCATTTTTAATACGATCCGCGTTTCCATGTTGAATTCAATCCGTATTGAGATCGATTTGGATACGCAAGGCTCGAGCATAAATAATTCAAGCTTTTATGATGGTCACTTGTTTTATCTTGGCAAATCTGTAAAAAAATATATTTTATGGGTATTTTAAGTAGGTTTGGGGTTAATGAATGTTCTTTAGAAGAATATATTGCGGGATTATAGAAATAATAAAAGTGTTTTATTACACCACTTAACAAAATGACAAGCGTGCAGCGTGTTACAACGACTACAGTAGAAGTTAGCATCATTGGTGGACTCAAATCGATTTGAATCTGGTAAATGTTTCCATGCAGTTTAAAACGAATGCTACTTCTAAGAGGATCGGATCCAAGGATCCTACTCGATTTGAATCCATGTTTCCGTGCAGTATTCAATCCGGAATGAGAACTCAAATCGATTTGAATTTCCAATGGAAACGTATAGAAAGCCAGATCAGTTAAAACCCTAGTTCTGAGGAAGCACTCCTGGAAATTCCAGTTTTCGCGAATATAATTCAGTCAAATCTCAAGAACACTAATGCCTTGAGAAAATTAACAGAAAGAGAGAAAACAGGGGAGATGTTGCAACGCTGTATTTCACTCCACGTGGACTTAACAATTGTCTATCATTAGTGATTTCTTTGATTTGATTGACTTAACAGACACGTTCATTGGTGCAATGTGAAACATCAGCGACTTCAGAGAACAAACAATACATGCGGTGTATGCTGCCTGAGAGGCAGCAAACGTAAAGCGCATGTTAACCATTAGAGTAGCACAATAATACCAGATCAGGAAGTGACTGTAGACTGCGTGCTGAAGAGTGAGTGGAACAATCAACGAGTAATGTCTGTACACCACTTATGCACTGCACCAAATCTTCATCCCTTCATCTCTGATTTTGTTTCATGAAGTCGAAGGCATGTGCAACAATTTCCCTGCTCTGACAATGTGATACTTCACCTGCTAAGTTTGAAAACGTAGGAGTCATGGTTATAAACATTAAAAAGACAAAATAAGCACAATTTATTAGCCTCTTTGAAAACAACCAGATGCGGAACACTTTTCCGCTGTGAGAAAGCAAAGGTATCATATCGTTTACTGCAAGTACACAGAAGCTAAGCATTAAACAATTTGCAGAATGAATATCCGGGCTTCTGGGCCGTGGTCTAGTGGAAATTCTTCTTCCAGACGTTTCGTTCGAAGCTGCGTGGAACATCATCAGTGATGTGACCGTAGTACTCTGCTGCTCTCAGCGAACTGACACGGAGCCGTTTGATTTCACAGGTTTTATCTTAGGCGAATGCTGGGGTGCATTATTTCATACCACGGTTTGCTTTCCATAATTTCCCCTCATTCCATTTCCTTATAATCAGGTGTATTCTCAGGCGTGTAGTGTTGGCACTACCGGGTAGATGGCGTAGATGTTTACGCATGGTAACTGCTGTTCTCGGCGCTAGGTGGTGTTTGGTCGGCCTTGTTCTCCGTCGGGGGGTGGGGGGGAGGGGTATGCTCAATGCGTTACCGGACCCGCGGTGTGATGGCTGCTTGGCCGGGCCTGGCGCCTGGATGAAGAAATTTCAGCACTTGTTAGGGACTTCCGCGCCTCTCTGTGGCCTGTCTAGCTGCGACCCTGTGTGGCACCTTCGGCACCCTCATTCATCCTTGCCTCCCGGGGGGTGATAGGCACAATACATCTGTGTAGGTCGAAGTGAGCGAGGTGTCTCCCCTTTGTCTGTACCTTTTACCCCTTTTGCATAAAGATCAAATATACATCTACTTACAAATCTAAATCTGCCTGAGAAAATTGTAGGCAGTACATAGAGGAATTAATTTTAAAATACGACTTATCTCACGATTGCATTTCCTAAAAAGTATTTGCTATTATTACAAGAAAGGCACATAATTTAAATGCATGTTTTAATTTACTGGCAAATGCCCTGTTCTAATACGGGCATGCATATTATACAACTGCATTTTTAACCATACATATGAATTGCAAATAGGCCAGCATTCAGTGTCCTAAGTCTCCAAAAAATTGAGAAGGAAAATTCAGGAATGACCGCCGCGCGCAGTTAGCCTATTCCAAAAATAACCGCCTTGTGCGCAGTCGGAGCCCTCCGAAAAATTGAATGTCCAAATCTCACCGCAAATGTATGTTTTGAACGCCCCCAGAGTCAACAACAGCATTTTTAGAAAAAAGGTCCGTGTGTGTATCTCAGTGTGTGTGTGTGTGTGTGTGTGTGTGTGTGTGTGTGTGTGTGTGTGTGCGCGCGCGCGCGCGCATGCCTGTCTGTCTGTCTGTCTGTGAACAGTATAACAAAAACGAAAAGTTGGTTAAAATCAAAGTTGGTATTTAAGTTTAACAGTGTAACAAAGATACGACAGGAAGATTTTCAAGAAAATTCCTCCAACCTAAACTACCCTTTACATGGAAAATGTTTCAAAAATTTTAATTTTCTCGAAAACGGCTGTAACGATGTTGATTGAAATGCTATATATTTAAGATACTGTTATGGCAAATGAATTGTATATTTTTTTAGTTTTCTGGCTATAGGCCATATAGTCCCGTTTACACGTGATGAAGTTTGCATAACTGGTAAACCGTAAGAGATAGACCAAAACTATCTGAAAAAAAAAAAAAAAAAAATGTAGATCTCGTTAAGATATAGTTATGTCTATATGCATTTTTTATGGAGTGAACCATTTCGGAGATATTCCTTGTTATTTGTGTGAGTTTTGTAGTATTTAAACTTTTCTGAAATGGGTGGTCGTTATTCTTTTTGTTTTATGTTTGGCCGTGCAAAGAGAATGGCATTTCAAAGCTTTAAAACATTTGACTATCGCTCAAACCCTACTGTATCCCCATATTCCTCTTGCATCTATAAGAAAATCAGCAAGAAAATAATTTCTCCAAATGTTTATCTCGACTAACATGAAGATAAGGGAATAAGAGTTTGTAAGAATGTCAGATTATACAACATTCAATCCTGCTTAAAAAGTAGAGACTTTTTCAGTTAAATGAGGAAACTCTTAACCACGTTCCAGTGAGACAAAATGTCATGTTCCTTAGGGAAGCTCTCTCTAGTCGCAAGCTAGGAAAAATACCATTGGTCAGTTACATAGAACCAAATGAATTCCCAATGCGCAACATCAACCTTCACTTTCTATCGATAGGCTGATCGACAGCGAACCTTGCCGTTCTCGTTGCTGGGCTATTGTGAACCAAAATATTGAGTGGTGGCCTGCTGTTTGCTGCCGTTGATGTTCTGCTTGCCATTGCCGGATGATTGTGAAGCAGGCTTAAGATTATAATAATTAGATAAGGATCCCACACATCGCCCACATAGTGAACAAACTTAGATATGAAATTCGCTAATTACAATATTTAACATGATACTCATAATCTCCTAAACTTTAGTACAGAAGACGCTGTATCTCTCATTGATTCGACTTATATGGACGTATGAGTGTGCTATTTGGGGTTCTGCTTCGGATTTACAGAAAAAAATTTGATGTGTTGCACTCACATGACTTTCTCTACTCTTGTACTAACCATTCTTACAGACTCTTATTCCTATCTTCTTCGTGTTAGTTAAGATAAACATTTCTACAAATTATCTCATTCCTTATTTCCTTGTAGGTACAAGGGGAATATTAGAATACAGTAGGCTTTGTGAGATAGTCAAATCTTTTAAAGCTTTGAGATTCTGTTGTCTTTGCACACTTAACATATAAAAAAAAAAAAAAAATGAACAACGATGATCCATTTCACGAAAGTTCTAAGTTTCGCGAAACTCACACACATAACAAAGAATATCTCCAAATTGGTTCACCCTACAAGAAAATTTATTTGGACATAAATTGTGTATTTTAGCAAGATCTACATTTTTTATAGTATGATTTGGTCTATCTCTAACGGTTTACCAGTTATGCAAAAGCCGTCCAGAGTAAATGCGACTACAGGGGCTATAGCCAGAAAAATCAAGATATACATTTCATTTGTCATCAAAATATCTCAAACATATGACATTTTAATAAAAATCGTTAGAACCATTTTCAAGAAAATCAAAATTTTAGAAAAATTTTCCATGTAAAGGGTAGTGTAGGGTGGGGCTAGCTTCTTCAAATCTTTGTGTCGCATCCTTGAAAGACATTAAACTTAAATACCAACTTTGGTTTTTAACCGGCTTTTCGTTTTTGAGTTATGCTGTCCACAGACTGAAACAGACAGACACACACGGACCTTTTTCTAAAAATGCTTTTTCTTTTGATTCAGGGGGTCTCAAAACATATATTTCCGGTGAATTCTCGACATCGAATTTTTGGGTGGAATACAATACTTCCCCTACTTACCAGTAGAGAAAGTAAAAAGAGCACAGACAGTTCAAAATCGTTTCCTCCAGCCCATAAGAAATGCACCATGGTATGTTCGCAATCCACTAGGGTGACCAGATACCACTAGTAGCCACTGCCCTTCAAGACTGCTACATTAAACTCTACAAGTTCACCAGCCTCTCCAATCCACTGCTGAACACGATTTCTGAACACCTCTGAACTCTCGGTTTTGTCATTCTCCCCATCCTTTTTCCTCCGTCATTGTAGTTTGTTTCTTTCTCCCCCCCCCCTCCCCCATTTCTCTCTCTCTCTCTCTCTCTCTCTCTGGAAAACATTAGAAAATCGCTGATATACGTGCTTTTTCTGGAGTATTAACAACATCAAAGATTTAACAAAAGATTTAACACTATACAAACTATCGCTTCTTTCTTATGATTGCAATATGATTGGAACTGCAAATTTAGCAAATTGAGCAACCAAAAGCTTCTACTTTATTAAATATTCATTCTAACCAAATTTTGTAAATGGCAATAGTTTTTAGCTTATAAAGCTTGATTATTTTAACCGATTTTTAAAAGGAAATAATGAGCAAGATATTTTGCACTTTTATTTTGCGCCCCCTCCACATTTTGGGGCAAGTAATTAAGATATAGCATAGCCTGTTGTCAAGTAGGGCATAGGGTGCATTATATACCAAGTTTTCAAATCAGTTCGACAATTCTTGTTTGAAGAGGTGCGCGCGCACGCGCACACACACACGCCGCATACACACAATTTTATTATAACTGCTATTTTTGGCTTCAAGGTATCCCATTATAGTGAAAGGCAACTTTTCCAGTATGTAACCGTTATATTCATTCAACGAATATGCTAATCTTCACATCGTGTGTCTGGTAGGCATGTAATTTTGTGGGTATTTGTTGTGATTGAAAGACAACAGAGAACGTGTAGCACAAAAAGGATAACAATTTGATGTGTTGCACTCTCGTGATTTTCTCTACTCTTAAAACTATTTTTACAATGCTTATTCCTAATTCTTCTTCATATTAATCCAGATAACAATGCAGAAATTATCTTATTGCTACTTTTCTTGTAGGTGCAAGGGAATATACGAATACAGTAGGTTTTGAGCGATAGTCGGATGTTTTGAAACCTCGACGTAGAATTTTTGAGTGAAGTAAAATATTTTCTCCAGTTACTTTCTTTCATCAGTGAATGACGGTTTAATTGATCCACAGCTTCTGTTATTTTCCGAACGAGGAGTGGTTCCACCTAAATGGTCGTATCAACACTCATAACAGTCGGTACTGGGCCTCTGAAAATCCACATCACGTCAAGAAATCCCTCATTGTGACTGGAGAGTTGGGTTTGGTGTGCTAGACACATAATCGGACCAATATTCTACGAGCAGACTGTAAATGCAGAGAGGTACCGAAATGACATTCTGAACTGACAGAAGAAGAAAAATCATATGGATGGTTCCACAAGATTCTGCTACTGCCCATACAGCAGAGGAGTCCATGAATAAAAGTAGAGAGGTGTTTGAAAATAAGAGTGATTAGGCTGGTGTATTGCCCTCTCGCTTCCCCGATCTAACAGTGTGCGGGGTAACCCGAAAGACAAAGTTTACGAGACAAATCCTCATATACTGAAAGAACTGAAACAAAATATTAGAAATTAAATCGGAAACATTACAGTGGCCCAACATAATCAGAATGTGTTCTCCCGATATAATACTTGTTTATCCGAGGGTGGAAGCTATTTCCGGCATCTTCTATAACGTAAGAGTGTTATACCTATATGCTTTACACCCGGAGTTTATGTAGAAGCAAAGCCGGCTGTGGTACACCCAATTGCGCACAGGCCAAATGATGTGCGACCGTTAGGTTTTAAATGAAGAACCCTGTATTTAAATTGTATAAAACGGGAATGAAATATTATGCACATAAACATTAAGTTTATGGGTTTATCAGCTTCGTTTTTATGTTGATATAGTTGTATTACATAATTTTAAAATAGTTCCAAAGATGCAACCTTTAAATATTATGTTCTTTGTATTCCTTTATCCTTTTTGGAACTATTAGTGTCTTCAGGTATACTCTTTTCCAAACAACACGTATCGGTAATTCATAACGTAACACAAATACGAGTTATACGCGAACCTTGGGAATTTGGCTGCTGTGTTCTGCACCAAAATGGTGTCTGCATGAAAATGAAGGCGGCCTTGGATAACATTGTGTGAGTGATTGCGCTGTCGGCGTCTTCGGGATTGTGGTCAATGCGGTGCTCATGATTTGCCGTAATAATGGTGTTCGCTGCGGTTCGGACTGTGGGAATGTTGCAGTCTGTAATCCAAAGTATTTACCATTACATCCACCGCCGAATTCATCGCACTGCATGCATCGGAATGGCTGCATTAAACAGTGACAATGTAGCGTGACTATGGCAAGGGATGCATGCATTTCGATCCACTCAACTCGTCATTCCAAATGAAACATGACAAAAAGTGACATTGCATTTCAAAAGTGGACCATTAAACCGCAATGATGCTGAACAGCCTAGGCTTGTTATGTAAAAGTCTGATGTGCTGCACTCACATGACTTTCTCTACTCTCGTACTAACCATTCTTACAAACTCTCATTCCTACGACTATATCTTCTTCGTGTTAGTTGAGATAAACATTTGTACAAATTATCTTATTGCTTATCTCCTTGTAGCTGCAAGGGGAATTTTAGAATACAACAGGCTTTGTGCGATAGTCCAATCTTTTAAAGCTTTGAGATTCCGTTCTCTTTGCACACTTAACATATAAAAAAAATGAACAACGATGTTCCATTTCACGGAAGTTTTAAGTTTCAGAAACTCACACACATAACAAGTAATATCTCCGAAATGGTTCACTCTACAAGAAAATGTATTGAGACATAAATTGTGTATTTTAGCAAGATCTACATTTTTTGTATAGTATGATTTGGTCTATCTCTAACGGTTTACCAGTTATGCAAAAGTCATCCAGAGTAAATACGACTACAGGGACTATAGCCAGAAAATTCAAGATATACATTTCATTTGTCATCAAAATATGTCAAACATACACATTTTAATCAAAATCGTTAGAGCCATTTTCATGAAAATAAAAATTTTCTATGTAAAGGGTAGTTTAGCGTGGGACTATTTTCTTCAAAATCTTCGTGTCGTATCCCTGCAAGACATTAAACTTAAATACCAACTTTGGTTTTTAACCTACTTTTCGTTTTTGAGTTATGCTGTCCACAGACACAGACAGACAGACAGACACACACTCTCCTGAATCCAAATAAAAGTATTTGTGTGTGTATGTGTGTGTGTGTCTGTGAACAGCATAACTTAAAAAAGAAAAGTCAGTTAAATACCAAAGATGGTAGATGGTATTTAAGTTTAAAATCTTTCAAGAATTGCGACACGAAGATTCTTAAGAAAGTTCATCGACTCTAAAGTACCCTTTTCATGGAAAATTTTTAGTTTCTCAAAAATGCCCGTAACGATTTTGATTAAAATACTACTTGTTTAAGATATCTTTATGGCAAATGAAATGCATATTTTCAGTTTTCTAGCTATAGCACATGCAGTCCTTTTTACTCTTGATGACTTTTGCATAGTTGGTAAGCTGTAAGAGATAGACCAAATCTTACTACTAGAGGTACAAGAAATGAAGATCTCGTTAAAAGTCACGATTTATGACCAAATACATTTTTGTGGAGTGAATCATTCCGGAGATATTCCTTATTATTTGTGTGAGTTCTGCAATACTTATAATTTCCTGAAATGAAAGGTTTCACTTTTTTATATCTTGGCCGTGCAAAGAGAACGGAATTTCAAAGCACTCATTTAGCTACCAGCTTTAAAACATTTGACTAACGCTTAAAGCCTACTACATTCCCATATTCCCCTTGCACCTATAAGAAAATCAGCAATAAGATAATTTGTACAAATGTTTATCTCAACTAACATGAAGAAGATATAGCAATAAGAGTTTGTAGGAATAGTTTATGTAAGAGGTCATTTAAGTACAACTCATCAGACTTTTTATGCTAGCTTTATTTGTTTCTTTTTATTTTATTTATGTTTTATTACTTTTGTACAATTTTGGGATTAATGTTAGTGGTTTTGGCACAGCAGAGTTAATTCGTGGCAGAATGGGGAAATGATGGCCAGAGTGGCCGGTCCGACGGGAATCAAACCTGGGATCTCCCGACAGCAAACCTCACAGTTAGCGCGGCTCTTCCTTACTTTACTCGCGATAATTTTTATCTAGGAATAACATTGTTTCAAGTTAGGCAAGAAAGTTCCAACATACGGAAACATCATTCAAACGAATGTTCGTGGTAACAAACACTTACAATGAAAAGAAAGGCAAGATAGCTGGGAAGGGGCAGGGGGGGGGGGGGGGGGGGAGAAAGGCAAACTTTCAAGTAGGTTCATTAGGTGACGTAAGAAAACTTGTAACATTTACATTTTCGCTGTAGTAAGTCTTTGTTGATATGTTAAGATTTCCTTGTTATGCAAAAATATATCAAACCAAGGAAACTTCACAGAAAATTCAAAATACAAATTTTATATCAATGTACCTATTATATACGGGGTGTCCCCCAAAAAAAATCGACAACACTTAGTATGTTGTGCGGGATGGCACACTGTTTGGTTTTTGAATAGGAACCCCTGCCCGGAAATACACGGTTTGGACGCTGTAGCGCATCGAAGTTTGAGCACGAACGGTCGTGATAATTTAACACTCGTTTTGCTATTTTAATACAGAAGGTATGCGACTCTTTAGCCTTGTGGATGAACGATCTGAGCATAATAGCATTCCTATTCATGCGCTAAATTCCGCCGTGGAGTCTTTGGTGCGCATTCTACTGCGTTACGTGTGTAGTTTCCAGTAGACACGTTTTTAACAGCAGTGCGACACGTAAAAGTACAGAGCTGCTGAATGGCCGACTTGAGCTCCAGCACACTTTGATGTAAATGTGCGGAATCACTTCAAGTCACACATCCATAAGCCAGATGTGACTCAAGACTATTTTCTTGGTGTTGTATGAAGAGTATGGTGTATGGAACTCCTGTGACGTCAGCAGAGGACCTTATGGGTCGAGTCCACGGATCGATTGAAAATTTTCAAAGACAACCGCATCAATTGGTGCATGTGCATGACACTCATCACCGCAGATATAGGCTCTGCATTTGAAAACCAATCAGTTTGCTTTCCCGCACAACATACTGAGGTTGTCGGTTTTTTTTTTCTTTTCTTTTGGGAGGGGGGACACCTGTATAATTACATGCAGTTTTTAGAAAACAAAAAATAAAATCATTGCATCATTGCTTAAAGACAGGTTTTGTCGAATGCAAAAATGTGCTTATGTAGAGGAATATTTTGAATCACAATAAAATCATTACTTTTTAACACGAATCCTTATTTGATTTTCTAAAGATTTTGACTATCGCTCTGGTATTGAAATGATCTCAACATGAAGCAGAGAGAAATATAAAGTTTTACAACCACAGAGTTTAGGGACTATAGTGGGTAGGGAAAACAATGTGAATGTAAGGTATCGAATTCTGCCAGTCGCAGTGGCATTCTGGAGGATGACGCCGCTGAGTCACTGAAACGTGCCCAGTCACATCGTGCGTCTTTCGTCATGCACACCAGGCTCCTGTAGAGTCACTCTTCCGCCGATTTATGGCAAACTCTGCCCCCATTTCTATTAAATTTACCTTTGTTCGTGCAGAGATACAACGCTCACATTTGCATCCGTCTCACTGCCTGGACCACGTGCAATGCATATAATATTGCGTGTTGCTGAACGAATTATAGCGGTGGAACTCTGGCACACGAATTTTTTGGTAGGTAACATAAAATGTGACATCTGCGGGAGAAATAAATAAACATGTGCTGGGAAAGAGCAGGTGAAGTCACGTTTCAGAATGATTAGATCTGCTACTTTATGGAGGCACAAACACGCTGGGAAAGGAGTCGCTGTGAACATTATAGTAACAATAATGCCTCCAGTAATTGTAATGATAAAATATGGAAGTTATAAATGGTAATATTCATATACATACAGCTTATATATTGCGTTATTATTCATTGTAGTGCTATTCTGCTTCCTAAGTTACATATTCATATGCGTTTTTTCACGAAATGATTTCGAGATAGGTCTGTCAGTTTTTCCGTCACGGCAGGGATTCCTGCACGTTAGTCGACGGCTTATTGTGCATCAGACCACGGGAGGAAGGATGATGTGAAAGTAGCCTACAGGCGGCCACAACACATCAAGGCGGAACTACACCTACGGTGGGTTCCTAACAGGTGCAGACAAGTTTTGGAGTCCGAGGGAGTTCCAGGTCGCCACAGAAAGCCCGTCACCAGCCAGTTCTGGCTGATCAATGTCTCCCTGGGATGGCGGTCGGCCGACCACAACGCCTCCTCTCAGTCGAGCACCATAGTTCTAGGGCCCAAGCACCACCGCAACGCTTAAGTGCTTAATTACATTAGAAACATTAGGAAACAATCTTCAAAGCAGAAGCACAGAGGAGTAGTTCAGAAGTCTTAATCAACAGCTCTTACCTAAGGGGTGGGGGGAGAACATTGTAAAATTTTCAGCACGTTCCACCAAAAGACATATTTACATTTGGGCAAAAGCAAAACTTTTGCGTAAAATTCGTCGAGAACGGCTGAGCTGACGAAGAAAACATCAAAGAACAAAAGGAAAACATTAAAACTATTCCTAATTATTTAAAACTCAATCTGAATTAACAGGTGTTCACAAGCTATTAATCGAAAATTCAAAATATGCATTTTTTCCTCATGTAATCTTTTTTAAAATTTATTTTAATTCGCTGGAGCTCCTGGTCTTATCGCGATTCTATAAAAAACCACCACATAGCAAAATTACATTGTAAATGTATATTAATTAGACAATATTATAATTTGACAATATCTTAGTTTGTTGAATATACTTAGGTATGTTTTTCTTTTAACACTGGATTGTTGTTGGCGTCACACATGCCCAGAATTTTCCAATCTGGCCTGGATTACAGCCCAAAATTATTTATGAGGTACAGTGATTTGCGAGGAAGAGAAATTACTGGGTATTTAGGACAGTGGTATTCAACCTTTTTCTTCCGCGTCCCCCAAAAACAATTTTTGATTTCAGCTTGTACCCCTAGGCCTAGCCCTCGAGTATCCTTGAATCATGTCACACATAACCATGTCATAAATAGTTTATAATATTTATACCCTATTCAATAGTAAACAAAGAATAATTAAATTACATTTTATGTACCCCTAAGAAGTCTTCGTGTACCCCTGGTGGCACGCGTACCCCAGACTGAATATCACTGATTTAGGAAAGCAAGGAGAATAGACATCATGCAGTTTACTCATGCAGATGAGTTCTTCCAATGCTGCTTTCATATTTGCATGATCTTCTTGTGAATGTATCTGAGGAAGTCACAGTGTGGTATTCTACAGTTCTTTGGAGGATGCTTGGCGGCCTCTTTAGCTGCAGCAACAGCTCCCTCGTTCCTTAGTCGCCAACGTGAGGCGGTATCTAGATTTTACCATATTGAATACCTGTATTGTACAATATTAATTCGGCGAGTCATTGTTTCAATCCAGTTTGAATTCGATTCAATGGTTTGGGAATAGATGAACATCGTACATTCATACATACATACCCACATGTTTATGTTAAGGAAATGCATCTATGAAAAACTAAAAATCCACAATTTTTTTTGATTAACTTGCAATATTTACCAACGGAACACACGGAATTTTAAGATCTTCTGTAAAATCATTTCTGAAATATTGTTTTAGCTTATAATTAATCACTTTTACATATTATGAAATGCATAATTTAGCAGGCAATTTATTAATTCTGTGTCCAATTTTTATTTTGAAATTAGGTGTCACCCGGGTGTTAAAAAAATATTATTTTAAGATTTTTGTCAAACTTTTCTTTGTAATTTTATATTTTAGTATCCTGATATTAAATAATAAATAGGACAGAGGATTTGATTTATACCTCTAGATGTGATAAAACTATTAATAGTTACGGGAATTACTTTTTTCCTAAAGTAATGTTCTGCGGTTTTTGTCCAGCACCGCCACTCATCACGAAACTAGAAGAGCCACACATACATGAGAAGGAAACATTATGAAAGGGAAATGGTGAAAAGAAAATCGTGATAGATGAGGAAGCATTCCAGCATTCGTCTGCCGACCAGGGAACAACACGAAAACCCCTAGTTGAGAGTGGACGATCGACAGAGTCGGCCTCCCAATAGTTATTTTTTGACAATCTCTTAACGTTTCAAGCGTGTAAACTAAGAAAAGTAGTTCACATGACCTATTAAATGCATAAGATGCATGAAAGAGCTGAGGAAAATGGACTTGAGGTTCAATACTGTAAAAACGTTTAAGCATAATAAAAAATATGTCTAATTTTCTGTCAATCGTTGCCAAATTTGACCGTTGCATTGGCACTACTGGCTGCAGTGCTCGTGTGTTTTTGGTGACATCACAGCGAGAGCGCCATGTTGGATTATGTAGTGTAGAGGAAGAGCATTCCTAGATAGTTGTGTTACTCCTTTTACTGAGCACGAAAATGAACAGACGAAGGGGAAGGTGCTGGGGCTTATCGTCACCATAACTGAGTGCACCTCAGTCCATGGTTATTTATATCCCCAGACTCTTCTTGTTAACATTCTGTATCTGTTATGACTGCCTATACCTACCTACCTACCTACCTATCTACCTCCGAAACTCTGGAGTAGGCAATTCATCATTTGATTCTTACTGCTTAGCTGTGAAAAATACTGTTATTAACAGTAGAAAAATGCCATGAATGAAACGATTTTCTCAAATAGCGTTGCCAAAGTCACTCACAAAACAGAAGAACTGTGGCAAGAATCAGTATAAAAATGTTGTTCAACTTTTTGACTATCGGTAGATGCTCCCTAAAACAGTTGTTTGTCAGCCTATAACGAGGGGCCTAAGTCATCATAGTAGCATTTAGCGGCGTTTTTAAACAAAATTGACGCAGTACAGTTCCATTTCAATACTTCTGGTTTGGATCGCAATTTCTTAGAGATGAACGTTCATCTTTTCATGAAATTACACAAAGCGTTTCGTAAGTACCGTCGCTTACACGAATGCAATTTTAATTTGTAATTAACCCTTTTATTTACGGTTTGTTTTCCTTTGTTACTAACTTACTTCTATGCAAGTTAGATTAACACACGTAAAGAGTACACAATGATTACCTATGTAGGTATAGCGATAGACTATAATTTGTCAGTTTTCCTTAAGCTAATTTGGAATATCTAATCCAGCATGTCAACCCAAGCGCAATTTCGTGACCTTGGAGTACTCATGGGCATAGGCGCTCCGAGAAAGACTGTGGTGTACACACACACAACGACGTTAAGCAAAACAGCAAAACATGGATGTTCAAAGTTGGTAGGGAAAATAAGTTAGGTAATTCTTTTTATTATAGTGTTTCTTCTCGTTCGTTTCTAAAGTATTGATTTACATAGATTTCAAGATCATAAGATTTTAATTTGAGTATAATAATGTAATTATTAAAAAACGATTTAATATTCCAAAAACAAAACATTAAAACCACAAAAGACAAGGAATATTTATATAACTTTTATCCTTATAATTCAAAATAAATCAGACTTTATTCTGTAACATAAAATAAAAATAACTCCATATTAAAACCTCTACTTTTGGTCACACTTTGAACCCAATTACATATTTGTTATGTCCATTTTGTGCTTTTCCACCATCTTAATATTTGGGGAAACAATTGCAAAAGCAGATCTCAAAGCAGACGTAAGGTTATCATCGGACAATTTTGTTGATAACTTCAATAGGAAGGAAGAAATAAAGCGCTTAAATAAAGCTTGGTATCCAGCATTATACAAAGCAGCGAAGAACCTGACCGGAGACAAGTTCAAAATCGTAAGTCATGTACAGCTTCAGCTACAGTAAATGCCAGCCCATCGACAACAATGGAAACAAATTTAGCAACTCCATTACGGATTATAGCCTAATGAGCGAAAAAGCCTGCGACATTCGCTAACTGCAAGGAGAGATTGCTTTGTGCCAATGCCAGGTCTTTGCGTTTTCGCAGACTTTTGTGCACCACATGGAATGTAGAATAAATACTGGAGGATAAATAATAATTATTATTATATCTTATATGCAATATGTTAACGTTAAAGATTAGTGTATATGAGAAACCCTATTACGCAACGATATGTTATTACAAGGATTTGTTGAACAAAGAGAATGTGCACGTGCCGGGAAGTGAACCTGCACTCACCGTCGGTACCATCTAACATGGAACTAATAGAGCACATACACGTGCTAAGCGGTGTTCTTACTGCATCCCGTAAAACTAGGCACAGGGATTTTATGATATAATAATTTGATTGCTTTAATATCTCTACATATATGCATTACAACCTACCCAACAATATGCACATAAATGTGTCCATATAAAATGCATTAAGACATCGTATTGACATAAACATTTAAGGCAATGTTACGTAAGCTTTCCGTTACGGTAGGGATTCCGGCACGTCAGCTAATGGCTTATGCGTCAAACCTGGGGTGGAAGGATGATATGAGAGTACCCTACAGGCGGCTCGAACTCATCACAGGCGGAACTACAACTAAGGCGGGTCCCTAATAGGTGCAGGTAGTTCTTCAGCCCGGCGAAGTTCCAAGTTCACCACAGAGAGACCGTCACCATCCAATTACGACTGAGGAATCAGTCCTCCTGGGATGGTGGCCAGCCGATCGCAGTGCCTCCCCTCAGCCGAGCATCGTATTTTCAGAGCGCAAGTACCACCACAGCGCAGCTCGCCGGTGAATCCCTAGTATTCGCCTGATTGACCTGGGAAAACCCTCGAAAAATCCAAGGTCAGAAAGGTCGGCCACGGTAATTCAACCCACCACGTTACCGCCTGAGCCATTCTCCTCGGTAGCCATATGAAAAATTTAACTCATCAAAATTATGTTTAATGTCGAAGAGTTAGAATTAAACCTAATTATGTTGCTCACTTTTGATATGATTATACAAAAACAACGTTTTCACCATATGCAAGCACCACGCCACCTGGATTTTCAATTGGAGAACGATTCTGAACCTACAGAAATGTTTCCGGAATTGCATTTCTAAAACTATTAAAGATTGTACATTTTGAGATACTTTCATTGGCATAAGTTACTAATTACATTTTTATAAATTTAATTATAATTTTAAGAGGCACTAAAAATAATGAAAATAAATTTAATATTAAGTATAAGCATAACCGCCACACTACAACCCACATCCTAGAACTCCGTGACAGGCCACGTTCATTCCTTGAAGGAACAGATACGACCAAGTTCACTGATGTGAGGTGAGTTATTAATAAGTGAAACATGAAAGTCACGTGTTTAACATTTCACTTGAGAAATTATATATATGTACATGTATACGTGCGTGTATGTGTATGTTTGTGCACGCGCGCGCCCGTGCGAATCTTTTCTCTGAATTCTCTTTATTTTGTATACTTTTGTATAACAAGGAAATCTTAACAGCGTTATCACTGAAAAAATAGAGAACTTATTAAAATATTAATCCATACAAGTTTAGCTCTTCTATGCGTCATCTAACGGACATGTTTGAATGTTTCTTCTTCTTCTATTTTTTCCATTGCAGGAGCTTGTTACTACAAACTAATGTTTGAATTTTATGTCCGCACATTTAAATCTTCCTGTTTACTTTGAAACAATAATTATTCTCAGATAAAAGTATACCATGGGTATCGTAGCAAGAGAAAAAGGCATTTTTGTATGAATTATATAATACTTAACCCTCCATTAGGTGCGCGCCCTGTTAGAACACCGTTAGTCACGCGGGGCCTGATAGGACCGCTCTATATTTTTGTGCTTATACGAATATATCTGTACTTATTTATTTTTATGGTATTTTTCATTTATTCCCACGTTTTCAGATGTTGAAATGGAATTGAAAGATTCAGTGCTACAGCTGGGATTTGAACCACAGACTTACCAAGCGGGTGCTCTAACCATTAAGCTACTGTGACATCCTGCCAGAATACCATTGACTTCTCCGACCAATTCGTATTTTCCCGGTAAACCACAAAGGCAGTCTCACATCAGAGACAATTACCCCAATGGTGACTTACTATTGCAAGTACTTTATGTCCCGGGATTAAATAACCTTATCCTCGGCTTGTGTGTTTAAAAACACCAACAGTAAGTTTGTTGCTATAAATAAATAATCTCGTTTTCAGTTTATCTTCAGAATTGGAATCATTTGATTCATATAAAGTTGTAAGGCATCAGCACAAGGTAGATGATGCACTTCTTTCAAATCCTTGGAATTTTGTAGCTCATACTCCTGTTTGTGAGCTGTAGTAACATACTGCTTGCAATGGTAAAGTAATATGGCACAACTAACGAGGAAAAACATATGTCAGTAGTATGCAATGAGAGTAGGCGCGTAGTTTGGTTCATCTCTGCAGCACGTAACTACCAATTAGTCATTCTTGGAGCTAAATAAATAAATAAGGTTGTCGCAAACATTCGAGATTGCATTGGTACACTCGTTTGAAGCCTACAACGTTTAAATAAATATACATAGGGGTCTCTCAGGCCCATAGCGACAAAATGAGGGTTAAGAACATAGTGTGAATTTACAATTGGTAGAGAAAGTCATATGGATGAATCGTAGTATCTTATATAAGGGGTATTTCTGGTGAAATACAAAACTTGAAAGTGGTATAAAGTAAAAAATAAAATAAAATTCCAAATTTCAACATTTGAAACATTAGTTGTGAGGCTGTAGGTATCATGGACCCCCTATGAAGCCTCTAAGAGTTCATCAAGATGCAAGAATGTTTGAAATGTACACCAAGTTTGTTTGAGGAGGGTAAGGTAGGGTTAGGGTGAGTAGTAAATTTAGCCACCGCCTCCACCACTACCACCACCACCAGACCGGAGTACATTAACGGTTGCAACAGCACATGTCGTCGAGGGTCGGGAACTTTGTTTCCCTCAACACAAACATGATTCCCCCTTCGGTAAAAATAATCTGTAAATCACACGCAGACATCGCAACGGGGAGTTTTCTGTCATCGCGGCAAAGGATGTTTATTGTCGCAAATAATTACAAGACGGGGGCATCCCCTGCTACACGCTTACTGGAATTTTGTACCAGTTAAAAGGAAAATTCTTCGCATTTGATGGTTGCACGACCCTGCCATGTTAGGGGACTGAAAATTGCGTTATCTCGAATTGATTACATTAAAGCAAATGACCAGAAGGATAAATATCTAAATGGGGTTCGTCAAGAGTCCAGCATTTCAGCAGTTATAATGCCATGAACTAATGTTCAGCAGGCACGCGGACACAATTATTCTCTCTTATGCACACTGGTGGGTTGGCGAGAAATATGCAGAACGGAAGCGCATTCTTTTCTGAAGAGCAAAATGACACATGGAAAGCAATGTGGGGCAATAACATTGTGACAAACGATAATGTGACAGATCCCTCCTCTGACACCAGTGTGAGAAGTGACAAGCCCAGTTGCCTTTCTTGTCACTTTATTTTCCTTAAATTGAATTACAAAACACAGTTCTCTTTGTTATCGTTAACACAATCTACAATTCGTCGTAATCTTGCAACTCACAGCTGTTCTGTTATCTGCTAACCCTGATGCGTACTTCAGTCTTTCAGTTCTACTGTGTTACAAACTGCTTTCGACGATACACTCACACTCACTTAAACAGGCTTAACTAAAGACTGCTTTACAGAACAAACCGACGCGACTATTAAATGACGATACTCTCAACACTGCCTGTACACCCATGCTCTAAACTAAGCCCCGCACTACAGCCCATCAAGAACCAAACCTTACCGCCCAGCCGCTGCGTCCCCCACCTCGGCACACTACAGGCATCATTGGTGGGGTGCAGTATTGGAGGGTGGTACGTGGTCAGCGTCCCGATCCCTCCCGGCCAGTTATGCGGGCTTCACGACCTGGGGCCACTACTTTTCCATCAACTAGCTCCTCAATTGGTCCCCACGGGACTAACGAGGCTGAGTGACCCCGTGCCAGACCTCCCAAAGGGTCTGTCTCGCTTTAATATGTCAGCGAATTCTCTGGAAAGTACACCGTTTCTCGAAACTTTTTATAAGCGAGCCCGGCAAATGAACAGTTACGAGAATTGTCTTGAATCGCGTTGCTCTGTAGTGCTCATTGTCTTCTTGTTTATTCGCCGCGCAGTGGTGTGAGGTAGTCGACCTCGGCTCTCTGTTTGAGCAGCGGCTGCCGACCAGCGTCATAGTAAACTACACATCAAGCACATGATTTTCCACAAGATACATTGACCCAGAGCTACAAATGTGCTGTTTCGATCCTGTACTATAAACAGCATTTTTCCCCAAAATTGTCGTATTTTATTTATTTTGTTGGACTATTTCATTCAGGTTCCTTAGAATTGTTGACAATCTATAAGATGCTTTGGAATTATCGAAAGGATATCCGTAGTAAATTTGTTATGGTTATACTTATTGATTGACTTGTTTCCCGTCTCTCTATTTTTTTTCCACTTCCGGGAATCGAGCCTGGGACCCTTCATACAGCAGGCAGGCGCTCTATCGACTGGCTTACGGGCCCAGCCATATGTTAAATATGTTGAGCTAGCTTTTGCAAATCTACTGCAGCATTAGAGGTCACTGCTGTAACATTTAACGTGCATAAAAAGAATAAAACGGAAGAAACATAAATCAGCAGAAATTAAATTCTAGACTTCGCGTGCAAACGTGACCCAGCTTTTAGAATTTAGATTTTGGTGAGAAGGCAGAGGTGAACTAGCTGAGGGCGAACTGTGCCACCCCGCCCCGTGGTCAGGAGATAGTTGTGTCATATCTGAAACGTACACTCCTTATTCAATACGGTGTTATAGGGTGAGGTATTCCCTTCTTCAGTGCTATTACACCGTTAATATTAGTACAAAATGAGTTATTAAAATATATCTGAAAAAGTCTATCGACTATCCATTAGTACTTCCACGTCTGAATTCAATGCAGCTAAAAATCCCCCGTATCTACAATTATGTTTTATAAATTACTTTTAAAACAATCGTAATATATTGCAGCTGTTCTCTCATAATTATAAAACTAAACGTTGTAGTTTAATTGAACTAAATGTTAACAATTGTGGTTTAGTGATGTAGTAACATTCTTGGGCCAAGGTTACACAACATGAAGTATCCAGATTTGCTGCAGTATCGATCAAACACCTTCCAAAGATAAACACAAGCTTTTCAGGAATTTTGCCCACCCCAAACTACTCTTTACATGGAAAAATATTCATTCCTTTTTAGGTTTTTCAGAAATGACTAACATTTTTGCTTCAAATGTTATATATTTGAAATATATATCTGACGAATAAAACGCATTTGTTGAATTTTGCAAATATTTGTGAAGTGTTCATTATGATATTCTAATACTTATTGTATAATTGATAAACCTAGTGTGGATTGTCTCTAATGCCAATAATTTTAGAACAGTAGTTGGAGTATCACTTTTCTTAACTACTACTTTTACTGCTAATTCTCTCCATATTTATACTGATGGATCATTGATATCAAACCAAGATGGAGCAGGTGCTGGAGTCACATGTCACCTCTTTTCCTATTACAAATCTTTAAGTTATGGAACTACTAACTTTGATGGAGAAATTGAAGCAATTCGAATGGCCCTACAAAATCTTTTGTACAGAATTTCACATTTTCATCAAGCAGTTATTCTCTCAGATTCCAGGGCAGCAATTATAGCAATTACTTCCAAGTTGTCACCAAAAAACCAAACAATTATAGAATGTTGGAAAATCCTTACCCATCTAACAGCACTTCAAAAACACCTAGTCTTCCAATGGATACCGGCTCACTGTGGACTGAGTGGTAATGAGAAATCTGATTTTCTTCCAAAAAAGGGTACCGGCAATGTGTAGAAATCAATAGTTAATCTACCATTTTATGCAGCTAAAAGATCAGTCAACTCTAAGTTCAAACAAATTACTGAAAAATATTACTATGAAAAATCAACAAAATAAAAGATGGGAACTACCAAACATTCAAACAGTAATTCCTGAGTATCCTCGAAAAACAGCAGTTGCAACCTTCAGGTTGATTACAGGACATGATTGTCTGGCAAAACATTTAAACAGAATTGGGATATATTCTTCACCACTCTGTCCTCTATGTGACCTGCAAGAGGAAATGGATCGAGACCACCTTCAAATATGCCCGGCCACTTCTAGTGCCCCATCCATCAGTGAAAAATATTGGAGAGCAAGAGGATTAATGACTTCATTGTCAGAAATCCAGCATTAGTTAACAACAACATAATTGATAAACCATGCGAGAGCGACAAAATATTACTGAATAAAAAATGTAGATCTCGCTAAAACACTCAAATGCTTCTACTTTTGCTATCATGTACATATTAGATGGAGAAGAAATTGCATTTCATCGGAAATACATAAGTATTTGAGGTCACCCGAATCATAAAAAAAGTAGAGAAAACCGTGTGAAGGTAAGTCATCGTATTTTTAGTAACCGCTGAAATATTGTTGTAAGTTTGAATTTTGTAATATTTAGTCGTTTTTTCAAGTACTTTCAGTTGTTTCTGGTTATGCCATGGGAAAAATGGAATTTAAAAGCTAGCATAATATGGCAATCCGCTTTTTAAATACTCATGAAATTATTTCTGCAAAGTTAATGAATTAGATGGCAAAATAAGCTTTTGTAAAAGTAGTTCATACAAGAGCTAGTGGCTAGTGAAAATCATGCGAAGTTAACATGTCAGATTTTTGTTTTTCCGACTACCTACTAATAGTAAGTAGAGTGTTTCCACCCAAAAATTCGATGTAGAAATGTCACTGCGAATAAACGTTTTGAGGTCCTTTGTATTAAAAAAAGTATTTATAGAAAAATGTGTGTATATGTGAATTTTTTAATATTAACGTTCTCCAACGTAATCTCATATCATACGAACGAATTAAATTAGCGAAATGATGCTCAAATGGGTCCGAGCTCCATCGAGCTTAAAGTTACCCGACATTCGTATTCTAAGGAAAAATCTCGGAAAAAATCTTACCCAGATAATTCACCCTAGCCGTATGAGTATGTGTGTGTTTGTTTGTTTGTGTGTGTGTGTGTGTGTGTGTGTGTGTGTGTGTGTGTGTGTGTGTGTGTGTGTGTGTGTGTGTGAACAGCATAACCCAAGAACGAAAATTCGGTTAAATATCAAATTTGGTATTTAAGTTCAAAACCAAGATTTTCAAGAAAATCTTCCACCCTAAATTACTCGCTTACAGGATGGTATTCAAATATTATATGTTTGACATATTTTCATAACAAGTGAAATGAATAAATTTAATTTTTTTTGAAAATATCATCTTCTTTCTGAAGACTTTTGTATAACCGGTAAACGTTAAGATATAGGCACCATCTTATCACAAATATGTAGATATTGTTAAAGGGCACAAAATATGTCAACTACACTTTTTGAGGATTTAACCATTTCCGAGATATTCCTTGTTATTGGTTTGCATTTTAAAATAGTTATACCTTTCTCAAATGGGGAGTCGTTATTTATCTTTTTATTTGTTATTTTTTGTTTGGCCTTGCAAGAGGCAGGGAATGTCAAGACCACCGCTATGATGTGACTACCGTTTAAGCCTATTGCATCTCCCTTTACCTACAAGGAAATATAGAATATAATAATGTGTGCAAAAGCTTATCTTAGTTCACATTTTGTAGATAGGAGACGCTTTTGTAATTACGGCTTGTTGAAGAATGAGTAGAAAAAGTCAAGTGAATGCAGCACACCAGATTTGTTTAAGTAAGGCGTATTTGAGGGTTGCCACAAACAGTTGACATATGGATGAAATGTGAAGCAGGTAATTTGAACGGTTGGCCACACGAGTTTTAAGATGGTGGATGGGGACGCTCGCATACAGACAGACTTCACTTGTCTAGTTCTAAATCGGTGCTGCACCGCATGACGCCTCACCACGCATGCCCCTCGGTTAGTTTCGTCGAGACGCCAGCAAAACTCACAACTACGCCAAGTTCCGTGCTTCAAACTCTCTCAGAGCTTTCTTTAGTTGTGCTTTCCCTGCAATGTGACATGTGTTGCTTGAACCAGTTTACGTATAGTTCCGAACGCTAGTGTTTTAGTGATTTTTGTACACTTATTTCAAGTATATTATTATTAATTAGGAAGTTTTTGGTGAACGCATTATGTGGGTGAACTTAGTGACTTATTTCACGCTCTACAGATTTGATCGACCAAAACTTATCATAATACATCGTCTATTATTACGTTGACAAACTGCCAATTTCATATTGTCACAACTTTAATTGCTACTATTATTTTTACTGGACTTAAACATTTCTTTTAGCAAACCAATTGAAACTATAACGTCAGATACACAGAAGCATAGCTTAAATAAGTGAAGTGTTTGGTAGTGAAAGTGACGGTAAATTTGGCGGCCATGTTTTTTAGTCTCGCCATGCCAAATGTTGCTCGTCTGTAGTACATGCCGCGGTGCAATTTATAGACGTGTGTTGGAGGCCTTGGACGGGAGAATAGAGGGCTCGAGTT
Source organism: Tenodera sinensis (assembly GCA_030765045.1). Taxonomy (NCBI): domain Eukaryota; kingdom Metazoa; phylum Arthropoda; class Insecta; order Mantodea; family Mantidae; genus Tenodera; species Tenodera sinensis. Next base: position 27,335,718 of record CM060969.1, on the reverse strand, counting down.
GTCAACAACTGTAATTGTCTCAGCACGTGCCGGATTACAGCGGCTTTGGAATTTTGGTAAGTACCGATTAACGACCCCATTTGCCCAAAATTGGTATCAAAGCATCTTCATTACAAGTTCCTGGGCTACTCTGGTGGGCAGTTTTCTGTTGCACACCGACCGACGTTATAACTTACATCAAGTACCTGGTTTGAAGAAAGTAAATGTTTTTGGACTTTATTTTGATAATGCTGCGTAGCGATAGACAAATACTATGTAAACAGTGATTCTCATTCCGACACTGTACCACTTCCATTTTGCTAAAGACATCGGAATGAATCCCAAAGGCTGTGTTCTTGAATTTATTCCATGTGGATACCACATTAGATATAGTATTCTTTTATGCTTGAAGTTAAGATATACAATGGGGTCTATTGACACAGTCAACTGACCAAGCACCGTGCTTTATTTGTTTACAACAGAGACAGGATGTATTCCTGGTTCAGCCAATAGAGCATATTACCTCACCGAGCTGGAGAAAGGCCTATATCTCTTCGAAAGACTGTAGTTTGTTCTGCTAATTCTTTAGATATCTGTGATACCAGTTTAATTTTGAAGTATACCGAATGTCATTTCATGCGATTGCATAACTTAAATTACAGCAAAACTCCGAGCTGTAGAGGTAGCGTGTCCTTTCTCCTAAAAGATGAATGTCGGGAAACACAAAGCTCTGAGCCCCGGACTCTTTCTCTTTCTTTCTGTCCTTTTCTGTCTTTCTCTCTTTCTCTCTTTCTCTCTCTCTTTCTCTCTCTTTCTCTCTCTCTTTCTTTCTCTTTCTCTCTCTCTTTCTTTCTCTCTTTCTTTCTCTCTTTCTCTCTTTCTTTCTCTCTTACTCTTTCTCTCTCTTTCTCTCTCTCTCTTCCCCTTCTTCCTTCCCCTTCTTCTTTCCCCTTCTTTCCCCTTCTTCTTTCCTCTTGTTCTTCTTTCTTTCTCTTTTTATTTTTCTTTCTATCTTTCTTTCTCTTTCTTTCTTTCCTTCCTTTCTCTCTTTTCTTTCTTTTCTTCTCTCTTTCGCTTTATTTTCTTCTCTCTCTTTCCTTCTCTCTCGCTCTCTCTTTTTCCTTTTTATCTCCTCCCTCCCTTACTTCCCTCCCTTCCTTCCTTCATTCCTTCCTTCTCTCTCTTTCGTTCCTTCTCTCTTTCTCTCTTTCTTTCGTTCTTTCTCTCTTTTCCTCTCTTTCTTTCTTCTCAATTCCTTTCTCGCCCTCTTTCTCGCTTCCTCTCTTTCTCTTCTTCTGTGTTTTCAGTGAGTAGCATTGATATCAACAGGATATTTTAATATGCCTCATTTTAAAAGTAGATGAAGTTTCAGCCTATACAAACATCAGCAAAATACAGTAGTAAAACTACTATGTTTAGTATTTATATGTACTATTACTGCAGCATTTATCAGGTTCTTTTATCACACTTAGCCATTACATTTTTTCGATACGTAAAAGGCATGCGTTTCAGAAGTAAAAACACAGTACATCTAAATTTGCAGTTATCTGCAACACAACTGTTTCGGAAACTGTTCTCCGAGAAGAGAGAAGCATTCTTTTATTGTTCCATTTATGCCCCCGCCTTTAACTTCAATGCCATATCGAAAGCCTTTCCTTTAGAACATATCGAGACACTTCAAAAGTGAAAAGCTACCAACATTTGAGTGAAAAACACGCAGTAACTCGACAGGGTTCTATAGTATCAAAATTTAGCCCGAGGCTAGGTTACTACGCCTATAGTTTAGCGTCGCGCCCGCTCGTGGGTGTGGGTGTGGGTGTGGGTGTGGGTGTGGATGTGGTGGGTGGGTGCGGGTGGGTGTGGGCGGTGGGTGGGTGGGGGTGGGTAGGGGTGGGTGAGTGTCGGTGAAGTGGGTGTGGGGGTGGGTGGACGGACGAGTTTCAAGTAACCTGTTCTTACGGATTGCACTTACACCAACTGGGTCGACAGTTTCTTCTGAGCATGCGCAGTACCAACAAGATGGCGTCATTTTTTGAAGTTCTGCTATGATTATTCTGTAAAAGAAAGTGTCTTTAAAAGGGTAAGAGGGTGGCTTCCAGGCTTACCAAGTGTTCCCATATTCTGCTAAACCTCTAATTTAGATATTTTCATTGCATTCGCCTCCGATTCTTACACTCGGTCCCATGTAGTGTCACTCCACTATTAGAAGCAAACTTGATGTAAACACATGCCGTCATCAACTATGCTGCGACACGGAAAACCGAAGCACACTATGACATCTAGTACCTTAAATATGCAGGTTATTTATTGGTTTTCAAGAAGTATGTTTATCAAACATAATTTGATTAATATGAAATAGTAAATAATATATTATTAAAACTAAAGCAGCTGTTATTTCCATACAAAATGTTTAGTTCACATTAAGTCCGGTTCTAATCCTGAACCAACTATACTATAGTACTCTTAGAAAGTGAATCTATGTACTCAGATAAATGAAAAGCTATAATACATACGTATAGGCTTATTTCAGCAGAAAAAAATATTTTCGTATTTTTCATCACATAATTTAAACTGTTATGGCAAGTCCTGTTGAAGAACTTGTGTATGCTTTATTTGGATTTTGAATCACAATCAAACTTTTAAGTTAGGAAATTTGTTTTCGTTTATTATACCGTTCAAATTAACAATGTATTTCGTTTTAGTCACTTTAAATACACTGAAAATACAACGGAACTAAACATCACTAGCAAACTCAATATCGTTCCCGTCATGTTCTTACAAAAGTTATTTGGTTTGCAGAAATATTTTCATTATTTATTTTCTTGTGGGTTCAAGGGAGATACGGGAGGCTGTTTTAGAAGTGGATGACTGAACTTCTATGACATCGCGAGAAGCAATTGAACAATGACAGGACTTCAGAAACTGACACATGTATTGAAATATTTATACCATTAATAATGAATATCTCAGAGTCATTTCGAGCAGGTTTACAACATTCATAACAAATGAAGAGGACTTCATAGGCAATTCGACCGCGCCCGTAGCGCAGTGGTAGCGCGCCTGCCTACGGCGCGGGGGACCCGGGTTCGATCCCATGTACCGACATAGGATTTTTCCCCTCTGGGAGGTCTGGTTTGGGGTGCACTCAGCCAGTTGAAGCGCTACTTGATTAGAAAGTACTGGCCCCTAGTCGAGAAGACTGCTGGAGAGACCGAGGCGCTGACCACGTCCCACCTCCGATACCGCTCCCTAGTGGTGACTCCTGTAGTGAGCAGAAATGGGGTACGCAGCGGTCGGGCGGTAGGCCTTGGCCGTTGGGCTGTTGTGCCACGGGGTTACAGGTCATGGGCTATTCGTCCTCGCATTCATTTTATGGTTAGTAAATGTCTTAAATATCTGCTATTTTAAGCAAAACCATTTTGTCATTTATCAAAATACATTAACGAAAATGTTTTCATGCAAAGGCTAGGTACTTAGAGAGAAAATTTTAGAAAATCTTCCTATAAGGTTCAACGTTTGTCCGACTTTTAATTTTTAAGTTATGCTGCGCGCGCGCACTTTCTCTCTCACTCACTCACGCACACTCACACGCACGCACGCACGTACACACAAAAGTTGCTTGCGTTAAGGGAATTCAAAGCATGTATTACCAGTGAAATACCGGTATCGAATTTTCGGTACTTCCTCTACACTATAGGTAAGTGACAGTCAAAGTAGAGGTGTTAATGCAGAAGAAACACAGTGTGTATTATGTTATTTCAACAATAGCTCAGATGTTCATCTAGGCACTTATTTCCATTTAGCATTCAGTGCTCTCGCCTCTGACATAAGCCATTTTCCAAGCTTGTGCACGGTTATTGATAACAGCACGCTACCTAAAGGGTACTTGCGTTTATTATGCTCTCTTTATTCATTCAGAACCAACGAAACTTCGATGTTTGTGATTATTTTCCAGAGTCAAGGATCGATGCTAAGAAATATCGGCCCGGTATATTCATTTCTGATGTAGGCAGAATTAGAATCTGTTGACACTTCAGTTGAGGTGTTATCAGCAGGTAGCGAAACTTGGACACCGATGGGAGAGGGACGGATGACTTCAGGTTAACTGTATTCTAGAGTACCGTAGTGTTGTTTACAATATAAAAGTGGGTTCTATCCAATTGCAGTTCGATGTACCCAAGTGGACAAAAAAAAAAAAAAAAAAAAAAAAAAAAAAAAAAAGGTCATGCCTGGAACGTCAGTCTACTTTAACGGTAGAGCTCAACTCCACGAGTAGGTACCAAATAACTTGCAGTTTTCAACATGTTTGACTGTCATGTATATGTGTATGTATGTCTATCTGTCTGTATGTATGTATTCAAGGATGTATTTATGTATGCATTCCAGACATGACTCATTTTTGTCTACGGGAGTACTTAAAGATCGTGTATGTGCCAAATTGTGTGGAAGGAAGGACTCACTGACAACTTGGGAATTGGGCTTAACAACTTGACTGAAAGCGATGTTTTGTAGCTATACTCTTGACGGTGCACCCAGGGGAGGATGGATGAGGCGAATGGATCCTAAGGACGACGGGAGCATTGCCACGACAGAGCCGGTGGCAGGGTCCATAAATGCTCCCAGTTAGAAGCACTCCGGCGGAGGCTGGCTCGTCTCCCCTCTCCCTAACCCCCTCGGGCTTGTACCATCCAATGGGGGAGACCGGAAACCAGTGGCACACCTTCCAATCCGGGGACTAGATTTTCAGAGCGCATTTGTTCACCCTAACGTGCTGCTGCTGCGACACTCGCCGACTCTTCCAACCCTGAAAGAAACCTAACGAGATGAAGGGTGACATGAAATGATTAATGTAACAATATGGAGGGACAAAAAATTCGAAGGATATGGAGATTCTTTTCAGCATTCGCCTTGAGACCCGTAGAAACCTCCGAAAAAATCGGAAAACTTAAAACTTTCGTGAAATGGATCATCACTGTTCATTTTTTATATGTTAAGCGTGCAAAGACAACAGAATCTCAAAGCTTTAAAACATTTGACTATCGCACAAAGCCTACTGTATTCTAGCATTCCCGTTGCACCTACAACGAAATAAGCAATAAGATAATTCGTACAAATGTTTATCTTAACTAACACGAAGAAGATATAGGAATAAGTGTTTGTAAGGACAGTGCAAGAGTAGAGAAAGTCATGTGAGTGCAACACATCAGATTTTTTTGTAGTGTTGTACCTCCTCTACCTAAGCAGTAGGGAAAGTAAAAGTTAGTTTGTTAATAGTTGACACATTAAAGCGCAGCAGAGAAGGTTAGTGACGCCTGCCATCTCGCGTGTCGGTTGTCGAACACGGCGTGTTTCCGGCTCGTGCGTGGCTTACGCTACGTTTTGTTTACTTATGGGCCCCTAGCCTTCCTTCCCCGTCACGAAGCGGTCCCGGACCTTCCACAGCACAGCGAGGCGTTCAGATAGGGAACATATCGACCGCCACACATACTTCTACTTTTTATTTAAAACTTTTCAGACCTTAGTTAACACAACAATAATTAATAACAACAGAAATATGCCCAAGTTTCCAGCTTGTGTTTGCGTATTCTTTCATTCCTTCTGAGACAAGTAATTAAGATGCCATATAGCCTATGCTATAAGTGGTACCTAACCTGTAAGTTACCTACCAACTTTCATAATCAGATAGGCTACACGCACCATTATCCCCCCTTCTTGCACACACACACAGATGACTTGATCATTCTGAGCCTATTTTACCGCATAATAATCCAAAATTATGTTTAAAGTAAAATCTCGTTGGCACGTTCCTGCCGATAAAAGTGCCTTTTTACGATTCTTGTATAACTCCCCCCCACCAACCCCCAACGTTGGACAGATTTAAAGTACATACCTATTACACATTTTCATCATCAGACATATGGCAGCACCATGACAGATCAGAGCTTATGTGTTTCTCCATTGCGATCATGGACCCTTTCACTGGGTTGCAAACAAAATCAAAGCATGCGGATTTAAAGTTTGACCTCTAGTAACCAGTAGTAAATGGGTGCAGGCATTCAGTAAGGGTCGACATGAATTGTCAATTTCTTCATGTAAATTTATCTTATTTGCGGTCTATGGCTACTGGCTCATTTTTGGTGACAGTTTTTGTTTATAGTTCGTCACGGATCACCGTGAAATTCGGCACGTATATTATGTTTTTAATGGAGTGGGTTTTTATGCTATTCATTTTATTATACAACGTATTACGTCACGTGGCTTTATCAACCCACTTTTCTTTTACATACACATCACATGACCTTCTCTACTTCTTCTCTACAAACAATTCATACAGCTTGTTATATGTTTGAAATAGAAATGCAACATATTACATTCACACGACTTTCTGTACTCGCATTTCTTCCTGTAGTATTTGTGATTGTCTAACGGTGCGTTTGCTTAGTATCTCCCTGTATTTTTATATATTTTATTTTTTGTTCTCTATGGTGTCCTAAGAGTTTAACTCTTGGTTTAGGCGTATTAAGTAATATTTTTAAATGTCTCTAAAGAATCACAAGCCCATAGGGCAAGTACAACCCAAGTCTACAAGTTGGGATAAATCGTTAAACGCCGGATATTTCAGCTAGCGTACCATAAATCTGTGTGTAGCCAAAGAAGTAGTGTTCTTTACTTTAATTCGCGTTTATTGTGGTACCAGGAAGAATTTCAGCATATGCAACAGAAATAAGCAGTATCTACTATCAAATCTTCAAGAATATTTGTAACAGGGAATTCTCATTTTACATTTAATCTGTTTACATCTACACCATTAAAGATTTTACGCATTCAAGATGTAATCTAATCCCAAAACTATGCTTCGTTGAACGAGAAAAAGTTTTAAGGCTTCATCAGTTTAAGGGAGTTGGCAAGTGTGTGTGGGTGGGTGGGGGTGGGGGGATATAGGGATGTGGGAGTGCGGGTGTGTGTGTTTAGATATATTTTCCCTTCTAATGGTATTTTTTTGGATAAATTCAAATTGAGTTGTAATTTCGACATTTTTAACGAATCGTACGAGTCGTGCTTTTAAATTCCTCTCCAAAACCTCAGCGCTTGAAATACCAACCAATTTAATTGAATTGTGGCCATTTTTATAGTCGCTTTAACTTAGTCATATCGTGAGTTTATAATTTTTTGTACGTTTAACATTAGAATTAGAAAACAACATTATATATTATTGTGCATATTGATACCTTCAAGGAACTGAATTAACTTTAAGCAATCAATTGAGGTGTTAAGCGTTGATTGAAGTTCACTGGATATGAATCAGTTTTCACTTTCAGTTCAGATGTCTAGTAAGGCCGATATCTTTGTTTCGTTTACATCGAACCACCATCGTTCAGTGACGCTACTTACAAAGTTGGTTTTTACTTACGGTTATCTGCGACTGTCCACGTGTTTACTTTCGAATACTTGCTTCAGTTTGAGAAATATAACCCAACAAAATGTTCCAAGTGCATATTTAACCCAGAAAGAAAATTAAAGAGTAGGTACAACTACTCCGAAAAACCACTTCGATTCCCCTGCAGCGCAAAGCTCAGGACAAAATACGCCCTAGGACAGCACCAGAGGAGACGTTGAGAAATTGATTTATATATCTATATAAATCTCAAGACAAACATTTCCTGTACAAAGATACGTCACAATTATAACTGTATGCCGAAAAAATCACAGATTAAAAAAGGAAAGGGGCAAAACCTGTTCAATTGGAACATCACAACTGAAATAAATTGCTTGCATGAGGTTTTTATGGTTGTCTTCCACTCCAGCTATTTAGGTGTAATATCAAAAGCGTAGCAATGATACAATTGGTTTATTTTCTTCCTTCTCCCATATGTTACTGTTTGTGTTAGCTAGCTAGAGTAGGTGAGAGGAAGTACAGGACTTGCAAATGTCTTGGCGGACGATAAACAAGCGGTCGCACGAGTTTTGAGGTTTTTAGCAATCGTAAACATCAACCTAAGGATTTTGAACTTTAGATATGGAAATTTCATACATTGGTTTTACAGCTTTTTATAACCTTGTTGTAACTCTGGCTTCTGCCTCTTTGTTTGTATATTTATCTATATATGCATTTTTACTAGTATTTTTATTTTATATTGAAATTTGTCACTGGCTTTAGCCATGATTCCTTTTGCCTAAGTAGTTGAACGCCCTTAAAACTACATTAAAGTACTGATTTCCACCCAAAAAGCGATATCGAGATTCCACTGGATATTAGTTTTGAGATCCTCCGGCGAAAAAAAAAAAAACACACACACACACACACACACACACACACACACACACACAAAACAAGAAGAAGAAAACTTTACGCGCCTCTCTTTCTCTCTTTCTTTCTCTCTTACTTTGTCTTCTATCTTACTTTCTCTCTCTTTTTCTCTTATTTTCTGTCTCTTTGTCTCTTACTTTATCTTTCTCTGTCGCCCTCTCTTTCCCTCTGGCCCTCTGTTTCTCTCTCGCCACCTTTCTCCCTCGCCCTCTCTTTCTCCCTTTCTCTTTCTGTCTTTTCTCTCTTTCTGCCCCTTTCTCTCTTTCTCCCTCTCTTTCTTTCTCTCTTTCTCTTTATTGCCTTCTCTCTTTCTCTTTTCCAAATTCTCTCTTTTAGATTATGAGTAGTAAACTATTCTAAAATCAAGCACAGCTTTAAGCTGTTTTCGCGTTTTATTTAAGCTGGTAGAAGTTAAAAGTTCTTGAAGTTTAAATAACTTCTTGGGTACCTATTCTAGTTGCTTTACCTCCACAAATTCTACATTTTAACGTTGTTCTGTGCTTCTTTTAAGTCCTGCAGGATCCTTTTTATAATACCTCTCTCTTTTTTGTATCCGTTGCATTAAGTTTTGTTTGCTGCATTATTTCTGTCATCCAGCGCGTTCCTGGTAAAAACCAAAACAAATTTTGTTTAGAACGGAAGTGGAGTCCTACTCTCCGGGAACGACCTTGGACCACTCCTTGAAATAGACCGGCGATGTTAGTGTCAGTGAACGGAAGGACCGCTACCCAGTTTGCAAATGCCAGGATGCTTACGTGTTGCCTCGCCCTCCTTATTAATTCCAGTGACAGCTTATGGCACACAGGACCTACGTTAATGCATCCAAACTCAAATACTGGACTTCAAGTATAGAATGGCTCTCTGGAGTCAATCATCAACTTCATGGCTGGTGTCTGTAGACCCCTTCCATTCCCCAGTGCAAATTTATGGCAGATGATCTCTCCAGCGTTGTTTAGGTCTTCCAATACTTCTATGGCCTAAAGGTATAAGTATAATTTAACGTCTTTTTTGGAAATCTCTCTTCGTTCATTCTTGTTACATGTTGAAACCAATTATATTTATTTTCCTTGATCTTATCATTTAGTCTGAAAATGTTTAATTCATTCTTGATATCTTCTCCTGTTTTGGTCTCTTAACGTTACTCCCATGACTTCTGAAAAACCGCATTTGGGTTTTTTCTATTTTTCTCTCCTTTTTCTCTACATGATTGCCCTTCCCTTATGTAAGACTTACATCTCCTAGGACTTACAAAGCAGTACTTAGGGACAGACGCTTTCTGTCCTTCAATTTTGTTAAAGACCATGTTTCTGATCCGTAATTCAACGTTGGTATTGCGATTGATTTATAAACTTTGCATTTTTTCTCTAGTTGTTTTGTTACTTAAATATCTATTTATTGTACCACATATATGTTGACATTTTTATTATTTATTTTCTATTTCCATGTTGTGCCTGTGCCTTCCTACATACTTAAAACAAGTTCACTTATTTCTGTTCCAATTAATATTTTTGTTCTCTTATGATAAAGTCCAAGAAAAGCCATAGATACTGTTTCCTGATTTGATATTTTTAAGTTGTATTATTTTATTATTTTACACAATTCATGATTTAGTTGCCTTTTGTAGTTGATATTCTGAAGAGGCTACTATAACTTGGTCATCTGCAAATAGTATGCAACTCATTTTCATTTCGTCTATCATAAAATTTTAATATAAAACGTTTTGCTATTTTTTATGGTATCGTCCAAACATATATTCAATGACAATTTACGGAGGGGGCAGAAAGCCGCTCCTGACGGGACACCCAAGAAGATGAATGAGGCGAATGAATACGAAGGTTGGCCGTAGCGTTGCCACGACAGAGCAGAGGGCAGGGTCCCTACACTTTCCATTAGAAGCACCCCGGCTGAGACGGTTCCTCTCCCACCCCTTCGGGTTCCCAAGGGGGGTGCAAGACTCTGAAACCAGCTCCCCTACCCCCCCCCCTCGCACTTGCACCATTCCAAGGGGGAAGGGGACTGAAAACCATTAGGCTCAGCTTCCAATCCGGGGGATAAGATTTCCAGAGCGCATTTGTTCCTCCTGCCGTACTGTTTCCGCGGCGCTTGCCGACGCTTCCAACCCTTAAAGAAATCTAACGGCATCCCGTGAAAGCGTGAAATGGAGGGACAGCAAGTTTGAAGGGTATGAAAATCCTTCCCAGCAGTCGCCTGGCGACTCGGCGAAACCTCCGAAAAAACCTCATGGGTCAGGAAGGTCAGCCACGATGTGGTATTTATTTTCGCGTTAATTGGCTACGTGCGAATTCGCATTTCCTTTGTCAGCGATACAAAGAACCACTTTATTTATCAAAACCTTTGTCTAGTCTATGAGGAATTTTCAATCCTAGTCGCAAACCTTGAATCCTATCGCGCTGCGCTGATTGGCTTAAAACGCCGCCAAAGGTTGCCATGATGACTTTGGGGGTCTAGGTCGCTCATTAATAGTCCGACAAGCAACTGTTTCAGAGACCGTCCACTAGTAAAAGGCCCATCCTACGCATTGTAGGCAATGGTACTGCGTAAAGTTAGTTTCATGCACTACATTACAACAGTTTGCTCATGGGATAAATTTTCCTTTTAATCTTATATTTGCTTTAATTAACTTTTCCTGGTCTTTATCAAAATAGCGCTACCTTTTAGTTAGATATTATAACTAGGGCTTGGAAGTTGAATACCCTGAAAAGACCGTTAAAATACCTAAAAGTTGGAAAAAAGAACATACAGATTTGGTCCAAATTACTTAATAATTCCAGTTTTAACTACACATTTAACATTTTATGTTTGTTAACGGAATATTCGCGTTAAGACACTACGGAGGTCCTTGTAAAATAGAAATGGCTTAGACATTGTTTAGCACTTTGCACTAACAGAAGTAAATTTCTTTTCTCCATGGCCCGGGAGGCTACTTTCGCGTATTTCTCAAGCCCAATATGCTGATGGATATAGAAGCGCTTTTTGCACTAACAAGGGCGATCGCAATTGCCAATACGGTTTGGTTTGTATGAATATGTCTGAGGTGCTGATTACAAACATGTACAAACTGAGTGCCATTGCCTATACGAAGATTCGATATTCCACTCACAATGGACCATACCTAACATGATATCATGACTATGGTAACTTTAGTCATTGTAAACAGTTTCTCTCCAGCTAATACAGTTACTTCCTATGGTCGAAATGACAGTAGGAGCAACGCACTTGCGAATTATGTCCCCAAAAATAATTGGTTCCAAATTTTGTTATCAGGTAAAAATATAATAGTTACTCATTTAGATTCTGTCCGACCTCAAAACATGGTGTTTACAGTCAAGATTATCCCCTCACCCCTAGGTGCAGATCTTTCATTGAGCTACTAATGTACTATTCTTCCGACAGTTGAAGGCGGTACTGAAGTAGATTGTAGATAACAGTATCCCAAACGACTATCAGTTCACATCGTCGCTCATTTCATTGCTCACCTGTGTTCTACACAATTAGACTTTGTTTGGGATTCCTGGACTGTAGCTGGATATAATGATTTCAGACCAGAAAGGTTTCAAACACCTTCCGAACGTATTTTGTTATTCAAAAGCAATGTGGCTTGGAAGACCGCTTAATGCACGCACTCATGAAGTAATCCTACTGTGATAAAAAAAGTTTGCTGTCGTTGTTTTCTAGTGCCTTGCATCTGGCAATGAAGCCATTAGCATTCGTGCTTTCCAATACTTTTCAACTATAGTTTCTTCTAGGACTCATACTCATGTATGTGGCTTTCACGTAACTGTTTTCTTAACGGGCACAAAAAAAAAAAAAAAAAAAAAAAAAAAAAAAAAAAAAAAATTACTGGGCTTAGTTTTAGACATATTTACGATCCGATTTTTTTTCGTAAACTATGAACTTGCAGTCAACATACGGTGAATACAACCTACCCATTTCTACTACCTGATCAAGGTCATTGCTAGTCGAAAATAACGGACTATTTAGAGAAGGTTTAGTGGTTTCTCGCAGGACGTATATATTCCCTCTGCTGGTGCTTAAGGCATTAATACAATAGAAAGGGTTCTCTAGCCAGTTCTGGCAATGCATATTAGTTAAAAGATTGAAATTGAAATTAGACACCGTTGGACAGGAAAAAGGTTGTCAACACAAGGTAAAGTTGCAACGAAACCTTTAAATGAAACAAAAAGACCAAAAGAAGCACCGAAAAAGGCAGAGGACAAATACAATCTACCATTTTCTAGCCGTAATAACGTATATTATGTTGGGCCTTGTATTTAGACACAAGGAAACCCATTTTTCCCCCTCAACTTGCTAGCCCTAATTATAACTGTTACCTTCAGTGTGTCTAAACTGTTTGTCTTATTGCCGTATCAAATTATTTCTAAGTCACCATTTTACAATTTCTTGTGTTATAGCGGCTACACTTTTATATGATTTCTTTCATTAGAGAAACTTTATCCTGAATGTCCTACGTTTCCTAAATGCTCTTTTACTACCTAATCAGTGAATAAAGAGTGAAGGAAGAAAGTTAAATGAAACCCTTAGTGTTTACCCACCACTATAAACACAAGACAGTTTATTCCCTAGTGACGGAAACAAACAGCAAGTGCGATCAAGATGATGTTTGCCAAGTGTATTTGGAAGAAGGTGCAGCCGTTTAGGGGACATCGTACGGTGATTCACCGGCTTAAAACAGCCTCTAAGAAGATGAATTCATTTGATTTCTCGTACAACTTTGGGCGAGATCATATCTTGGCAAGATGCCTGTTGAGTTGGATAACTTCTGACAGACCCGGCTTCAGTCGGCACGTGCGAGCTTTTGCAAACCTTTTTGTTCTCTATTTATGTTGAAAGCTGAGTTATTATGTAATGCATATTACATTGAAAAACACTGGGGATGTCCTGGAAGAATATCGCAGTTTTATCAACAGTTGTCAGTTTTGATCATACGTTTCTCGTACCCCTATTGTAAAATTTGTGCTGAAGATCTACCAACATATTGTGACAAAAAAAAAAAAAGTTGCTGCAAAACACACGTAGGCGCTTAGCGTAGCGAAATGTTACATTTGACACACCGTTGCTCACACACAAAACAAGTGATCTGACTGAACTGGTGATATCAAATCACAACTGAACTGCTGTTCTGAAGAGCATCGGCCGGTCGTTAACAGCGACAAGACCGTCCCGGTGTACAAGCCGGCATGTGCCAATCCCGGCGGCCGGTAGGTAGCTTCGCGCCGCCGTCAAGCAATGATCTCCAGCGTGTCTCTTTGGGGACGCTTACGTAATTAGCTGCTATCCCCCACCTCCTCTATCAGTTGGAGGGTGAATCACACCTATGGCATTTAGACTCACAAGCAATTAGTATTCAGTGACGGACGATTCCATGACATTTTCTAAAACATACCTTGAATTTTCTGGTAATGTCTCAGAAGACCTCTTCATTCTGGATGATTTTTGCATAAATGGTAAATAGTAATAGACACAAGAGCTCATTAAATACAAAATATGTATCTAGTTAAAACACATAATTTGTCAAGTGCTTTTTTGAGTGACCCATTTCCGAGATATTCTTTACTATTTGTTTGTATTTGCCAATACTTATAATTTTCTCAAATAGGAATATGTTGTCCATTGTTTATCTCTAGGCCTTGCAAACAGAGCGGAATTTCAAAGACGTCTCATAGCTACCAGCTCTTAAAACATTTCACTATCTCTTAAAGCCTACTGTATTCGCATACTCCCCTTGCACCTATAAGACAATTAACAATAAGATACTTTCTGAAAATGCCTGTAGATTAAGATGAAGTAGCTAGGGAAATAACTTGCAAGAATAGTGTGTATTAGAGTGAGTATAGTTATACATATATTTGCGAACAGAGTTCCTTGAAATTGACATTTCAACACAATGCATGTCTGAGTCTTAGAGTGCCACAGTCCGCATAAAGTGGGAGGAGCTAAAGCCAACCTCCTCTCTTTCGAAAACGTTAGACATCGCTGGTATAAAGGGTTTGTTGTATAATGCAAAAAGTCTTCCATGTGGGACATTTTCAGTTGGTATGGAAACGTCAAAGTATTCGCTCTTTCAGTGTCCATTTCCTACCCCAACCCCGCCCTTAGAACTATGATGTAATGGTTATTAGCCAAATAAGTAACTTATCTTTCACGTACACTCTTAAAAATAATGAGGACGCAGCGGCCGGGCGGCAAACCTTGGCCCTTGATTGGCTATTGCGCTGCGGTTTAGTTAGTTCAGTGTTCAAATGGACCAGCCCACACTCCCTTATTCACATCCAGTCGCAGCAAATTTGCTACTTTGTTTCTTAATCCCGATCATTTGTTAACTTTTATTTTCCAGTAATAGCTTAGCTTACTGAGATCAAAAAGCAGTTGAATTAAGCGAAATTAAATATCAATTAAGTCAGTTGTAACATTACAGAATAAGCTACTATTGCGATATAATCAACCTTTTTTATATATAGAAAACATATTTCCGGTGAAATGTCGACATCGAATTTTTGGGTGCAATACAATACTTCCTCTACTTACTGGTAGAGCAAGGAAAAAGGCAAAATCACGTTCCCTGTTTGTTAATTCTCTTAAAAAAAAATAAAAAAATAAAAAAAAAAAAAAATAACGGGGGGGGGGGGGGGGGAGCAAAATTACATTCACGTGCAACCGCGTCAACTGTTGACTCTAAAAAAAAATTGGCCCTATGACTCAGAACCTGACATTGTTCATGGTAACCCTTGATTACAAAAAAAAAAAAAAAAAAAAAAAAAAAAAAAAAAAAAAAAAAGGCGGAGAATGATTTCTCAGAGCTCATTGAAGGATTTCTATCTTTTCCAGACCTAGACATGTTGTCACTGTTCACAATATTATGAAAATTTGACAGCGCGACAATCCCTCATACAGTATGAGTACTTTGAAACAAATAGAAGCTTGTGCCCATATCGCGATTTCTCGGCAGACAAAATGGCGAAGATACCAGTAATTGACCCTGATTTGCTATTGAGATATAGTGATACACATACATGTTGATATTTATATCACGAAATCATGTAGAATGAATGATGTAGACATAGCTTGAATCGTGTGAAAATACAGATGTCAGACCTAGGTCTCTAGGTTTCAAATATGCTTTTTGTGTTAAGTCATTTGGGAAATATTTGTTATTGGTTTGAATGTTTCAATACTTTTATGGTTTTTATGATCTTCAGCATTTGGAGGAAGTATCCTATTTCACCCAAAAAGTTTATAGTGTGTTTTCACCAGAAGAACAGTTGTTTCTTGTGGCGTCATAGAAGCAGTGTGGAATTTCAACGCCAGCAGTCGATATCGTGTATTCCTCTTATATTTACAATGAAATGATAATGAAACTACTTCCGCAAACATTTTTCAGTTAACATGAGGTAATTTGAAAAATAAGCTTTAGTAAAAATATTTAATAGAATAGAGACAGAAATAAACGACAGTGGTTAAAAAAGTCGTAAGTGTAACGCATCAAGATTTTTAAAATGTCACCATTCACTTGCCTCTTGCCATGTAATAAGAAGAACAGAATTTAAAAGCTAAAATGCAATGACCCTTTTTTAGCCAATGACTATCATTTCCACTTCTGCATCCCCTTGTGCCCGGCCAGAAATGTGTAACAAAGACCAAACGCTTATGTCTGTTAACAGGAATTGGAAATAAAATTATTCTTTCGTAAGAATACTTTGTAGAAGCTATATAAAAATAAACAATAATGGCTAGAGAGTCATGTTAATGTAATAAAACAGATTTTTACTATCTCTACTTGTACACGAGTACAAGATTTACGCCAGATTTTTAATCTACATAATGGTAAAAACTATAAAACGTGCAATGTTATAAATTAAAATAACTGGACTACATCCTATACTTCTCATAAGACTGGAAAGGGTAGAGTGAGACTGAAAAATTGAATGTCATGACCGGGATTTGAACCACGGAACTACCGGTTACAGTCCGGCTGCTCTAACCACTAAGCTATCATGGCCAAAGTGCCGATATGACAAATTCTCCAACTTACTCGCGTTATTCCTGGTAAACCACACAAGGAAATGTACCGTGGTTCAAATCCCGGTCATTGCATTCAACTTTTCAGTCTCAGGCTACCCTTTCCAATCATGTCCTACACACGGCTATTGTGTGCAAACATTAATTACATTCTGATCAGGCTATTGACAGTTTTCAGTATAAGCTTTGTACTGTTTCCTTGATGATGAATTTGATTTAAGACCCCAAGTAATTCACCTTAAGGCAAACATTCAATTTAATTCTGTATTTGCTGTATATACCAAGAGACGTGTTACGGATATTGGAGATCATTCATTAGCTGTACATTTTTCTTTCTTTCTTTCTTGTCAGGAAGACGTCTTGTAAGTATCCTGTTTACAGTCTGGGAATTCTGTCACAGGAAGTCTCGTTCAGTTCATCTTGCTGGGTAGGTGTTGACGTTTCTGGCGAACTGTCATCAAAACGACGTAAAAGAACAACAGTTTCAAAACGTATTAGACACCATTTAAAGAAGTCTAATAGTCGAGTTGATGGAGACAAATTTGTAAGTACTTTCTCTAACCCCGCGATGCAAGAGCCCTTCCGAGCCAAGCCCTTCAACTGCGTCTGCTCATCATGAGTGGAGTGCAGTGGTCAGCACCCCGGTCCCTCCCGGGAGGTATATGAGGTCTTTGCCACTAGGGGCTGCCTACGTCTCAGTCAAGTAGCTTCTCAATTGACCGTCAAGGACATATCAAGACTTAGTGCACCCTGAATCAGGTCTTCCAGTGGGAGAAAATCCCTACGCAGGCGTCGGGAGCCGAACCCGAGTCGCCCACTTAGTAAACAGCAGTGCTACCACCACGCTAGGAGATGATAAATTGCTTTCTCTGGCACCTATTAAGAGAAGGTAGAGGTAGCATAATTTTATTGTACTCCAAAAACTTGATTTCTAGATTTCACCAGAAATAAATATTTTGAGGCCTTCTAAAAAAAAGTTTCAGAACACGCTGTGTGTGTGTGTGTGAGTGTGTGTGTGTGTGTGTGTGTGTGTGTGTGTGTGTGTGTGAGTGTGTGTGTGTGTGTGCGTGTGTGTGCAAGATAGATGAGAGAGAACCGTATTTGTTCCAAGGATAGGACAGGAAGACTTTTAAGAAAATCCCTCCTGTCTAGGTTACAATTTACGTGGACCATTTTTCGTTATTTTTAATTTTCTCCAAAATTTCTGTAACGATTGAGATTAAAGTAAGTTATGTTTAAGGTAATTGCTTGACCAATGAAAGGTACATATTGAACTTGTTTGCAAATAGTGTGTTGCCTGTTTAATTGTGGTTGCATTGCGGTCCGGGTTCGATCCCAAGCGACCGCATGTGGGATTTGTACAAAGTGGCGCAGTAACGGGTTTCCTCAGAGTTCTCCAGCTTCCCCCTCCATTTCATTCCCCAATGCTCCATCAGTGTCACCGTCTGCGGTGCCGTATGTAGTAAAAGCGGGCGTTAAGCCAAAAGTTTTGGTAGTTGTAAGAAGATTTCCTGTGACATAGGAATAGGAGTAGTGCAATAATCAAGTCTTTTTTTAGCTCTAAAAGAATACCATTAGTTATTCGTTTTTAAATCATGCAATTGCTAACACAGATGATATATTTTTTCAGAGCTTTTTTTCGATAAACGTTTTAAAAGGTTTACAAGGCTGTTTTTATTACAACTGGCACACGATGTGTAAAGACCAACTTGCATGTTTAAAAAGCATAAAGAACACACGATATTTACCTTTAAATGCTTACACACGAATGTTTTCACACTGTTAGGTAAGACATTTTAAAAGCATGGGAACGCAGGAAACAACAGTCACATTTTGTGCACTAGCCCCAGGGATACTTAATATGTAAAAATCTAGAACAGAAAAATATTACCGTTTTTGGACAAAATCTCATCTCCAGACTAAAATACAGGACAGACACCGTTGCAAGCCGTAGCTTCCTCCAAGCGCTGTGCATTCGAGATCTGTGCTTTTTATAGAAGTTGGGAATAAAAGTTGAGTGAACCCGGAATTTGAGTTTGTTGGGCAGGAGTCCAACAAAACAAGTCTTGTCACTGGGAACCGGCGGAAGTTATGTGGATGTTTCAGCAGAAGAAAGCAATGTAAACACAGCACAATGTAACAGGAAACTGGTGATCTAAGTGTTATTTCAAGGACATTTTCTTTTTTACACAGACACCCGGTCTATGTTTACCATGCAACGTGCAGTGATGACAGACGAGTATCACATTGTCATGAGCATCAAAACCTCATTTATGGAGGCATCATTGATTTCTATATAAACAGAGACAGACAAAGCTTCAAGGCTTCTGAGTACTTTTATTGCTAATTTCAACCAATTTACCTGAAAATGTTATCAGATTCCTCCCGTGTTCTGACGCACAATAAACCATCGACTGAAGTACGGGAATCCCCTCAGTGCCAGAAAGATAACACAACACAACACCTAACTTCCCAAGAAAATCATTTTCAAAGAACGAAAATGCAGTCTAAAGCCAAAAATCTTACATATTTAAACTTTAAATGTTGTATTTTGTTTACAATTCGTCATCAAGGATCATATTTTAAATATCGTTAAGGGTTTTCCTTAATTTTTATAAACCGTTGTAATGTTTTAATTTTCTGAAAAATATCCATACGCTAAAGCATTAAAACATTAAGCCCAAAATCATCATTGATATCTAGAAAAGGCTCTTTAGATCTCATTATTGTTGAAATAATTGAAAATCTGACAGAGAAACTTAACAAAAACTGCATCATGTCGAGCACTTCCAAGTCGAAAATTGTGAAAAAAAAAAAAAAAAAAAAAAAAAAAGACGACCCAACAACAACAACAACATCAAAACATGGTTATATGGTTTAAAATTTAACTTACTATTTGAACATATCTGCGCATTCAATTTAAACTGCATTTTGAGCATTTAAATGACTAGAAAAGCAAAAATGTTATGCTATTTGAAGATTTTTTTCATCAACATAAAATAAGATTTGCTCGGTTTTGTCGATAATTTAATATCGATAAAAAATACTATATGAGCAATTTTACAGTTCTAACATGAAGTGGTTAGAAGGATAATCTTCTAAATTAATAGTGCCTATTTTGAATTCTTATGGCGACTGTTACACGGAAGATTTTGTAGTTTTGGACCAATGTTTCTCAGTTACAAAGAGAAGAAGGAAGTCCCTTTTGTTTGTTTGCCGTGCCCTATTGGAAACTTATTTAGTCTAAAGGAGAACAGAAGTTGCAAGAGACTTGAAAGTTGAGCTGGAAAGTTAGTTTGGGACGCCAGAAAGAGCAGTTAAACTGATGTGTATCGGCGAGCCGAGGAAGCGGGGCGCCACTGTGTCCTGCAGTTATTTTTACAAGCTCTCTTAGAAGCCGGTCCATTCACAATCAGAGACCAGCAATAAGCTTCATATAATTTGCCGGATTCTAGGGAAATATTAATCACGCCCAGGATTGCACATTGAATATACTTGGAATATGCGCAACACGGCCTTCGCTCCAATTTCGGTCTGTAATAAAACAAATTGAATTACGAATTTGTGAAATCCCACTGACCCAGCTTTTAAGGAAATCACGGTATAATCTGTTCACAGAAATTAATGCACACTTTCACTCACTGAAATCCGGTATTATAAAATTGGTTTGACTGGAAGTTTAGTTAAATCAAACCAATAGTTTAACATACCTGAAGACGATCACCAGTCTTCTTCTTACACTGCAACTACCGTTTGTTCACCAGTTCATGGTCCCTGGCAGGAATACATCAAACCAGTACGTCAGTAAACAATTCCAGGTACACAGTGATATCTGAACTCCAGCTTCTAGTAGCGCGTACGATAGTAGTGCCAACCTTGGAATGTATATCGACGCTAGACTGAGGCAAAGAACTCGCTCAACGTACTATTGGTAGATCTGCCAGCTTAGAAAGAAATTAATACTCTGAAACGATGGTCATTCTCGATTTTAAAATTAAGCGTAGCAGTTTAGCGTTAAATTAACATGACAGACTCATTCGCAGCGAAAAGTAGTGATGTTTTCAGTAACAAAATCTGTAAATGTGGGTACATTTATGTATATGCTTGACATTTTGTTCGCACTAAAACAATATTTGTTATTCACTCATTTGATTATTTATTACCATTTATTTTCACATACGACTGCAAGTATAGATATTTGTACTGGTAAATGAGGACAGGGTGTTGAACAATATTACACCGATATTTGCTTCATTTACGGACTTAGAATTTTACTTACTAAGAGTACTTACTAGTACCTTCAAGTAAGCGTGCCATAGAAAACGTGACACAGATTGGGCGGAACAAATACTGTAACGTTTTAACGAATCCTACATCTAAACTGAGTTCGAATGCTTTATGCAAGGCAAATGACTCCTCTAGGCTAGTTTTTTATTAACATCTTCCAACATAGTGTCATATCGGACGATGAATGAATGAAATGGGTGAAATGATGCTCAAATGAGCCCGAGGTCCATGGAGCTTTTAGTTACCCGACATTCGTCTTCTCAGGATAACGGGAAACCTCGGAAAAAACCTTATCTGGATAACTCACCCTAAGCGAGATTCGAAGCTGCCACCTCTTGGACGTGAGGTGGACACGCTGCCACCATGCTACAGAAGCAGGCTATCTAGGCCAGTGGGTCGCGCATTGAGGTGCCCCAACGGCCTCTGTGTTTTACAAATTGGTAGTCCAAACGCACTTTTGTATCTACTTCATTATGCCCAAAATTGAACACTGAACAAGTATACAGAAGGCTAGGTGACATATCAATATTGTGACATTCATACGTGAAGCTTCTATGTGGGAAGCATCTCAAATTACATGCTCCTTGGATGACGTCACGTTGCCAAGGAGCCAGAGTGACTTTGAGAGTTTGTAATGCTGTGGTGAAAGTTTATGTAGCGAAAACACTTAAAATACGTATAATAGTGATAATTTGTGTTGAGTGAGGCCATTGCTTGAAAAGTTATATAGCTACAATATTTATAAAAAACTTTTACCATATTTTCATGATATATGGATTAATTGCATTATTGGTTTGTGTTTATGCTTAATTTTCAAGCATGTGTTGTTTTTTTAATATAAATACAATAATGAAACATGTGGTTTTACAGGTACCCGAGATCTTTCACTTACCTGAATAACTTAATCACCACTCCTGACACTCAAATACCTCCCTGATATCCATATGATCAGCTGGACTGCTATCTCACAACATAGCATTAAATTGTAGTTAAGCGGAAGACAGATTCCAATAAAGTTAAACTGAAATTCAACTGATGATTAAAGCTTATAATATGAAATAAAACGAAAAACTATATTTTAAACATAACCTATGTAATACTGGGCCTTGGTTTTGTATACAAGTAGAAAAGCGATCACCAAACTTCGACCAGTGGCCTCTGATATAATATGCAATAGGATAGATTAAGGTTCGAACTTTTATACAGCTGTTGCAAAACGGGGTGATCGCAAGATAGCTGCCACATGGGCAGAGTGTGACGTTATTGCCGGAGTACAGTGACAGTTCAAAACATAGTGTCTCTCGAATGTGTTCACAGAATAAAATACCTCCAGCAGGAAACTCGATATATTCACGTATTACTGAACTTGTGCAAGAATTTGGGAGTGAATATTTTACTGGTAATGGGGATAGCATTGAATGTAAGCTATGCACAACGTTATCTACAACGTTCGTGCATCGACTATGCCCTGGCCTCCTTTATGCCTTGATTATCTGACACTTCCTATACTCCATGCTCCACAACCTGTATGAAAGTTCGCTCCCAAGGGTACATATTTCTAATCTAGCTCGACTACTAGTATTTACCATATTGCAGGCTTGACTTTCGTGAAACGCATTGTGGTATTTAAAGACGATTACTGACATTCAAAAACTCCATATGGCTTCCTCTACACGCCAAGACGTAAAATTTAATGGTTGATAGATAAAAACCCATTAGCTATTTACAGTTCCATCTGGCCTTACTCTCTAAGCACATCCGTCAATCGAGACATTTTTAAACAATGCTGCCACCATGTAACCGCTATGTGGCAGACCAATTTTGTCCTCAAGGGCCTCACTAACTGAGTGCAACCAGCATCTGACCCATTAGTATAAAAAAGATCTTATGCCGGCTTCGGGCATCAATATGAAGATGCTGAATTTTACTATAGATGGCCAAGTAGTAGAGAAAACGAAACTGCAGTAAAGAAGATCTGATGTGTTGCACTCACATGACTTTCTCTACTCTTGTACTAACCATCCTTACAAACTCATTCCTATATCTTCTTCGTGTTATTTGAGATAAACATTTGTACAAATGATCTTATTGCTTATTCCCTTGTAGGTGCAAGGGGAATATTAGAATACAGTAGGCTTCGAGCGATAGTTATATCTTTTAAAACTTTGAGATTCCGTTCTCTTTGCACGCTTAACATATAAAAAAATGAACAACGATGTTCCATTTCACGAAAGTTATCAGTTTTCTGAAACTGACACAAATAACAAGGAATATCTCCGAAATGGTTCACTCTACAAGCAAATTTGTTTCAACATATATTGTGAGTTTTAGCAAGATCTACATTTTTGTATAGTATTAATTTGTGTATCTGTTACGATTTACGAGTTACTCAAAAGTCATCTAGAGAAAACAGGACTACATGGGCTATAGCCAGAAAATTCAAAATATACATTTCATTTGTCATACAAATATCTTAAACATATGACATTTTAATAAAAATCGTTAGGGCCATTTACAAGAAAAACAAATGTTTCGAAAAAGTTTTCCATGTAAAGGGTAGTTTAGGGTGGGGCTATTTTCTTCAAAATCTTCGTGTCGCATCCATTAAACTTAAATACCAACTTTGGTGTTTAACCAAGTTTTCGTTTTTGAGTTATATTGTCCACAGACTGACACACACACACGCGCGCGCGCGCGCACACGCACACACACACACACGCACACACGCACACGGACCTTTTTCTAAAAATGCTTTTTTCGATTCAGGGTGCTTCAAAACATATATTTCCGGTGAAACCTCTACTTGAAATTTTTGGGTGGAATACAATACTTCCTCTACTTTACTATACGTAGTAGAGAAAGTAAAAATTATTTTCTTAGATTCAAGAGGTCCCAAAACATGTAGCCCAACGTGCATATGCTTTGGTACTCAATAAATTCATATTTATTCATTCATTCAATCTTAAAAATTGTGAATATTTCATATTTGATGGGCCTAATTCAATTTAAATTATCATAAAAGTCAAACATAATGCAGAGCAACGATTTGCACTCGAAGCAAACATATAATCATATAAGTCACCTCATAGACATTGGAGGATGGATCGTAACACATTGTTTTAAATACAAACATTTTAGTACTAACCCAGAGGGATGCGATTTTGAAATTGTTAATACGTCTACCTGCCAGACTATTTTATAACTGTTTCACTTTATGATGCTGGACACTCTTGGGTGCGCCAGCTCAGGGCTAAGAACAATAACCCTCTCTGCCCGTCTCACCCCACAGTCTGTTTATACTATCGTGAAGACGGCCGCTGCACAAACAAAGGACAGTCGGGACCGGGCTACCCCACTCCATTGGTGCAGCGCGTATCAAAGGCACTCAAGGTCAAGCTTCCCCACATAATTCACATGTGACAACAAACAAAGCGGTGACACAAAGTGTTTACCAGATTATTCGAGAAGCGTCCGGTAGCCGGCGTATTTGTAGAAGTTCGAGAAAGGTCCGTCTTTCGACATCCTCGCTATATGTCGCTAGGAGAGTGTTAATTACAGACATGAGTCGTCGGGAGTCAGTTTGTGTGTCGTGTCGTGAAGAAAGATAGTGAAGCGGTTATGAGTGTTGAGAAATTGTATCGTCAGATTTGTGTTTGAGAGACAGAGAAGGTGAAGAAAGACACAAGAGATACGATAAGCAGACAGTCGTGAGTTGTAATACCATGAAAGTCTATAGACCGTTAACGTCAGTAAACGAGAACTGTGTATTTGTGCATTCAGTTAGACGAAAATAAAGCGAGAAAAAAGTAATTGGACTGGACTTTTGTCGCTTTGCCACACTATGATCATTTTCAAACACATCAGGCCTGGAAATTAGTGATCCACTTATGAACGAACTAATAGCAGGACCAAATGGTAAATATGTCACATTCAATTTCCGTTAACAAATGTCAAACTATTTGCTCTTACAAGAATGACAGGTGACAGTGCAAATACGTGTGGCAACCGTGGGTTTTCTCCTTCAGATGGGTGAGAAAATTCGCACTTGGCGGATAAAGTGACGGTGGTTCCCACAGTAAAACTGCGCCGAGTTAATACACGTTTATACGCAGACTGTTACTATGATTTGTCAGACAATATGAAAGTTTCACGTTTTTACAGACACATTCAATGAAACACATCAGAGCGCAATATTGCATTTAACCATATAGTAAAACACAACACAGCAAAATAGCTGTTTTTATTTAAACGTTTGCTTAGAACAACTAACCTGTATTGTTTTTTCCTTCTCTACAATAATTTTTATGGAAATGTCACCGAAATACTCTTTTTGAGATCCACTGAGATCCAAAAATACATTTTAAATAAAATATACACAACTTTTACATGGTAAAGTTCTGGATATTTTTATTCTTCCAAGAATAGCTCTAACAATTTTGATTAGAATACCATATAATTAAAATATTTGTAAGACTAATAAAATATTTCAAATTTTCTGTGAAATTTACTGAAGTCCTTTTCATTCTGCGTGGTTTTTCTATTATTAATAATATATCTCTAATTTATTAAAGTTTCACGGGCGATCAGCCGTGTGAGGTTTGAAAATATTGAGCTTTCGGCCATTGTAAACTCCATGGCCTTCGTCATTCTGACGAAACTTTAATAAATAACGTGCGCCGTGAAAGCTTTAAATCTTACATATCTCTAATTTATTAACATATCTGACTTTGTAGATAAAGGTTTGTCATTTATGCTTTAGGACACCCTGTATCCAAACAGAAAATAATTTTTAGAAAAAGGGGCGTTCGTGCATGCCCGTCTGTTTGTGAAAAGCATAACTCAAAAATCATAAGAAAATTAAATACCTAAGTTGGTATTTCAATTCAGCACCTTTCAATGATGTGACACGAAGATTTTTAAGAACCCCCCCCCCCCCAATTACTCTTTGCATGGAACGTTTTGTAAATATTTTTATTTCACAAAAATGGCTGTAACGATTTTGATTAAAATACTATATACTTAAGATGTTTTCTGGAAACATTAAATTGTATATCTCGAATTTTCTGGCAATAGCCTCTAAATTTCTCTTCATTCCGAATGAATTTTGTGTAACTGTAAACCTAAGAGACAAAATCTGGTGTGCATCTGGTTAAAGGACACAATTTGTCATTTTTTGTAGGGCTAACCATTTCCGAGATATTTCTTATTATTGGTTTGAATTTTCCAAAGATATGATTCTCTTAAATGGGAAGTTATACGGTGGTTTTTCTCCTGTTGATGTAAACAGAATGGAATTTCAATGCTGTCACATAGCAACCAGCTCTTAAATTAAGCTTAAGGGTACTGTATTCTTCTATTTCCACTGTATCTACGGGAATGTACGCAATAAAAGAATTTCTACAGTGTTTTGTCTGGATAAACATGAAATAGAAGAATATGTGTTAAACTAGAACAGTTTGTACAAGAGTGAGTAGAGAAAGTAATGCGAGTGCAACACATTTATTTTTGTGTAGTGAAGTGTGAGATGCCCTTTAGCTGTCTCCACCACGGCAATTATCTCGGTTTGAGATTGTGTTTGGCGATGCGAGAGAGAGAGAGTAAAATGAATCGGGGCTAAACAAGACATTATCTTCAAGAGAAAAGTGGCTAATGTGTCGTCGAGTTGTTTTATTGTAACTTGTTGCTGCTAATTTTACAGCTCTGTAATTCTGCTAATCATATTTGTCCGCAAGTGGAGTTTATGGACCTCTGGCATGGACATTTAACTGCGGCGACAAACACGCTCATCAACGTCACTTCAAGCAAGAAATATGAGAAACGGCCCGGCCCGCTCGTCAACTTTTATCCAGATTGAAGTAAGCGGCACATCACACATTTTTTGGTGATTGTATTTTTTCATGCCTGAGAAGTACCTTTTCCCGCAATTGCAGCCATTCTACTTTTGCTCTTTTTGTATCCTGGAGGTGTTAGTCATATCACAACGTATGCAAGACATTAAATAATGTCATATTTTTACTGAGGTGCATTATTTCATACCATGACTTGCTCTCTTTCATTTCCCTTCATTCCATTTCCTTATCATTTTTTCAGGCGTCTAGTGTTGGCAGTGCCGGGCAGATGGCGTGGGTGATTGCACATGGTAACTGCTGTTCTCGGCGGTAGGTGGCATTTGGCTGAGTTAATAGCCTGGTCCGTAGCGTTTCAAAAGTACAAGTTGTTGGGTAATTGCCGTCATTCGTACTACTACTCTATAAATCGTAGAATAATAAATGCATCTGGTTCAGAGGAGTATAGTGCAGAAACTAATGTAAAAATATCTCATTTTAGAACGATTAATGGCGTATTTTCTATTCATTAAAGTATGTTTTGAAGATTTCTCTAAAACCATATAATAGGAATCAAACGTATGTATACACTATAACAGAAGCTACATTATGTTGTGACAATGAATGCAAATCTATGATTTGTCTGATGTCGTGTCCTTCCCTTATGTACGTACTGTCATACCACGTGACACAAAAGGAAACTTCTCTAGATTTATACTTATTTAAGTGAAAATAGGATGTCTTTTTTTCGATACATTACCTCGTAATTCGGTGCAATGATCTGTATTCATTTAAATTATCTAGGGTAGTAATTTATTTATGTATTCATTTATTTATCTTCAGTACCTGAAAACAAATGTATTTTGTGATGTATCTACCTATAGTTTGTGCTTGTTCTCACATATCGAAAATGGTTATTTCGGAATATTAAAACCTGTACATGATAATTTACTTCAAATATTGTGTTGGGATATTATTTTGCGTACTAGATTTGCGCTGGAAAATGGGAATGTGTATCTTTCGCCCTACTATTGTTAGATGTTTTCATGTTGGGACAAGGCTAAATATAGGCGCCTTATTCCACACTAATGATCACAGTCGTTTGTGCAATCTTAACACCAAGGGCGTTGGTACAGAAAGCGAATTTAGTAAAATTGGGCTATGATGCAAGTTTGCCATATATTGACTCAAAGAATCGACAGCTAACCTTCGTGAAAGAACCTAGATGTTGAACCAGGGATAAAACGAAGAAACAGTGGAATGGAGTAAGCTATGAATATCATGCAGCGTGATAGTGTGAAGATCGTAAAAACAATTGAATAATTCATAGATGTAGTGCTTTCATTCATGTGCTAGGGGTCACCACGTTTATATAGCAGTCTTATTGTTGGTTGAGCATTAGAAATGTCGAGGCAGAATAACGGAGGTTGTGGTGTCCCAGTGTTTAAAAAGAAATACGAGGTATGTTTTTGTTAAACCAACACTTTGAATCACAGCAACTTCAGGGAAAGCGAGATATTTAGTTGGACGGAAACTTGCCATCAATTGTTCGTTAATGTGTGGTTAGATCATTAAGAATAACAAATGTTTTAACACTTAAGTCGTGTGAGCAACATTCATTGGCTAATTTTATTGTTGTCTGTGCAACGAAGCAGCGTTTTTTATTTATCGGCCCGTGAGGCAGGCAGGCAGGCAGGCAGGCAGGGGCTGGAATCCTGTTGGCACGAAATCGCGTGTTACCAGGTATAGTACCATCGATAATCTGTGTCTGGTAGCCGCAGTGCGGTTTGGAGAGGTGATGTAATCCAGACTACCAGTGCTATGCTAATGTGCACCAGAAACCTTATTGATTACATTCCTCCACTGAACCTCACCGTGCATACATGCATGCATACGGATCAAACACACCTCACTATACAGTATCCTTGCAAAAGCTAATTTTTACCTTCAGCAAGTAGGGGAAGTATTGTATTCGACTCAAAAATTCGATGTAGAGATTTCACCGGAAATATATGTTGCACTCGTATGCCTTCCTCTACTCTTGTAAACTCTTATTCCTCTATCTTCATGTTAATCGAGACAAACATTTACATATATTATCTTACTGTTCATTTTCTTATAGGTGCAAGAGCAATAAGGGAATACAGTAGGCTTTGAGCGATAGTCAAATGTTTTAAAGCTGGTCGCTATATGAAGTAAAAAATCTGATGTGTTGCACTCACATGACTTTCTCTACTCTTGTACTAAGCACTCTTACAAACTCTTATTCCTATATCTTCTTTCTGTTAGTTAAAATAAACATTTGTGCAAATTATCTTATTGCTTATTTCCTTGTAGGTGCAAGGGGAATATTAGAATACAGTAGGCTTTGTGCGATAGTCAAATCTTCTAAAGCTTTGAGATTCTGTTCTCTTTGTACACTTAGCATATAAAAAAATTAACAACGATGTTCCATTTCACGAAAGCTTTAAGTTTTCCGAAACTCACACACATAACAAGGAATATCTCCGAAATGGTTCAGTCTACAAAAAAAATGTATTGAGACATAAATTGTGTATTTTAGCAAGATCTACATTTCTTGTAGAGTAAGATTTGGTCTATCTCTTACGGTTTACCAGTTATGGAAAAGTCGTCCAGAGTAAATGCGACTACAGGGGCTACAGCCAGAAAATTCAAAATATACATTTCATTGGCATAAAAATATCTCAAACATATGACATTTTAATCAAAATCGTTAGCCATTTTCAAGAAAATCAAAATTTTCGAAAAATTGTCCATGTAAAGGGTAGTTCAAGGTGGGGCTATTTTCTTGAAAATCTTCGTATCGTATCCTTGAAAGACATTAAACTTAAATACCAACTTTGGTTTCTAACCGACTTTTCGTTTTTGAGTTATGCTGTCCACAGACACACAGACACACACACAGACCTTTTTCGAAAAATGCTTTTTTTTTGGATTCAGGTGGTCTCAAAACATACATTTCCGGTGAAATCTTGACATCGAATTTTTGGGTGGAATACAATACTTCCCCTACTTACCAGTA
The DNA here is from genome assembly GCA_030765045.1 of Tenodera sinensis. Lineage (NCBI taxonomy): Eukaryota > Metazoa > Arthropoda > Insecta > Mantodea > Mantidae > Tenodera > Tenodera sinensis. Next base: position 27,306,218 of record CM060969.1, on the reverse strand, counting down.
GAGAAAGTAAAAAGGAATAATGACCTTTCATATGAGAAAAGATGCAAAACTCACACAAATAACAAGGAATATCTCCGAAATGGTTCACTCTACAAAAAATGCATTTGGACATAAGTTGTGTTTTAAGGAGATCTACATTTGTTGTAGAGTAGGTTTTCATTTGCTTTCTCTCTTAAAGCTTACTAGTTATGCAAAAGTCATCAAGGGTAAACAGAACTACATAGACTATAGCCAGAAGATTCAAAATATACCTTTTAGTTGCCATAAAAATATCTTAAACAAATGGCATTTTATCAAAATAGAGCTATTTTTAAGGAAATAAAAAATTTCGAAACATTTTTCCATGTAAAGGGTAGTTAGGGTAGAGGCGTTTTCTTCAAAATATTCATAGGGCATCCTTGAATACCAACTTGACACACGCGCGTGCGCGCGCACACACACATGCCTAAAATGCTTTATGGCTTCAGAGATTTCAAAACATGTGTTTCAGAAAAATCACTATAAATGTTTTGGGTACCTACAACACAATACTTCTTGTAAGTAGGAAGGAAAAACACATTTGCTTTTGTCCAAAACGAAAAATGCAAAAATAAATGGTATAGGCAAGTAAGCGTCGTAAAAAGCTATTCGGTCAAACATGAGCATAGGAAGGGTTATAACTGTATAGTTCTTTTAGAAATGTGTGTCGTGATACAACTGTCTGCTCCTTGGGGTAATGATTAGCTTGCGGTTGCTCTTGCCAAGGACCAAAATCTGACGGGGGGCTATGAATTCATCCAAAAATTCGAGAATGACATAGCATCGCGTGTGTGCGTGTGTCTGTAAACCTCAAAAACGAAATTTCGGGTGAATTCCAAAAATCTTTGATACTTATGCCAAAGTTATTCCAGAGAATATATACAAAGATTTTGAAGTAAATCTACATGGAAAATGTTTCATCATTTTTAATTTTCTCAAAAATGGCCCTGACAGTTTTAATTAAAATACCACATATTTACTATGTTTACATAACTATTATGTCTTACATTTTATGCGACTGGCCTTTAAAATCTACTAACACAGATTATTATTTTTCATATAAACTTTTGTATGGCATGAGCAGTTTCCGAGATATTCGCTGCGATTGTTTTGAGTGTTCAATGTTTTTTTGAAGTGCTGTCAGTATTCAGCGTTTCTCGTGATATCCTTAAAAATATAGCTCTTGAATTCCTCTTTGTGCCTACAACAATATTGTCTGGAAAATCAAGTCTTCTTTTTCTTCTTCTGTACTTCAGGGATTCGACATTTCTGCCAGTCCCGTCTTCGCATTTCAACAATGTTTCATCTTCTAGGACGTCATCCATCTATTCTTCCATGAAGGTTGTATCTTCTTATTAAAACGGGCATTCTTTCTTCACTTATATGTTCTTTCCAATTCTGTATATTTTATTTTATCTTGTCATTTGTATATGCCTAATTCCTCTTGAATTGTTTCAATTCTTATTAAATCCTGTCTGGTATATTCTTTAATTCTTCTGAAAAATCTAATTTCTGAAGCTTGTATTTTGATTTTATCTCTTTCTTTTAATATCCATGACTCGCTTCCATCCATATGCACTGGAATTGTTATAGTTTTATAAAATTAAAATTTCATTTATTTCCTTGTTTTAGTTATAGCTGCGCACATCGCTGGAACTTACTTATCTTGTTTTCCACATCCTTGATTAAATCGTGACTTACTTCACAACCTGAATATTTAAAATTCGAGAGCTGCTCCAATACTTAGAAATCAAGTGTAACAAATCAGATTTTCCTGATATTTTCTGCTGAAAGATTTCCACGAGACTTAAACAAGAAGATATACATAGATAGCGCACATAGCTATCGACTTCGAACGTTTCCCTCTCTTTGATGTAAAATTGTAGTAAAGTGTTTTTTTTTCTTTTTTCCTTTTTTTCCCCTTAGAAGATGTAAAGCAGGGCATTGAGAGTGCAGCATCTTAGGGCAGGTTTCTTTAGAGGAATCTAAAATTAGCGCTATAGATCATGAGTAGAAGGGGTGAAGTTGTCGCCGACGAGACGCTGGCTGTCGAGGAATCCATTGAGGCGCGTGTCGTTGGATGGATATTTCCGAAAATATCAACGCAAGCGTTACCCACCTCTGCGCTTGATCACAGTCAACTGTTCATACTTCACCTTATGATTCATAAAGTAAACAGTAGAACATCTGTTGGACCAACTCCAAAATGACAGCAGCATTAATTCTTCTGGAGAAGCAGGGCTATTTGAACTTAATAAAAATGAATAAATTGTTGTAGCAGAGAAATAAAAGCACAATTTTTAGTTACAGTGTTGCATTAAGACGTGGAAAGACAATTTTTATCATGCTATTCAGTCAACAAGCTTTAAAAACGCATTTCTCTTCCTGTTGTTGACATTACTTATGTAAAGACTGCATGGGGGTTCCAGAAGTCAACATTTCTAGAATGCTCTTTTTACTTTCTCTACTGGTAAGTAGGGGAAGTATTGTATTCCACCCAAAAATTCGATGTCGAGATTTCACCGGAAATTTGTTTTGATACTCCTGAATCCAATTGCAGTCCAGAATTGCATACATTGAAATCTAATTTAAAATCTACATAAAAAGAGCATTAATATGCTGTGCTCAAAATAAGGAAACGAACAAAATAAAAGTTGGGAAGGAGACCCGAACTCAAAAACGATGAGCTTATACTCGAACGCCAATACCTTGACCATTGTGCCATAGAGGAACGCTCTAGAACTGGGATATCCAACGTTCTCTCTTTGGAAAACCTTACGTAATGAGTGGCTATAACCCACTCCACTTCTTCAATCGGAGGGACACAGTCAGTATACGATGACGGACACAAACATGTGATTCCACTGCCGTTTCTGGATGATTTCTGCATAAATAGTAAACAGTAAGAGTTTCGTATCCGTCAGGCTTTTCGTTTTTGAGTTATGCTGTTCAAAGACCTACGAAAATTTTTCTAAAAAAGAATTTTCTGTACTCGAGGGCCGTCAAAACGTGCATTTAGGGCGAAATCTTCATGTATAATTTTTAAGCGGATACAATACCTGCTCTATTCCGTACGTGGCAGGGAAGGTAAAATAGCGTACTTCGCAGGCCATTCGCCCGAAATTCAAGACATTTTATTTGTCTCAAGCCACGGCATTTTAATTAAAACCTTTAGCTATTTTTAAGAAAATAAAAAACAACTAAACGCTTTTCTTGTAAAAAGCAGTTGAAGTCGGGGTATTTTGGGAATTTTCTTGAATACGTTCTTGTCGTTCCTTAGAAGATGCTAAATTTAGAATATTCGCATTTTAGCTGTAATACTTGTATGCAAATATGTGTTGGATTTCGGGTTGTTCAGCTCAGGTATTTCCAATGAAATTTCGATATCCAAGTTTTGTCTGCAATGCAATGCTTCTGTTATCGTTGGTATGTGCTAGAGAAATAATAAAAGTTACGAAAATCCAGTTTTTCCACGTTTTTGCCACACTTTCTGTTTGTTTCTTGGTCTGTTCGGTACGAATTAAGCTAACTTCCAATGAAATAAAAACTTTAAACTTTAAAGTTAGCTCAATAAACAAAGAGACAAGATAGCAAGTTAATACATATAATAAAAATAATATAGTATACAAATATATATTTAAATAATGTATACAATATGCAACACTGCAAAAGGTTTCAGATTTAAGAGTTAGGTGTGTAAGTGTGGAAAAAAATTATAGTTTCATGAAAAGTAGAGAACAAGAGAGAAGGAAATAATAAAAACAATAGTGAAATGTAGGAGGAATAAAGGGAAAACATAATTATTTAAGTAAAAACTGTAATATAGTAAGTTTTAAAAAGGGACTAAGACGGATAAAATATTTTTCCTAGCCTGATCATTTCTGTAACCCCATAGAGATTGTTCTGAAAATTTGATTGTGAATTTTTAATGGTTATAAAATACTTGTAAGACTTAAAACGAAAAAAAAAGAACAGCTTATTGTCAGAATTGTTCGGTTAACAATGTTATTACACTGCTAATGATATGAATTGTTTGCGAGTTTTCCTCATTGTTGCAAGTGCCCCATCTTTTTCGTTTGAAATCTTTGAGGTATTTTCATAGCTATTAAAACTTCCAATCACAAATTTTAGACAATGTGTATGGTTTAGGAGAAATTACCCAGTTTCAAATTTTTTTTTTTTAATTTAAGTAATCATTTTAGTGTCGTTAAAGCTAGGCAATAGGACAAAGAGAGTCGAGGAACTTCTACTGGAAGTAGGCTATGAAAGATGGGCTCCTCTATGAGAGATCGCATGTAACTATGACACCATTGAACACCAATGTATAATAATAAAACATATACTTGGCCACCTGCTAGTTTTTTCAGGCGCTGTTCTGTTTTCAATGCTGGACAGTGGAATGCAAGGCAATGTTAAACGAAGCATTTCATCATCCGCTAAGGCCATTACGTGTGTCTTCTTCCTCTTTCTCAAATTTCGAATGCACGATGTACTAGTCGGCGGGTCATTACCCCAATTCAATAGTGTCATCGTCAAGGAATTTGGCGTTGTCGCCGACAGTAAGTGCAATGTGGCTTGGCAGAATTTCTCGGCGTGTGTTTGTAACACATGGGAAGTATACAGTTGCTATCCTTCTCTGGCATGTACTCAAAGATACTTGAAACATGCTTGTTACATGTCCCTCCTTCCCTAACAAATTATTGTATGTGACTCTCTCATCAATCATGCTCTTATATTTTCCCTACTGCAAATAGTAACTCTGGATAATATCAGTTATAAACAAGAAAATATGCTGTATGGCCAAGTAGAATGGCAACATAAGGGAACTGCCATTAAGTATGTGGGTAGAAGGGAATGGGCGAGCAGAAAAGACAAGCACGTATTTGGAAAGATAGTATATCGCGAAAATGGGTATCAGATAGGGAAAATACGTTAAAATACAGGAAACTCCCAAAATGGAGAGACAGAAAGGGAGGAGGTGGGGGGGGGGGGACGGTGTCCTGCGCTGTGTGACAAGGAAGAATAAGTGATTAAGTTAACCGTAATAAGGGGTGGTACGAAGAAGGAAACAAAATTTAGGAATAAAGACTAGTAGCTATTATAAAAAGTAAGAATTAAGTAAGGAAAGGAAGTGGAACTGATAAAGAGATAACATGAAAGTGAATCACTGAGGTGTAGGAAACGAGCAAATAATCACCAAATACAGGAAAACATTAGGAGAGGGGACGGAAATAAAGTTTAGAATGAAATAAGTGGTTTAAAATAATGGAATTGGGGAAATGGAAAATGATTAACTGTGAACAATGAGATTTTTGAATTCTGTTTGTGTTCTGTGTTTGTTTTTTGGATTAAGATTGTGTGTCTTACTAAGATAAATGCAATACTAATTTACATTGTTGATTTTTTCGTAAATAAACTGAGTGGGAGGCAGGAATCTATGACATTAACTCGTCTAGTGCTTATACGAAGCACCGCAGCAGAAGCTTTCCTAAACAAAAAAGTGTTTAAAATAATATCTATTAGCTCCCAAGGTTTGTCAGTCTGAATTTGGGACACCATACATAGCGGGTCATTAAAAAATGGCAGACAAAAGATTCGGTGATTATGTAATTTTAAATAGACTTTCAGTAAATAGCCTACTAACAGCAATTCGTTTTTTTGTACTCATCATATGTGTAATTCTTCATTTCCCTGGATTAAACGCTAAAACTATTATTGTTATTTAACAACCTACTAGATAGTTGTAGTAACAACTGTGAAAATAAACCTTAATTAAAATGTATGAAAGTTATTGTAAATTGTTTATTTTTAAATAATTATTGTTAAATAGCATTAAGTAAATTACTAATTATTACGTAGAAAACTATAAAGAAATACTACTCGAGGTTGAATGAATGCAATGAGTTCCCTTGGCTTCCGATGAAGACCGCGTCATTTTGCTTGAAATTAGCGACTTTTTGCTCGTGAGGTTGAGGTTCTTCTAGGCGCTGGTTGCTATATGAAGGCTTTGAAATTCCATTCTCTTTGCACGGCCAAGAGAAAAAAAAGGTGAATAGCGACCCTACATTTGAGAAAACTTTAAGTGTTGCAAAACTCACACAAATAATATCTCCGAAATGGTTCATTATACACACACACACACACACACACACACACACACACACACACACACACACACACACACATACACACACACAAAGGAAAAAAAGGCATTTGGACGTAACCTTTATGTTTTAACGAGATACAGATTTTTTGTATAGTAAGATTTAGTCTATCTCTTATAATTCACCAGTTCTGCAGAAATCGTCAAGAGTAAATAGGACTACATGTGCTATAGCCAGAACATTCAAAATATACATTTCATTTGCCATAAAACTATCTTAAACATGTGGCATTTTAATCTAAATTGTTAATCATTTTTGAGAAAATGAAAATGTTTGAAACATTTTCCATTTAAAGACTAGTTTAGGGTAGAGGAATTTTCTCGGATTTCTTTGTCGCATGTTTGAAAGATATTAAACTTAAATACCAATTTTGGGTTTACACCAACTTTTCGTTTTTGAGTTATGCTGTTCACGGATATACACAGAACACAAGTAAACACACGTACCTTTTGCTAAAAATGCTTCTTTTTGAATTCGAGGGCCTAAATATATATATTTCCGGTGAAATCTCAACATAGAATTTTTTTTTACAATACTTCCCCTACTTACTACACGCAGTAGAGAAAGTAATAAGATGTAGATGATCATTAAAGTGTAGTTTACGTTTGGTTGAACCTGTATTTTATGTTTTGATAGCCTGTTTTGTGTTAGGTTAGAGTATAAAGCATGTCGAACAGCGCTCGCCAAGTGTGAAAATATTCCCCTATTTTCCCTCCCTTCAAATCGGAGAACGTGAAAAACAAAGCGAAAACCGGTTCTACTAGCGCGTGCTACTGCAGTTAAGGAGGGGTGGACTCCTCTCTTCACACCCTTGGAGTGATGTTTGACATGCCTGGACTATAAAGTGTAGCTTTTGTTGCCTAGTAGGTATGAACTTAATAATCACTGATTATTGCATTAGCAGAAAGGTGTCCCAGACAGTTCTTGGCAGGTCGGGTGCCAACATGAAGGTTGTAATTGTGTTCCTACAAGAAATGAAACCATTACATCGTTCTTGACGGTGTTTGAAGGTTGTGTTGCTGACATAACATTCCTCCTCTTCTTACTCCACGCTCTTGGCCACGTTCCAGTTCTCTGGTCCATGCAGTTTGGCTATTGATTTATACATATATTTAAGGTACCTCTATAGCGACATTGCATGTGCATAATCCAGTTAGCGTTACACAAAGAGAATCAGTTAGGAGATACATACGTCTGCCATCGATTGCTGTCGGGTCTCGTTCGATTATGCAGCCCCAGACATGTCTGGTTCGGGAGGTGGGGTGGGGTGGGATTTACTTCCGATCAGCAGATTGGCGATCCCAGCGCTCAAAGGAACATCGCAACCCGTGTGTTACTGCAGGTGTGGCAATAAAAAACAAACCTGTACAGTTACTCTCTTTTTGTGAGTGGAGGAATAAATCAAAATGCAATATCAACCTGTTTTTATACCCCTCAAGGAAATGCAATAGCAATATTGTGAGCCGATTCCCACTGCATTTTATAGCAATATGCAAAATAAGAACATAGTACTGTAACAATATGACAAAAGTTCAGTCTAGTAACACACACACACACACACACACACACACACACACACACACACACACACACACACACACACACACACACACACACACACACACGTCTCGCACTCGCTAACTCAACTTATGACTGTAACTTCTCGCCACTGCTGTTTCCTCGCCTCCTTATATAGCGGTGTGATGTCACACGGTTCTTTCAGCAACTTCTACAAACACGGTGACCGCCGGATGCTTCTCGAAGGCTCGCTATGCGCTGCGCTCATTGTTGTTAGTCACGTATACACAAACAGTCGCAGCCTCACCTCGAGCGCCTTTGTTTTCTCGCCTGCCTGGTACGTGATGAGAAGTAGCATAGTCCCGACCTTCCTTTGTTGTGCGCCATAGCTTAGTGAGAGCTTGAATATATATTTGAATGGAATATAAACTGTTAATTGTTCTATACCTCATTTATTGGAATTCTAAGTACTAATTAATATACGTAAGAAACATTTTGGGTGTAAATTTTATCATTCGCTATGGTCCTAATGGAATAACCACGGAGTGATTAAGTCGGCCATACTCTTCCATCTAAATTTTAACTGAGATTGTTGTTTCGAAGCTCCATATATATCCATTTATGAAAAATTACAACACTTAACCTAACCTCAAACTTTCTACTGTCGTCTAAGAATACTCGTTGAACGCACTGAACTAAACTGTTATATTGAGTAACATTTTGGGCTAAAACTTTGACTAAAAATTAACTCTGTATGTTGAATGCAGAATGGGAGTTCGAGAGAAAAGCAGGAGACTATCGTCTTGCCCAATGGTGGCCAAGTCTTCTCGTATGAGCTAATGACGTCACCTTGCCGCTTCATTTCACCTCTCATTGTGTGCATTAAGCATTTCCCCATCACTCACTCAGATAGCCAAGCATTATAGAACTTTATTTTTGAGGCCCATGAATGAGTCGTATTTCAGCAAACAGTAGGTGGAGGCAAATCCGCTCTCTCCTCTTTGGCATAAGGTTGGGCATTGGTTTTTTCGTTTGGCAATATTTACAACAGACGAAAGATCACGATATAATGGAAATATATAAATATAAAAACTCGTAATACTTTTCTCCTTTCTTTTACATTCGCTTAAATCTTCAAATCGATCGACAATACTCAGCCAAAGGTATTAGTATTAGAAAGTCTACGTAAGAAAATAGTTTTCGTATTTTCTTCCATGCAACTGCTCAACATTCCATACACATGTTTCCAATTTGCATTCACATTTTTATTTGAAAAAGAGTCCATGAATTGCAAAGTAGTTCGCATTTGCATCGCATTTTAGTATATTTTTTGCATTTTGAGTCAATTTTTCATTTCATTGCATTTTCATACCACGTTAAACAGCGTTTGCTGTTCATGAAAAATGCAAATACAAGAGTACAAGCTTTTAAAGCGTTTTGAGCTATATCACATTTGCTAAAAATTACCATCCCTAATCATCACAGATTCCCTCGCTGTGCCCGGCAATTTAATGTTAATCGCTGTCCATTTGCGCTTGCACTTGTCTCCAGCAGCACAGGGTCATAAACTGCACAAGGTCGCAGCATTTGCTCTCCAGTGAACAGCTGCCCCACACGAGAGAGAGAGAGGGAGAGAAGGAGAGAGATTTATATTCCAGAGGTGGTTTAAAAATAACCACGTATGTGCCTGAAGGAAGAGATCTCAGCTCCAGCCTTCTGGCAATTGTATCTTCCGTTATTATGCGCTGCCCATCCATTTGCTCTTCAGGTTAACTTAAAACATATCCTCATTTGAAACGGTTTCTTTCTAAGCCTTTGTATTTTGGTGAAATAAATAGAAACGCTTGGTAAAAGGAACACAATTAAATTAAATTAGAGTTTAGCAAGTGCATCTGTATCGTAAGAGCATTGCAAATAAATATAAAAGAGCACGAAGAAGATAAAAAGCATTAAATCTTGTCACTTATAAGTTATAAGGTAACTGTAGCTTTTCCGTTGCTAACGCCTGTAGGAAAGCTTCATGAAAACACGAATGTGATAGAAACAGGACAGGATAAACAGAACAGAATGGTAAGGACTTGAGATCCTTCCTTAGAAATAAGGAAGCATCTTACCACAATAATTACTTCACGAAACATAAATAGTTTTAAAATTGCACTCACTCCAACATACACACACGCACACATATATACATTAAATATTATTGTTACTTTTTCTACTACGTATCGAATAAGTAGGGGGAAGTATTATATTCGATCCAAAAATTCGATGTCGAGATTTCACAAGAAATATATTTTGAGGAACCCTGAATCCAAAAACAGCATTTTTAGAAAAGATTCGCGCGTGCGCCTCTCTCTCTCTCTCTCTCTCTCTCTCTCTGTGTGTGTGTGTGTGTGTGTGTGTGTGTGTGTGTGTGTGTGTGTGTGTGTGTGTGTGTGTGTGTGTGTGTGTGTCTGAACAGTATAACTCAAACGAAAAACCGGTTAAAATCCAAACCAAAGTTGCTATTTAAGTTATAATCTTTCAAGAACGCAACACGAAGATTTTGAACATTGTTTCACTCTAAACTATCCTTTACATGGAAAATTTTTCGAAAAGTGGCTGTAAAGATTTTGATTAAAATGTCATATGTTTAAGATATTTTTATGACGAAGTGTATCTTTTGAATTTTCTGGCCATAGTTCATGTAGTCCTGTTTACTCTTGACGAATTTTGCATAACTGGTAAACCGTAAGAGATAGACAAAATCTCACTATAAAATGTAAATCTCGTTAAAACCACAAGTTATGTCCAAATGCATTTTGTTTGTGGAATGAACCATTTTGGAGATGTTCCTTATTTGTGTGAGTTTTACAATACTTAAACTTTTGTCAAATGGAAGGTCGTTATTCACTTCTTTATCTCTTGGCCGTGCAAAGAGAACGGGATATGTAAGCTTTAGAAGAATGACTATCGCTGAAAGCTGTATTACCATATTCCCCTCGCACCTACAAGATAATTAACAATAAGATAATTTTTGCAAATGTTTATTTCGACTAACATGAAAATATACGAATAAAAGTTTGTAAGAATAGTTAGTAAAAGAGCAGAGAAAGTCATGTGAGGCATCACACCCGATTTTGTAAAAAAAAAATCTGACAAGTTACATTCACACAACTTTCTCTGTCCACTCTTCTACAAACGCTTTTTTACAACAGTTAATTCTTCTGTGAGGGTCCTCGGAAGGCCTACGGATTCCAGGCAGAATTTCCAAAGCACTGTTTTTAAAACCAGCCACGCTTTTCATGGAAACATTTTTGCAATAAGAAATTGTTCTAGAATAGATTGTAGATAAGCTACAACGATCTGTGGAATAGGAAATGCGACAAATATCAAAGATCGTGTCGTTATTAAACACTTCGCAGGGAAGGATTGGAATGCAACAGAATTCTTACCGATATGATAAACACTCTGTGGGAAACTACACTGTCATTTTTAACTATTTCCAAGAGCATCACACACAAGTGAATAATAACGGAAATAGTGTAGAAGATGACCTACTCAACGGACCGAAATCTGCCACATCAACACACATCATTAGGTAGGTCTACAAGATCAGGATTGGCAGGTCCGATATTGCTGAAGCTCTGGGCATTTCAGTAAAGAACGGTTGAACGTAAGTAAATTATCCCTAAGTTGGGTATTGCAACTGCTGAACCTGGGTCAAAACCTAGTCAGAATGCAAATCTCGAAGCAAAGTTGGACTTGTTTTCAGAGATGTCCCACAAACTTTATGCATCGATTTGTAACAAATGATGAAACATGGTTCTAAAATGGAGCAGCAGTCTAAGCCAGGGCCTCTCATAGTCCTCTGCATCGTGGTGACTCGGTTAAGCTCGGCTCAACTCGCACGCTGCAAAGCGAAGAAGCGAGGACGCCTGTGTTGATGGACGACTTGCTTATCAGTGAAATAGATAGGTGCAATACAACTTTCTAATACTAAAACAACCTGTTGCAAAGAATGCCGAAAGTATATTTAAATAAAAGTGGGAACTTTGTTTTTGAAAGTCATAACGATAGAGCCAAATAACTCGTCTGCATACACTCTGAGAGGCTCTCGTCTAAACAATGGAAACCTAAGACTACACCACCAAAAAAGTCAATGTGCGTGAGTTTTCTGAAATGTACAGGATGTACTGCTAATTTTTATCACCGAAGCTTATGATGCTAACCTTCGGGAGAACTGAAGACCAAAATACATTGTCCATCAAGACAATACACGTTAGAAATATGCATCATTTTGTGTTTCATTCCCAGAACTTTTCAAATGACCGTCATATTTATTTGTAACTGACATCAAAATTTCAAGATGCCCTTTCATTACACATTTTGAAGTATAGTGAACTCTTTAAAAAGTGGATCGCTATATGCTGGCTTGAAATTCAATATTCTTTGTATGACCACAAGGAAATCATGAATGAAGACTTAAAACTTAAACATGTATGAAGTTTGAGAGGTAGAATTGGAACTGAAAAATTCAATGCCACTGCCGGGCATAAATAAATAATAACGTATGAAAATTAAGACCAATAACAGAAAATATCTTGCAAATAGTGTCGCAAGAAACTTATTTGTCATAAATTATTGGTTTTTAAGAGACCTACACATTTTGTGCAGATATTTTGACCTATTTTTACCAGTTACACAAAATTAACAAATTCAGAATGAAGAATAGTTTACAGACTATTTCCAGAAACTGTAAGATGTGTCTAAAGCTTATTTATTATGCAAATATTTTAAACCTCGCTTCTGCGGTATGGAGGTAGGTGTCTGTCTCACATCCAAGGGTTCACGAGTTCGAGCCTCAGTTAGGGCGAATTATCCATATAAGAACTTTCCTTTGTGGACAGGGACAGCAGACTTCACAGCACCTGATTTTCGAAAGTAAACTGCTAACAAAAGAAAGACAACAATTAAAACAGCAGATAGCAATACGAGGTGCAACATGGCCCATTCAAATTACAACCTCGCAGATAAACATCTGAATACCTTGATCAAGTTCGTGAATAGTATAGATTTCAAAAGTTGTAGACATTTCAACTGTATCAAATTGTATATAGTATTACCCAAACGTGTAATATTACTTTGTAATGGAGTATGTTGTTAAATTAATGATTATAAACACACACACATGTCCGCCCACCCACCTCCCTGGGCGCGCCTGATTCTAAAACAGCTTTTATTTATTCAGAGGACCTCAAAACGTTTTTTTTTTTTTTTTTTTTTTTTTTTTTTTTTTTTTTTTTTTTGTTGGCTGGGATGTTTCTATATATAGAATTTTTGGATAGAACACAAAACTTCATTTATTGGTAACCAGTAAAAAACGAAGAATTTGAAAATTGTGGATCTTCTGAGATATTTGCAGTTACAGAAAATTTACACGCCATGAATTGTCAAAAATCCACAAGATAGCTGTTTCACTAAACGTTTGTTTTCTTGTCGTAGGTCATAATGTTTTGACTTTTCCGCTCCAGCCCTCCTTCCCCCTTTCCGTCTGTCTTTACATATTATGGAACTTAATACTGTGTTTCGTTTGCTATCTTCTGCTCCTAATCTGTTTGCCATTCACCATTCTTATCCAATGTGACTTCTTGTTTTAACATTGGTTTTTCTAATTACATTTTATTTCCGTTTTCCTCTTACTCAGTTTTCCTGTTTCATTTCGCAAGCCCCACTTTTCTCCATATCTATGTACATTTCAAATACCTCCACTGTTTTCCCCACTTATTAATATGAAGTTTCTACACTATCCAGTGTCTCACTACATACAAATCCTATAACAAAAACTCTGTGTGTATGGCGGGATAGATGAAAACCATAACTCGAAAATGAAATGTCAAAGCCAATGCCAATGACATTTAAGTTCACCGTCTTTCAAGAGTTTGATACAAAAATTTTAATGAAAATACTCTTCATGCCAGTAGGCAGAAAGATTTGTTAATTTTTATTTTATTAATTTTTTAAAATAACATGTTTAAAATGTCTGTATGATAAATTGTATATTTTGAATTTTCTGCGAATAACGTGTAGATTAATTCTCACTCTGAAATTATTTTGTATGTCTTTTTAAAACACGCAGTTCATTTAAAACACCTTGTTGTGGTGCGAATCATTTTCGAGATATTTGTTGGATGTTTAAATTTTTAAAATACTTTTCTAATTTTTGAAGCACTTCTGTGTCTTGCGGTGTCATGGACAACGTCGGCATATTAACAATGCCACTTTGACTTTTACTTTAGTTGCTTGCAAGCCCTTTTGCACCTAAACGAAATGTGTAAAGAAGCAGTTTCTGTAATCATTTATGTCAGGTAGATACAAAAGTAAACTTTTACAACAACAGTTTATAGACGTTATATAAAAATAAATATTGTGAGTAGAGAAACGGGTATGGATATGATAATTACATATGAAAATACACCTTGTATGAGCACTATGGTTTTTCGCTGCCTTTACCAGCGTGAAACAGACGTTTTGTTAGCTGGTGGGTAGGTAGATAGGTACCTGTATCATCCTGTCAAAGCTCTGAGAAGGTTGAAGATCCTTTTGGCAGTGCACAGTGTTGACAGCGGCTCGGAATAAAGACACCATTGTTCTACAAACGTTTTATGAGATCCTGTGCTACACATTTCATCTGCATTCATGGTCAGCGCTTGCTAAAAGGTTAAACAGCACTATATAAATAAGTTTTGTCACCCCATTTTAACTACGGTCATTCCACTAGTACATTACTTACATGTATAAATGCAATCAGGCAATATGGATGAGCTTGGAAGGAAATAGACCTCGAATTAAATGGTTAACCATATTAAAAGGAATAGTAAAAAGGAGGGAAAATGATGAATATAGGCAGAGAAACTAGGTCATGGAAGTTTTACTGCGACTTGGTCCAGTGACACGCCTGAGCTCATCAACTGTTTCCTTGTCGGGCGCGTTCCGTGGAGGCAGTTCGAGGGAGACCACTACAAGGTTGGTGTTCCCATCTTTGAAATGTTTCGCTCTTTCTCTAACACTCCTGGCATTCCTCGCGCCTGCGCGGTTTCATACAGAAGTATTACGTCTGCACAATTCATGTAAATGACAACATTACATGAGCTCACATTTACATCGAATGCTTTGAAAGTGTATACATATGTATTTCAAATAGGGAGTAAAGCATATAACGAATTTTGCTTTAACTAAGAGGCTGTATCTATTGATTTCTGAAAAAGCCTGCAATGTTTGAGTGTCTAATTACCGCATAATTCGAGGTTTGCTAAATATCATTTCACAAGTCGATTCAGAAGGTACTCAACATATAGATGCAATATATCTCATTTTAGAGAAATTTTGCATCTATAGACATTTGCAAAAGCGCTTCTCAGTTGACACCCTGATTTCATTGGAAATACATGTGTGTGTTTCTCTGTGTGTGCGTGTGTGTGTGAGAGAGAGAGAGAGAGAGAGAGAGAGAGAGAGAGAGAGAGAGGTAGGGAGGGAGGAAGAGAGAAATAGAAACAGAACTTACTCTTTCTTTCAAGTTTTCTTTCCTCACAGTCACTTATTAGTTTTCTCGAAAACGTATCGTTGTATTCCACCCTAAATTTCGATATTGAAATTTCATCATAAATACATGTTTCGTGATTCCTAAAATCCCGAAATTTGGAAAAGTGTAATAAATGTTAGCATACTTCAAAGATGTTGCAGGAAAACTTTCAAGAAAATACCCCCAAATTACGTGTGGGAAAGATTTCGCTAGTTTTATTTTCATAAAAATACCTAACCATTTTAATTAGAATCTCGTACTTACTCTAAGTTTAAGGTATCTTTATAAAAAATGAAACCTATATCTTGAATTTTCTGTGAAGTCGTCTTCATTATGAATGAATATGCAATGCTTCTGTATGTGTGTTAAACTTTCCATAGGGGAGGTATCCCGAATCCCTCAGCCACTGTGGTGTGAGCGCTGCGTACCCCTAGAATTATACCGGGCCGAATATCTGAGCCCCTCCCGTATGGGAGACGTTCGGATTGGGTTGGTCTCAGACGGGCAATGGTTCTAGATACTCAGGGGAGATTGAGTACGTCCTCACTTGTCGTTGGGAGACGCCTCAATGTTCTCGGGTACTAGCCTGCAGAGGCTCATCTAGGTTATAGGTAGTCTTCCCGGATGGGTTGACGTGTGTAAGTAGCGTATCCACTTCCGTCCCCTGTGTAACAGAAGGCGGGGCCTGTTTAGGAAACCAAGTATTGCCCTAATGGAAAGACCCACGGAAGGAGTGACACTCTTCCCTGGATTTAGGCCGGGGGGAGGGGGGGAAGTTTCGGTTCCTGTGGTAGATCCCTCGCCTCATAAGTACGTCTGGTAAACCGTAAGGGGTACGCAAAAATGTTATTGCACAAAACACTGCAAATGTAAATTTCGTTAAGACATAGAATTTATAAATTGTAAACTTTTTATCTATGTGTTCATTAATTCACTGCAAATGGGTATTACTCGGTGACAGAGTTAAATATTCAATTAAGATTACAAAAAATAATTGCATAAACAATAGCAATACAATGAACAATAAGAATGTTAATATGAATAAAACAGTTGCATCTACGAAACAGATTGTTATAGCCACCCTGCTTAAGGTTTAAATCATTAATTACTTTACTAATTTACGTTAATTAATTGCGTATCCTCTGAGTATGACCAATAAATTTACCACTACTATTCACAATTAGTTTATAAAATGTCAGAAATACACATAAGTAAGGCTTTATAATAAATTATCCAACATTTACTCTGTTTAAATTTTTCCTAAATTTCTTTATGGACAGAGGACAGCCCTGGAAGGCTGCTACAGGGAATTCATTTCATTCCTCAATGGTTCTATTAACAAAAGGGAATTTTCCTACGTGATTCTGTGCCTTCTGGCCCTAATTTTAAATAAGTGATCATTTCTCCCGTAATATGTTGGGTTCTGCAAACTTTCACTGATGCCCATCTATGGGATTTATGAATTCAGATATATTATTTCTTATTGATTTGAATATTCAAGTACTTTCTATTTATGCTAAGTCGCCATTCGTTTGTTTCATACAAAGATTGTAATTTTATTTTAAACTTTTGGCTATTGCTTCAGCCTCTTGGGTTCTTGTACGTACGTACAGTAAGATGTGTAATGAAACCACTTCTGCAAACGTCCATCTCAAGAAGAGTCTTTTGTGAGAAAGTTGTGTAGAAGAGGATGTGGAGAAAGGCGTATATATGTAACAGAGTTTTTATTTCGTTACTAAGCAGGCTAGCAAAAGCTCTTGTGCTGAGGGTGAAGGCACTATGGACCAGCTGATGAAGGGCCTCAAGGGTACGTCGGGCTGGCTCAACCACACGCGACTCTGACTGGTCAGTAGGTACGTTGGCCAGCTGCACACGTCAGACATTTGCACGAGGTCCACAAGGCCCAAGGCACACTGTCTACCACAGAGGGGAAAGATCCCGCTTTTCTGAAAATGGAAACAGGTGTTTACTGCATTCGATACCTGATAGACAAACTGAAAATATAAGAAAATCTGTTCAACAAACAATTTTAGGTTTTCCAAGTATGGCACTTAGTTATGATATTTTGTTATTCGACTTTAGAGTGTCATAGTCCCGTCGCATCTCCTCATTCCATATGTTAGAACTCGAAGGAAACTGCTTGGACACTGAAGAAGAATCTCCAGGAAGGACCAAGCGTACACCAGAGGATGTTGCTGCGCTCAGAGCTACTGTCAACAGAGGTCCATTGCATTTTGTGCAATGAACTTATCAGAGAGGACTGTAAGAAAAATATTCTACTTAAAATTCCTTTTTCATCCCTACAAACTTCGAGTAGTTCACCAGCCTTGTGATTTTCTCTCACAAAGAACATTTTGTAAAGAGATATTAAGTTGCATGAATCAAGATGAAAAATGTATTAATAAATTATGAATGTATGACGAATCATATTTTTATTTGTCTGGCTTTGTGAACAATAGAATGTCACATATTTATCTCGAAACAATCTACTTCAATTACACGAGGAACCATTGCACAGTAAGAAAGTGACCGCAACGTCCTCTGGGATAATTGGCCCTTACTTTTTTTTAGGATGATGAGGAAAATGCAGCGACCGTGACATCAACCATGTATGTGAACATTATTGAAACCTTTCTTACTAATGAAGTTACATTAGTTTCAACAAGTTGAAGTCACTAGTCATACTGAGGCGGCCTCTGTGGATATCACAGGGAGTCATTTCATCTCCATTGGAAATGACATAGCCTGAAGAACATATGTGATTTCTTCAGGGATACTCTTTAAAGATCGCATGCAAAGTATTGAAAGACCAAAGGCCAATATCCGTCTTGAAATTGCCAATATTCCCCTGGACTTCTTGCGCATCAAAGGCGCTCTAGGTCAGGCTGCCTCACGCGATTGTTTGTGAACACGTGACACAATCAGAGCGGCAACACAAAGGTTTACCAGATTATTCCAGAACTGTCCGCCAGCCGGTGTATTTGTAGAAGTTCCAGAAAGGTGAAGTTCAAGAAAGGTCCGTATTACGTCATGCTCGCTAAATAAGGAGACGAGGCAACGAGAACTTCAATTTTTACTTTCTCTCTGTGTCAGCTGTGTCAGTACAGTCGCGCCGAAAGCGACAGCGAAGCTGCTTATGAGTGTCGAGTGATTGTATCGTTAAAGTCAGCTGTTTGAAAGACAGAGAAAGTGAAGTCAAGCCGAAAGGAGTGAGTCAAAGTTACGACAGGAAAACAGTTGTGAGTTGAAATACCACGAAGGCCTGAAACTTTATTAACGCCTAAAAAGAGAACTGTGTTGTGGTGCATTCACTTTTAAAAGAAAATAAAGTGAGAAAAAATATCTGAACTGGATTCTTGTCGTTACACCAGCATTCCTAGGTTTCCCAATTCTTCTTTTCCCGTTCCAATTTAGAATTTTATTGGGTATTCGATCCTCTGAAATGCTAAGTGCCCATAGCATTTCAGGCGTCTTTCTTCTACAATTTCCAAAATGTTTTTGTTAACTTGCATAATTTCCCTTAATATTTATTTATGATTTATTTATTAATTATTTATTTCCGGATGATTGCCAGTTGGCTGAAAGCTCGAGCGGCTGGTAACCCGAGAAGCTCTAATTAAGGATATTTCTGCTAAGAAATGCCTTGGAGTTGAATACAAGAAACTTGTATCGTGCACGTGTATTTCCATATAAAATTCAGTATAAACTTTTTGGATTGAAGCTAAAGCGGTAGAGGTGTTGGCAGCTGGCCACTTGTTCTGTTCAGAATACAGTCCATAGTGCAGCTGTAAAGAATAATCTCCAACAAGTAAGTTTTACTTTATCTAATACTTAAGTACCTATACAAGAACTCACAAATGCACAAAGTAGTACCAACCGTGCAAATGCAATTATTAATTTCATGCCAGTTGATAAATCCTAAAGAGCTAGTAGATGCATTATAATATAACCATTTTATCAGTGGTGTAATTCGAAATATACCTATAACTATGATGGTTCATCAAATTCATAAAAGTTAGCAATATAAATAATGTGTACAACATAATGCTTTTTGCCGTTTGTCTATTTAAAGGGAGAACATTTTGTATTTCAGTTTCAGTGAATTAGCACCGCACTTAAATATACATATTGAACTTAGGAAAAGGCTTTAGTTCATTTCTCCAACGAGTTGGGAGGGGGAAGATCAATAAGTAAACAAAATCTGATGTGTTGCACTCGCATGGCTTTCTCTACTCTTGTACTAACCATTCTTAAAAACTGTAATTCCTATATCTTCTTCGTGTTAGTTGAGATAAACATTTGCACAAATTATCTTATTGCTTATTTCCTTGTAGGTGCAAGGGGAATATTAGAATACAGTAGGCTTTGAGCGATAGTCAAATCTTTTAAAGCTTTGAGATCCTGTTCTCTTTGTACGGTTAACATATAAAAATGAATAACGATGTTCCATTTGACAGAAGTATAAGTTCTCCAAAACTTGCTCAAATAACAAAGAATATCTCCGAAATGGTTCACTCTACAAAAAATACCCTTAGACGTAACTTTTGTTTTAACGAGATTTATATTTTTTGTATAGTAAGATTTAGTCTATCTCTTACGGTCTACCAGTTATGCAAAAGTCATCAAGAATAAACAGGACTACATCTATTATAGTCATAAAATTCAAAATGTACACTTCATTTGCTATAATTTAATCAAAATCCTTAGCGCCATTTTCGAGAAAATCAAAATTCCATGTAAAGTGTACTTTAGGGTAGAGGAATTTTCTTGAAATTCTTCGTGCCGTATCCTTGAAAGATATTAAACTTAAGTAGCAAATTTGGTTTTTAACCGACTTTTCGTTTTTGAGTTATATTGTTCACACACACACACACACACACACACACACACACACACACACACACACACACACACACACACACACACACACGCGACCTTTTCCTAAAATGCTTTTTTTTTTTTGAGGGGCCCTTAAAACATATTTCTGATGAAAGCTCGACATCGAAATTTTGGGTCGAATACATTACTTCCCCTGCTTACTATACAGAGTAGAGAAAGTGATAAAATACAGCACCTAGAGAAACTTAACACATGTTTAGAGTTAATTTCGAAAGGTAGCCAATATTGAATACAGGCATGTTTTTCACTTGGAAGGTATAACCCTACAGAACATAATTGATTTGGCTTTATCGCGTGAAGTTTGCAGCTAATGTCAGATAAAGTACATATTTAATGTTTATTATCTTTCCGGGAGAGGGGGGGGGGGGGTTTAGGCGGGCGCGTGGTGCGTCTTCCTTGTTTGTATCGCCGCCATGTGTTGGCGCGAGGCGAGGCGAGAGTAGGGGGTGACCCACGTGTCCCCATGATGTCCGGGAGGTCCTCCAGCGTGTGGCAAGGGCTCGTGGGGGTCTCCAACTTCAAGGTCTTTACTGCACCCATCACCATGGTTCAGGAAATGAATCTGTCATGCGGAAACCCCATCAACATCCATCCTTGTTTCGCTCGTTTGGAACTCCAACGGACATATCGATCGCTCTCCCTGCCCTTCTCAATCAAAATACGGATATTTGAAATATGGGATATACGTACGTTACTATCAATTGGCCAGTGGAGTGAGAGTTGAAGAAACTGCAAGCTCTTATGGTCACCCTGTACAATGTAACAGCTCTTAAACAGATGGCGGCGATTTGAAAACCGGCCGGTTGTTAATTTCAAGAGAGCTTTTGTATTATGCTCCTTTCAAGGGCTTTGCTATAAACTGAACAAGAAGCCTTAAGGGGAGTCATAAAGGCCTTAAATGACTAATTTTGAGTTTTTAGTTTTTCTACATATTATGAAAATACGATCCATTCTGATTAGGTTGATATGTATTTTATTAGAATAGACACAATGTGTGTTACCTGTAATACTTTATTTTTTAAAAATCCGTGCAAAGTTTTATAAAACAAAGCATAACTCCGGAGCTATTTGGTCTAGAAGGCTGTGGTTGGCTTATATTTTAGGGGAAATTCTGATTCATATGTTGTCTAGTCTGGAATTCAATACGGCATCAGATTTGTGTGGTTAGATTGTCTTTAGTTATATAAACAAGTGGTATTTGTATGTATTTAATAGTGCTCATCTTTTTGTGTTGTTTTCACAATGACAAATCCTGTTTAAAAAGAGAACAACAAAGGGAATCAACATGATGGAAGATATCCTGTGGTAAATAAGATGCAATTGCACAAGATGAAAATTTAGTGTTGTAAAATCCTGGTGAGAATGTTGAAACTTCATCCAGTTCTTCTAAAAGGAAACTGCACAACCAGAAAAAAATTAATAATGAAGATGAAACAAATATTAATATATTAAATTCAGTTTTTAGCGACTTTGTCTGTTAGAAATCTGTGGGGCAATTTTAGAGTAAATATATAATGCATGTGAGTTTATATGAACATTTTATTTTAGTTTTATTTTGACGTCAATTTTCTCAAAACTACATTTTTTAATATAAAAGCCCCGTTTTCTCATATACCATTGCTAATATCTCCATACAATTCTTATCACATAATCTACATTTCATTGTAATGTTATGGATCCACATAGAGTCGATTTCTTCAAATGGATTATTTTTTTTTAAAAAATAAAAAGTTTAATTTTTTAATGAAAAAAGTAGAGCTACAGTAAAAAAAATTACTGGTTTAGATTTTCATGTAAATGAAGATCAGTATGTTCAGGAAGGACCAATACACACACTAACAATTTGGGATTTCTCTACCCAATAGATTCTGAGAAAACGTCATTTTAACATTTGTAATATAGGGTTTTATGACTCCCCTTAGCAGTTTGCTGTATAAAAATCGACATGCCCATAGATTAACTCAGAACTTTATGTATTTTGCTTTATATTATCATAACGCGCAACAATAAAATGATTAGGATGGCTGTAACAAATGTCTTACTATTTCATACACAGAGGCGTAAAATTGTCATATACGAACTATCATCTGGTCATCCTTCTGTTATGTTCAAATTATCAGTTGGTCATTCATTTCTTTATCAGTGTCGCCAGCTGTATCCCTTAAAGCGCTGAAAAACAATCTATTACATATTACAATCGATTTAAAATAAAAGTAGGACTCATTTCAGTTTGGAAGCTATGCTTTTGACAATTGTTCTTTTAATAGTTAAGGTATTTTTCTAGGAAAAAGGTTATTTCTTAATATTAAAAGTAAAATGAAATTTATTTGAGGTTATAAACTGGTTTCCTGTTATAACAAGAGAAGATCGAAATTCATGCAATGTTTGCGTTTCGTTTTCCTGAGTTGGCAGTGAGATGTCTAAGTCGAACTATACTAATCGAAATGAGTAGGTATGTTTTTAAAAATAACCTAAAATGTAACATGTAACGTGTCTTATCATGTTACTTGTGATAACATTTTCTTCTATTGCTATTGTTTGTCATAAAAGGTTCTGTTGTGTTATAGTCATATCACTTTGTCTAGCCACTATCATTTTTACTTTCTCTTCTACGTTCACTAAGTAGGGGATGTATTGATTCGACCCAAATTTTGATATCGATATTTTACCGAAAGTATATGTTTTGAGGTCCTCTGAACCCAGAAAAAATCCGTTTCTGAAAAAGGTCACGTGTGTGCGTGCGTGCGTGCGCGTGCGTGCCTATCTTTAAGAATGAATTTCGTGTACTGCTAATCTTAAGAGGTAGATAAAACCTAACTACTTAGAGCATGTGTCTTTAAGACAGGTGATTTACTTATGGAACTTTTTTAGGCACCATCGAAGTATTCGTTGTTACTTAGTAGTTTGAACGTTTTTTAATACTTAGTCATTTTTTAAGTGATGCGATCATTTCTCGCGATATCGCAGAAAGAAACGCAGTATATAGGTACGAACTTTAAAAGACTGCTTTGTTCCCTTGTATCTACAGCAAAATGTCTGATGAAACCATTTCTACAGATATTTATCTCCATTGTCATGAAGTTTCTAAAATAGTTTGTGCATGAATGGGAGTTTGTAGAAGAATGGGTAGATAAGTTAATGTGATTTAATAATATACGTTTATCTACTACTAAAATAATAATGAATGATGCTTTAATTGGTAGTTGCTAGGCTATAAATGCTATACTTTATATTCTAAGAAAATGCTCTATCAAAACATAAAATAAAGGAGGCCAGGAACTAGCAGTTATGGATACGAATCGGTCAGATGTCCGTGAGTGAGACAGCTGTGCGTGTGTGGTATGTGACGAGTGTCGTAAAGAAGATCCAACGAGGGTCGAGTGATTGTAATGACATAGTTACTGAATGAGAGACAGAGATAGGGAAGAAAGATAGTGAAATGACTCAGCAAGGCTATGAGAAGTAAACGTTATGAGATTATGAGAGCACGAAAGAGTGTATACTGTATTAACGAGCAGAAAAAGACTGTTTGTGGTAAAATTGTAGACGACAAAGTGATGGAGAAGTAACCGGACTGGGTTTTGCAATTTTGTCACAACACTTGTTGGGGGAACATTTTCTCTCACTCATTTTTGCTTTAAATTCACAAAAGTTTTTAATGCATCGTGTACTTTTTTCCAAAGCCCACATTGCTCTTTCTCTAAACATGTCGTTTCCGCAATAAATAAACCATTAAATACATAGCATATACTCAAATACTGTTAAAGTAGATAAAATATTGTGGATAACATGTTACAAAGTTAGGATTAGTAATTGTCGGCTCTTAGAACACTTCTTCCCTTAGATCGTGTTCTAACTTGAGCCTCTCGTTACTAAACCTATATTTTGTAACTAGTTCTCTATTTTGAAACAGCCAGCACTGCTTTATGCCACCGACTGCAAGTTCTAATCCTGACTAAACTGCATAACTTCTACTAAGCTGTGGCACGCTTTTCTGACTAGTGGTTTGTTTGAAATAAACATCTGAAATACGCTGCTACTCTGAATATCTCTGTCATTGTTCTGGAAAACCAGGATTGCTAATAGAGGTAAAACGGAAGCAAGTTTGGAAATTAACTCCTTATCCATAACTGACCAGGGTTTTTCTGCATTTAGCTCGATAATAAAATAATTTTATCAAAAAGGACTATCACGTAATATTTCCTGTAGAAAAAACCAGAAGCGTGACAACTTTTATCGTTATATGTGTGGCCGTTAACAGATAACAGCTGAAGGGAAATTAAAAACAAAATCTCTGCACGCGCAGATTTTTCCTCATTCATTATTTACCAACAAGCAATTACGGGCTCATTAAACATGCGTTTATGTATATTGGAAGATTGGTACTACTGATAAAAAAAAAGGGGTCCCACAGTATAATTAGTTTTTATAGCTTCTAGGTGAAATGAATTTCTTTTATTTCAATCCAATTTATTTTATATAATTAGCTATTTATTGATAGTTCATTTTCAATAATTTAAATATTAATTTTTTTAGGTTTAAAATTTAACTTTTGTAATTGTTTAGTTTTGCAAGCTAATTGCTGAATTTGGCATCTGTTCGTGATAACTACGGAGCAGACTGTTTTTCTGAAATGTGTAGTATACACTTTGTTTTAATATTATTAAAAATCCAAATGAGAACAGCATGGCAAAACTGGCTTTATTTATATGAAATTCCATAGTACTGTGACTAAATGATAATTTGAGAAATCCCAGTCCTCACCAGTGTGACAAAATGTCAAAATCCAATTACTTTTTCTGTGGCTTTAGTTTTCTTCTAAAACTGAAGCACAAAACACAGCTCTTCATTCGTCGTTAACGCAATCTGCAGTTCTTACAATTCACAGGTGTTCTCTTCTCGTAACCCTGACACACACGTTTGTCTTTCTTCACTCTCTGTCTCACAAACTATGACGATGCAATCACTCAACGATCGCTAAGACTGCTTCACTTTAAGACTAACTTCGACGCGACGTATCAATGTCCCAAGCCGTCTCTGTCGACGCGCCCAGTTCTCTCATGACTAGCATAGACATGTACTGCTAATGACTGTCCCATTCAACAATCCAACTAACCCTTTGTCTTAACAAGTGCCATCTTTCTCGTGTCCATCAAGTTTTTATCCTGGAACGAGAGACATTCTACTGGCCTTCACAGGTAGCGTATGTACTACAGCAAGGAGAAGGCGACCTTTTCACCCACGCAGTGTCGTCCTGCTTTACGTGTACACATCTACATTATTCACATATGAATATATAGCTTGGAGCAATGTCTTCTAATGACAAATTGGCTTCCCACATGTCCACAATTCTTCCCTGATGAGCCTCCACAATATTTAAATACATCGCGTTGGCTGCAGTTACTCGGACTGAATTTTCTAACCTTCTTCAGTTTTGCACACATTTACTTGAAATTTAGCACCCTCAACATGGATGAATAAATAAATGATGCCCAAAAGCTCAATATTCTAGCACAAAAAGTTCATCCTGTAATAAGATAGTGCTTTTAGTTACCGAAAATGCATTTTTTAAAAAAAACTTTCTTGATAATTTCAATTTTAGCACGATTTTCTGATATTTAAGTAAACTAAAAATAAAATATTTAATATTATTTGCAGACAAATAGGTAAATATTTGTTTTTATTAAGTTGTTAGTGTTAAAATTCCTTTTCTTTTCAACATAACCTTCTTCTTCTTTTTTTTTTTGAGCCAAATGCATATTTGAATCTTCAGATAACATGTTTGTAATTATGTGTGCAAATTTACATACAAATCAAAACGAGAGAGAGAGAGAGAGAGAGAGAGAGAGTGAGTGACGCACTCCAGTGTGGTTAAAACGGGCACAGACGACTTAAACATGTCGCTGGACTTTCAAAAATGGCGGTTGGGGAAAATATTGTCCAAAATGATTCACAGACGTCTATAGAATATGATATAATTAAAAGAAATTGTAATTTTCACCTAAAAGTTCAGTTCGCTCCACACACACTTCCCTGCTGTTACGTACCCGCTGAGAAGGTTGGTAAAATGCCCTGTGAAGCTCTGAGGACAGCACACTTGGAACCAAGGGTACAACAGGAGTGAGAAAGTCATATGAGTGCAGCGCATCCGAATTGTTTAATGGTATAGATGATAAAAATGCTATATCAGAGTTCAAGACAGTGTTGAATGTTGGATCTAAATAATTGAAGTTGGCAGGCGTATGTAGAGATGATGAAGTGACAAGTTGGTGTAAACAGTTGTGTGGGCCTGAACACACGCGGAGTGTTCAGGACAGTGAACTATGCACTTGGTGGTGATTGGCAGTGTGGAATGCAAGCAGCCCGCCGCGTTGTAACTGATACTACATCCCCCACATGGCCGTTCTTCACCCACCCTACCACATAACAAGTGGCTGCTGCACTTGTTCTGCCCACACTTGCCACACTTTTTATTCATTTAATACCGAAAGTGGAGAGATGTGATTATCGCATCCTTCCTGCTGTGCCATATGACACTGCATCACATCAGACTTTTCAATTCGCTCCACACAACTTCTACACAGGCTCATCTTTCCACCTATTCCTTGGTCTTCCCAAAGATCTTCTGCCAATCCATCGTTACTTTTGGCATTCTGTCGTCTACCATTCTTATGGCATGATCCTTGCAGTTTTTCTTGCGTCCCTTAATCTGCTTATTTAAGCTACCCATGCCCAGGTCATCTCTAACATCGACATTCCTGTCAGATAGTTTGTACCGAGCTATTCCTCTTAGGAATGACGCTTGTATTCTTTGCTCATCTGTTTTTGTTACAGTCCATGACTCACTTCCATATGTCATGGTTGGTATTGACATTGTTTTATGAATTTAAGAGGAGTTTCCTTTTTAACTTTGGTCAGGGGACACATCTATCGCAAAATAAGTAAGATCACATTTTACATCACACTTCTGGCATCTCGATGAGGCCTTTGTTTGGCATTGTCTACATCGTCTTTATCTTGCACCACAAATGCTCAAACCGGGAGGCTTGATGATGAGACTTGGATGGTCTTCCCCTTGATTTTGAAGTTTTAGTGATGGATTCCATGACTGACAGTGCTATACACCTCCGAAAAGTGGTCAAGTGGTCAAGTTTGTCATTTCCTTGAAGTAACCAAAGCTACCAATGTGGATGCATTCTGCTGATCCATATCAATGCACTGTCCTATTTGGCTAAAGTACCATTTCTTGCCTCTCATTGATATTCTATGTGCACTTCGCAATGATCTACGCTTCCCACGTGGTTATTATAATAATGAATGATGTGCAGCTGTTTCACTGTTATTATTGTTTTCTCGTTCTGAGAAAACTTCGCAACAGCATGAAGAGGATAGACTGGTATTAAATGCAACTGTGACAACACTGTTCTCATTCATTTTCGCAATAATAATGTTGCTGTTTTGATCATTTTGATAGTCAAGTGTATCACGAGTTGATTTGCTTATTTTGTTTGTTTCTTCTAGTGGACATTTGCATGTCCAGTTTTCTCTGATAGTTCCTGTTCCTCAAATTCCTTTCTCGTGCAAAGCAACAAGTAATGACATGGAAGTGAAGAAATTATCAGAAACCTTAAGTCAACAAATTGCCCCAAACCCATTTCCTTGTAACAAGAAGAACATCTTGTTATGGATCTATCCATGACATAAACTTTTAGTGGCACCTGTCCAGATTTTGTACCCATATCTGATGGGTTTCCATGCCTTCCAAAAGATGGCACTTTGGCTTGATCTACGCTGTGATTCTCTTCAAAGGGTGCATGATCTTGAAAACATTTGTTCAAATGGTCAAAACATCACGTGCTTTTGCATATTTATCTACGTTATTGAGATTACCATTATCATATAAATGTAGGTTTGACGTTATGAATGTAAACCTATCTCGAAATAGCACTCCAGCAACCAAGAGATTGTGTTTCCCAGTACATGTGGCACCTCGAAAAATCAATCAATAAAATATTTTATTTCTGTTCTAGTTAACTGCTTAGCCTGTTATAATTTGCCGCAGATATTCCCATTTTATGTTAAAACTTTTCTGTCTCAGTGATAAATCTTCTTGTTTTGTTCGGTAGCCTATTTATTGCTATCGCCATCAGTTTCCTACCTCATTTTTTCCTCCATCCCGCACTTGGCTTTCAACTTCATATATCTGAAAGTTTTAGTTAGCTGCCGGTTAATTTGTCTAGTGAAACTTCACTTTCTTCCCTAGAATCCTCATCAATGATGTCATCACAAGCATTTACTGGAGGCAAAGCAGTGATCGTTATTTGATTACAATCATCTGTTGCAAAATCATCCTATTCTGGCATTCTCAGTGCTTCCGCCAAAAAGACTCCTTTAAAATACACAATAGTAACAGTCACCCCTTATCAGTCTAACGTACTAAATGTAAAGTTATGCAATAGCTGATAAAAATATTGCTAAGGTAGTGATAATATACTGAAAAATGTGTTCTAAACATGCTATCCAGTTAGAAGCTGTTGCATGTTCTTCTTTATCAATTATGTTTATTTTCAATGACGAATTTGATACTGTTCTGGCATTCTTTGGACACAAGAATACAAACACTTTGTTCACAGCCACAAATAACGCACCTTCATGCAGGGACACTTTTAGGGGGAAACAATTGTCAACAATGGTTTAGTATGCATCAAACAAGTTCATCAACTACTGAAGGCGAACAGAGCTGCCAATATATTTTGGGTAAAAAAATCCTATATCTAGCACGCAGATTCATTTCTGTTAACATTTACCTCGATTAACAAGAAATCAGAAGAATAAGCTTTGTAAGAATGCTTTCTGTAACTAGAAGGTGTCACGTGAATGTAACATAAAATTGTTTACTGAAAAAGTAGCACTTTAGAAAGTTTTAGTAGTTCTATAGTTTTTTATTGTTTGGGTCTAAGGAGAACAACTATGTATTACATTTTTACTTTCTCTACAACGTGTAGTAAGTAGAGGAAGTATTGTATTCCATCCAAAAATTCAATGTCGAGGTTTCACCGGAAATGTATGTTTTGAGGCCCCCTGAATCCAAAACAAGCCGTTTTAGACAAAGGTCCATGTGTGTGTGTTTGTCAGTCAGTGCGCAGCATAATTCAAAAAACGAAAAGTTAGTTAAAAATTAAACTTGGTATTTAAATTTAATATCTTTCAAGGAGCAACATGAAGATTTTGAAGAAAATTCCTCCACCCTAAACTACCCTTTACACGGAAAATGTTTAGAAAATTTTGAATTTCTGTAAAATGATTAACAATTTTAATTAAAATGCCATATGCTTAAGTTATTTTTATGACAAATGAAGCGTATATTTTGAATTTTCTGGCTATAGCTTATGTAGTCCTGTTTACTCTGGATGATTTTGAATAACTCGTAAACCGCAAGAGAGAGACCAAATTTTACTGTAGAAAAAATGTAAATTTCGCTAAAACACACAATTTGTGTCCAAATAAATTTTTGTGTAAAGTGAACCACTTCGGAGATATTCGTTATTATATCTATGTGTGAGTTTTGGAATAAAACTTTCGTCAAATGGAACACGGTTCATTTTTTGTTACCCGTGCAAAACTGAATTTGAAAGCTTTAAAATATTTGACTATCGCTTAAAGTCTACTGTATTCCCATATTCCCCTTGCAGCTACAAGGAAATAAGCAATAATTTGTAGAAATGTTTATCCCAACTAACATGAAGAAGATATACGAATACGAGTTTGTAAGAATGGTAAGTACAAGAGTGCAACAAATCAAACTTTTTTGGTAATCATTGCGTTTTTATTCTTCGTTTTATATAAATGATGCCCTGTTGGCAAGTGATATTAAATTTTTTATTGGTTCTTGGTGACATTTAAGCAGATAAATGTTCGCATTTTCGTCATTTCTTGTTTGTAGACCCACATAGCTTCCTCGCTTGTTTCTTCTGACACACAGTCACTTGTTTGCCATGATTGTTTTCAGACGACATGAAGTAGCAAGAAATAAGAATGCTAACTGTGTGGGGAAGCACCCCAAGAGCGTATATATTTCAGAGAATGGTCGTTCACAGCATTAAATTGAAAATTCCTTGTTCCGTTGGCATCCCCTGCGTCGCACAACCCTCTTGTTCTCGCATTTGTCAACCTCTCCCCAGTAACTCAAGAAGTGGGGACATCCCTTGTAGAGTGGGTGAATTCCTGTGGGACATTTCGCAGCATGGGATTACGTCACTGGAACGTCATGTGTGCGAGTGTTTCATCCCTAGAGGCAATCCACCAATTTGTGTAGTGTGATTATTTTGCATACGGTAAGCTGGGCGTTGCAGCAACGATCTTGCTGGTAATGAAAGCCCCACAGTCGTAAACTTGGCAAGAGTGCGTTAATTAGATGAGAGATACATATATAATTACTATCTCTACCACCTACAGGGAAATATTGTCGGGATTTCATCAGAAATTCACTTTTTGAGGACCACTGAACCCGAGAAAAGCAATTTTAGCAAAAGGTCCGTCCACTGGCAAGCGCATGTGTGTCTGTGAATAGGACAACTGGAAAACTAAGATATCAAATAAACATTAAGCTTCGCATTTAAGTTTAGCATCTTCCAAAGATGAGACACGAAGATTTTCACCACTTCAAAATATACTTACATGGAAAATTTTAAGTTATTTTCTCAAAACGGCTCAAGCGATTTTTATTAAAATACTACACGTTTGGGGAATTTACATGACTAATGGTATAAAATATTACATTTTCTGCTAACAGCCTTTAAAGCCCTCTCCTGAATAGTGAGTTTTGTACAATCTTGTATAAGTAGTAAAACATATCAAACAGGCAAAATCTTAATGCATAATTCTTGATATAAATAAACGTTCAAATAAATGTTTTGTGGCAATTATTTCCGAGATACTCCATGCTCTCGAGTTAATTTTCTAATGCTTTATATAGGTCACCATTATTTTGATTCCCCTTGGCATGCATCGAGTATGGAATTTTAATGTCAGCGGATAGCGATCTATTTTTAAAATGTGCCTGTAACAAAATCTGTAATTAAACCATTTCTGCAAACGTTTATCTTGAATAACATTTTAGTTCACGAAAAGAAGTCTGATGTGTTGCATCGCATAACTTCCTCTACTCTTGTACTTCCTCTACTCTGAGAAACTACTCTTTTATCTATTTCATGTCAATCAAGCAAAACACTGCACATTTCCTTGTAGGTACTCTGGTTCAGACCGATGGTTTAAAAACGACAGCTCCATGGCACGTAAAAGAACTCCTGCGGGACGAAATTCCGGCACACCGGTGACGCTCATATCCTGGCAATTGACAGCGTCGTTAAACAATAAAATATTTTAAACTTGTAGATACTATGGAAATAGGGGAATACAGTAAGCTTTAAAAGATAATCAAATTATTTAACAGCTGGTTGCTGTTAAATTTCGTTCTCTTTGCATAACCAAGGGAAAAAATGAATAGCGACTTTCCTATTTGAGAAAAGTAAAAGTATTTAAACATTTAAACCAATAACAAAGAAATGTTTACCACATAAAGTGCGTGTTTTAACTGGATATACATGTTTATGTAGTACGATTTTGTCATTTCTTACGGTTTATAAGTTATAAAAACATCATTCTTGATGAGGGCTTCACAGGCTATTCCCAGAACATTCAAGGCTTATGTTTTATTCGACATGACAACATGTTATACATGATATTTTAATCAAAATCTTAGATCCGTGTTTAAAAGAATAAACATTTCAAATAGTTCCCCATGTTAGGAATAGTTTGGAGTGAGTGGAAGTTATGTGGAACTTAAATACCAAGTTTGGTATTTCACCGGCTTATCGTTTTTCTTTTGTCCACTTTTTAAGGCCCCCCTGAATCCAAAAAACCAGTTCTAGAAATGAAAAGTCTGTTAAAAGCCAAAGTTGGTATTTAAATTTAATATCTTTCAAGGATTTGACACGCAGATTTTGAAGAAAACTCCTTCATCCTAAACTACCCTTTCCATAGAAAATGTTTCTAAATTTTTGATTTTCTGAAAAATAGCTCTAAGGATTTTGATTAAAATAGTATACGTGTAAGATAATTTTATGTAAAATAAAATGTATCTTTTGAGTTCCCTGCTATAGCCTATGTAGTACTGTTCACTCTTGATTATTTTTGCATAACTGGTAAACCGTAAGACGGCGCTGGCCAACGTGCCGCCCGCGGGCATCATGGCGTCCGTGATGCATTCCTCTGGCGCCCTTCGTGAGCAAATTTTTACTCTGGCAATCTCTAATATTAATTCAAATTTCATTTCGTTCCTTGTTATTTGTGTGAGTTCTGCAATACTTAATCTTTTCTCAAATGGTAGGTTGTTATTCACATTTTTGTCTCTTGACCGTGCAAAGAGAACATAATTTCAAAGCATTCATACAGTGAACAGCTTTAAAAGATTTGACTATCGCTGAAAGCCTGCTGTATACCCCTTCAACTACAAGATAATTTCTATAAATGTTTATCTCGACTAACGTGAAGATAGAGCAATAATAGTTTGTAACAATAGTTACTAAGAGAGAGAGAGAGAGAGAGAGAGAGAGAGAGAGACAGAGAGAGATATTCATGTTAGTGCAACACAGATATTTTTTTAAAAAATCTGATGTGTTGCATTCACATGACCTTCTCATTCTTACAAACCCTTACTCCTATATCTTCTTCGTGTTAGTTAAGTAAAACATTTGTACAAATTATCTTATTGCTTATTTCCTTGCAGGTACAAGGGGAATATTAGAATACAGTAGGCTTTGTGCGATAGTCAAATCTTTTAAAGCTTTGAGATCCCGTTCCCTTTACACACTTTACATATAAAAAATGAACAACGATGTTCCATTTCACGAAAGTTTAAAGTTTTCCGAAACGCACACCTAGCAGCAATATTTCTGAAATGGTTCACCCTACAAGAAAATTTATTGAGACATAAATTGTGTATTTTAGCAAGATCTATATTTTTTGTATAGTATGATTTGGTCTATCTAACGGTTTACCAGTTATGCAAAAGTCATCCAGAGTAAATACGACTACAGGGGCTATAGCCAGAAAATTCAAGATATGCATTTCATTTGTCATAAAAATATCTCAAACATATGACATTTTAATCAAAATTGTTAGAACCATTTTCAAGAAAATCAAAATTTCCGTAAAATTGTCCATGTAAAGGGTAGTTTAGGGTGGAGCTATTTTCTTCAAAATCTTTATGTGGCATTCTTGAAAGACATTAAACTTAAATACCAACTTTGGTTTTTAACCTACTTTTCGTTTTTGAGTTATGCTGTCCACAGACTGACAGACTGACAGACACACAGACACACACACACACACACACACACACACACACACACACACACACACACACACACACACACAGACCTTTTTCTTAAAATGTTTTTTCTTTATTCAGGGGTCTCAAAACATATATTTCCGGTGAAATCTCGACTTCAAATGTTTGGGTGGAATACAATACTTCCTTTTCTTACTAGTAGAGAAATTAAAAATTACGTAAGTGTTCCACGCGTTTGCTTGCATTCGTTTATAGTAAATCACTTTAGAACGCTTGCCCGCCATTTCTGAATGGACTTGGACACGCTGTATTGTTGTCGTTTGATGGTTAGCCAGTAATCAGTGAACCACAGTAACCATACGGGAGTTGGCTAGTTTGCCATTCAGCGCGGCGTTTAGCAGAAGGTTTGTGCGGTAGGTATCAAGTTTCGTAGCTCAGAGATGGCTGGAAGGAATGTTATGAAATTCGAGGCACACGTTAAGGCGACGAGTGCCGGAAGTGTCGGGACACTGCTCCCGATGTTTGGACTAACGCAGCATGCGTGTCTTGGTGGTGGTGACATGTGGTCACCATTCAGTCAGCCATCGTGCGGAAGTCATAAATGGCATAACACTCTTCAAAAATAAACTGGCTTAAAAGAGTAGAAATGACACGATATTTTGTCCGGGGGTTGCGCTACTCGGATAGAAATTGGCATGAACATGTGCAGAGTATGCCTCTGTCAGCCAGAATTATTTATATCACGTTACTGCATCCAGATGTCACCAACCTCGTACACTTCAGTGACAAATTATACGTACAACCCGTAGTACATATCACTATCCACTACTTTAATTATCTATATAATCTGCCTGTCTACATGTCTGTTTGTCTGTCTGCCTGCCTGTGTGTCTGTCTGCCTGTGTGTCTGTCTGCCTGTGTGTCTGTCTGCCTCTCTGTGTGTCTGTCTGCCTCTCTGTGTGTCTGTCTGCCTCTCTGTGTGTCTGCCTGTCTGTGTGTCTGCCTGTCTGTGTGTCTGTCTGCCTCTCTGTGTGTCTGTCTGTGTGTCTGCCTGTCTGTGTGTCTACCTCTCTGTGTGTCTGTCTGTGTGTCTACCTGTCTGTGTGTCTGCCTCTCTGTGTGTCTGTCTATCTGTGTGTCTGTCTGCCTGTGTGTCTGTCTGCCTGTGTGTCTGTCTGCCTGTGTGTCTGTCTGTCTGTTTGTGTGTCTGTCTACCTGTGTGTCTCCCTGACTGTGTGTCTGCCTCTCTGTGTGTCTGTCTGCCTGTGTGTCTGCCTCTCTGTGTGTCTGCCTGTGTGTCTGTGTGCCTGTGTGTCTGTCTACCTGTGTGTCTGCCTGCCTGTGTGTCTGCCTCTCTGTGTGTCTGTCTGCCTGTGTGTCTGTCTGCCTGTGTGTCTGTCTGCCTGTGTGTCTGTCTGCTTGTGTGTCTGTCTGCCTGTGTGTCTGTCTGCCTGTGTGTCTGTCTGCCTGTGTGTCTGCCTCACTGTGTGTCTGTCTACCTGTATGTCTGTCTGCCTGTGTGTCTGTCTGCCTGTGTGTGTGTCTGCCTGTCTGTGTGTCTAACTGTCTGTGTGCCTGTGTATCTGTCTGTGTCTGCCTGCCTGTGTGCCTGCCTGTGTGCCTGCCTGCCTGTGTGTCTGTCTACCTGTGTGTCTGTCTACCTGTGTGTCTGTCTGCCTGTGTGTCTGTCTGCCTGTGTGTCTGTCTGCCTGTGTGTCTGTCTACCTGTGTGTCTGCCTGCCTGTGTGTCTGCCTACCTGTGTGTCTGCCTGCCTGTGTGTCTGTCTGCCTGTGTGTCTGTCTGCCTGTGTGTGTCTGCCTGTCTGTGTGTCTAACTGTCTGTGTGCCTGTGTGTCTGCCTGTGTGTGTGTCTACCTGTGCGTCTGTCTACCTGTGTGTCTGTCTGCCTGTGTGTCTGTCTGCCTGTGTGTCTGTCTGCCTGTGTGTCTGTCTGCCTGTGTGTCTGTCTGCCTGTGTGTCTGTCTGCCTGTGTGTCTGTCTACCTGTGTGTCTGCCTGCCTGTGTGTCTGTCTACCTGTGTGTCTGTCTGCCTGTGTGTCTGTCTGCCTGTGTGTCTGTCTGCCTGTGTGTGTGTCTGCCTGTCTGTGTGTCTAACTGTCTGTGTGCCTGTGTATCTGTCTGTGTCTGCCTTCCTGTGTGTCTGCCTGCCTGTGTGCCTGCCTGTGTGCCTGCCTATGTGCCTGCCTGTGTGTCTGTCTACCTGTGTGTCTGCCTGCCTGTGTGTCTGTCTACCTGTGTGTCTGTCTGCCTGTGTGTCTGTCTGCCTGTGTGTGTCTGCCTGTCTGTGTGTCTAACTGTCTGTGTGCCTGTGTATCTGTCTGTGTCTGCCTGCCTGTGTGCCTGCCTGCCTGTGTGCCTGCCTGCCTGTGTGTCTGTCTACCTGTGTGTCTGTTTACCTGTGTGTCTGTCTGCCTGTGTCTGTCTGCCTGTGTGTCTGTCTGCCTGTGTGTCTGTCTGCCTGTGTGTCTGTCTGCCTGTGTGTCTGTCTACCTGTGTGTCTGTCTGCCTGTGTGTCTGTCTACCTGTGTGTCTGTCTGTCTGTGTGTCTGTCTACCTGTGTGTCTGTCTACCTGTGTGTCTGTCTACCTGTGTGTCTGTCTACCTGTGTGTCTGTCTACCTGTGTGTCTGTCTACCTGTGTGTCTGTCTGCCTGTGTGTCTGTCTACCTGTGTGTCTGTCTGCCTGTGTGTCCGTCTACCTGTGTGTCTGCCTGCCTGTGTGTCTGTCTGCCTGTGTGTCTGTCTGCCTGTGTGTCTGTCTGCCTGTGTGTGTGTCTGCCTGTGTGTGTGTCTGCCTGTGTGTCTGTCTACCTGTGTGTCTGCCTGCCTGTGTGTCTGTCTACCTGTGTGTCTGTCTGCCTGTGTGTCTGTCTACCTGTGTGTCTGTCTGCCTGTGTGTCTGCCTGCCTGTGTGTCTGTCTACCTGTGTGTCTGTCTGCCTGTGTGTCTGTCTACCTGTGTGCCTGTCTACCTGTGTGTCTGCCTGCCTGTGTGTCTGTCTACCTGTGTGTCTGTCTGCCTGTGTGTCTGTCTACATGTGTGTCTGTCTGCCTGTGTGTCTGTCTACCTGTGTGTCTGCCTGCCTGTGTGTCTGTCTACCTGTGTGTCTGTCTACCTGTGTGTCTGCCTGCCTGTGTGTCTGTCTACCTGTGTGTCTGTCTGCCTGTGTGTCTGTCTACCTGTGTGTCTGCCTGCCTGTGTGTCTGCCTGCCTGTGTGTCTGTCTGCCTGTGTGTCTGTCTGCCTGTGTGTGTGTCTGCCTGTCTGTGTGTCTAACTGTCTGTGTCTGCCTGCCTGTGTGTCTGTGTCTGCCTGCCTGTGTGTCTGCCTGCCTGTGTGTCTGCCTGCCTGTGTGTCTGTCTACCTGTGTGTCTGTCTGTCTGCCTGTGTGTCTGTCTGCCTGTGTGTCTGTCTGCCTGTGTGTCTGTCTGCCTGTCTGTGTGTCTAACTGTCTGTGTGCCTGTGTGTCTGTGTCTGCCTGCCTGTGTGTCTGCCTGCCTGTATGTCTGTCTGCCTGTGTGTCTGTCTGCCTGTGTGTGTGTCTGCCTGTCTGTGTGTCTAACTGTCTGTGTGCCTGTGTATCTGTCTGTGTCTGCCTGCCTGTGTGCCTGCCTGCCTGTGTGCCTGCCTGTGTGTCTGTCTGCCTGTGTGTCTGCCTCTCTGTGTGTCTGTCTGCCTGTGTGTCTGTCTGCCTGCGTGTCTGTCTGCCTGTGTGTCTGCCTCTCTGTGTGTCTGTCTGTCTGTCTGTGTGCCTGTCTACCTGTGTGTCTGTCTGCCTGTGTGTCTGTCTGTCTGTCTGTGTGTGTGTCTGCCTGTCTGTGTGTCTAACTGTCTGTGTGCCTGTGTATCTGTCTGTGTCTGTCTGCCTGTGTGTCTGTCTGCCTGTCTGTGTGTCTAACTGTCTGTGTGCCTGTGTGTCTGTGTCTGCCTGCCTGTGTGTCTGCCTGCCTGTGTGTCTGTCTGCCTGTGTGTGTGTCTGCCTGTGTGTGTGTCTGCCTGTCTGTGTGTCTAACTGTCTGTGTGCCTGTGTATCTGTCTGTGTCTGCCTGCCTGTGTGCCTGCCTGCCTGTGTGCCTGCCTGTGTGTCTGTCTGTCTGTCTGTCTGTCTGT
This sequence comes from Tenodera sinensis, assembly GCA_030765045.1. Lineage (NCBI taxonomy): Eukaryota > Metazoa > Arthropoda > Insecta > Mantodea > Mantidae > Tenodera > Tenodera sinensis. Next base: position 27,268,578 of record CM060969.1, on the reverse strand, counting down.
AACTGTATATGTTGTATGTAACCGCTAATCTCCAAAACCGCTTGACCAATCACAGAGAAATTCCGCATGTATATGTACTTCATCATGAAGTTTTGTGTTCTTTTCATTTTACTATGCAACGTATTACATTTACATGCTTTTCTCTACTCGCTTTACTTTTACATAACACATTCACATATCCTCCTCTACACGACCTTCAACCTACAATGCAGACAGTCGAGTCAATGATTGAAATATAAATTCAATGTGTTACATTCACGCGGTTTTCTCTTCACTTTTCTTTTATGAAACATAGGTGCATTTGTTTCTCTTCTCACTCTCCTACAACGAATTAATACAAATTTATGTGTGATTGAGGTAGAAATACAACCTGTTACATTCACACTGGTTTCTCTACTTCTTTTTCTTCCTGTAGGCCTAACTTGGAATTGTTCCACAGTGCTTTTGCATAGTGTCTTTTGCTGTATTTATTATTATTATTATTATTATTATTATTATTATTATTATTATTATTATTATTATTATTATTATTATTATTATTATTATTATTATTATTATTATTATTATTATTATTATTATTATTATTATTATTATTATTATTATTATTATTATTATTATTATTATTATTATTATTATTATTATTATTATTATTATTATTATTATTATTATTATTAATATTATTAATATTATTAATATTATTAATATTATTAATATTATTAATATTATTAATATAATTAATATTATTAATATTATTAATATTATTAATATTAATATTATTAATATTATTAATATTAATATTATTAATATTATTAATATTAATATTATTAATATTATTAATATTAATATTAATATTATTATTATTATTATTATTATTATTATTATTATTATTATTATTATTATTATTATTATTAATATTATTAATATTAATATTATTAATATTATTATTATTATTATTAATATTATTATTAATATTATTAATATTATTATTAATATTATTAATATTATTATTAATATTATTAATATTATTATTATTATTATTATTATTATTATTATTATTATTATTATTATTATTATTATTATTATTATTATTATTATTATTATTATTATTATTATTATTATTATTATTAATATTATTAATATTATTATTATTAATATTATTAATATTATTATTATTAATATTATTAATATTATTAATATTATTATTATTAATATTATTATTAATATTATTATTAATATTAATATTATTATTATTATTATTTTATTTATCGCGACCCACTGTCCTACATAATGTGAGATCATTGGCCTTGGAACTCAGTTCCGGTACACCATTCGTTATCAGGAGACCGGCTCACTTTGCATCATGCCTTTTGTGCCACGCCTAATTAGAGGTGCTAACCAGCTTCAAAACATACCACTCTTAATAAGTAAGTTTATAACTTCGCAAATGAAATAAATATATCTCTATAAAACTGTTCTCAATTACCAATCAAAATATCTGTACTTATACCTCTAACAGTCTTTATTTAGTCCTCATTAAAACAGTTGTATAATATCTATCTATGAAATAATTTTTACTTAAGAGTTCATCCAACATTGCATGGTGCATGCTGATATTTTTCTAGATACCTACAATTTCGAAATCTGACGAAAAGCTTTTAGTCTATGATTTTTATTTTGCTACATAAGAGATTATTAGTAAGTTTTCTGATCTAAACATTTTGAGCTGAATATATATTGTGACGAGGACGACAAAAATCCAGTCCAATTACTTTTTCTCACTTAATTTTCTTTTAAAACTTTTGTACAATTCTTTTGCTGAGTTAATACAATCTTTTGTGATATTCAAACTCAACTGTTTTGTTCTCGTAACCTTGACCCAGTCTTTCTTTACTTTCTCTGACTCTCAAACACTAACTCTGAAGATGAAATCACTCAACACTCATCTCTGCTTCGCTGTCTTCCTTCACGACGCGATGACACACACATACTCAATCTAAGAACTGATCAACTCCCCGACGACTCATGTCTATAACTCTATTCATTGCTTCTCCTCCTTATATAGCGAGGATGATGTAACACGGTCCTTTCTCGAACTTCTACAAATACGCCGGCTGCCGAACACTTCTCTAATACTTTGGAAGATCTTTTTTTTCTTTGCCGCTCGATCGTTAGTCACGTGCTTGCTCGCGTGAGTGTAGTGGGGAAGTTTGACCTTGAGCGCCTTTTCTACGCGCCGCCCTGCCCCAAGCGTCCTTTGTTGTGTTGTCGCTGCCGTCGCTGTCAATATTTATTCTTGTGTGTGTATTTGTTATTGGGAGAGAAAGTCGTGTGAATATGTCACATCAAATTTTTGGTGACTAAATTCTCTAGTGTGATTTACTTTAGTTTGTGTACAATGTTGCCATTCGTGGAAATAAGTACGCGGGACACAAACACCGTCGTGTAGGTTTGCGTGCTAAGGAGACAACCACAACACTTACTAGTCACGCCAGATCACACACAGCGAGTCGTGAATTGAGGCAAATTATAGCCTTTATCTCCACCGCCTCTGAAATGCAGTAATACTAAGAACAGCTGACCAAAGGTTAATGCTTTTCATGCTTTGGTGCCCTTGTGTGCAATTAGGCAACCGAATACTAAATTAATAAATTAACAGGTAACTTTTTTTCAGCAGAAAAAGTGAAGTACTTTAATGTTTAATGAGAGTTTTATTGTGATATTGTCGTATGTTTTATAACTTAATAATGGATCTGTGTATACTACTTTATCCATAAAAATGGGCAATGAATAAACAGTTTAATTGGTCTTCCTAGAGTGTAATATAACATACATTATAAATTATATACCAAAAGGAACTCAAACTGTGAAGAAAACATAAACCAGATTTGATTGAATAACGAACCAAAGGCATTAGTATGGTTTCAAGGTTTACGTACAAAGAGTATGAAAGAAATCTTCGAATTTTGTCTCCTTTTCTGGGATCTTTTGAGGCGTGACCTCCGCAAACATGGGCACTCGTCAGGTATTCCCCTTAGATTTTAACTTCTTTAAAGGCGCGTCCTGTACTAGCCGATAAGGTATGCCTACCAATCATAAGAGGTGTGTATGATAATCTGAATGCACTCACTCTACCTCTCTTTTAGCCAATATGGTCGACAGAGTAAACATATATTGCATTTTTACGCCATTTTGTAACTTTGTTTTGGATATTGGGGTAACTATTTGGCACACCCTTGTACGGTGACCTAAAGCAACCAATGAAATAGCCAGGCTTCGTGCATCAGTGCTGCTACTCAAACTCACAATTCGTTTAGTTGAACATAGATGACTGATAACAATTAGGGACAACAATGAGCGCGCTCCGCACCTGCATACATCTTTATGCTGACTGATGTGAGATTATTATCACATCATGGCGTGTTGCACCGTATTCTAGTTCCCCCCAGGACCTTTCCTCTTTGAATTAGGCGTTTTCTAGATTTTCCCCGGTCCTCATAATTGACAAATGTTGGAAAGGTGTCTTAACTTTAGGCTTGGTACGTTTCCTTCCCAATATTCCTTTCTCATCGTGTGCCATTAATGTCCACGGATGCTAAAAGTAATTAAAAAGAAACAAAAGCACTCTAGCGTACTCTACCGGGTATATTATAAACCTGAGGTCATGCCAGTTTTCAGAAGCATTATCTTGCCAAAATCCTCGGTTCAGCAGTAATGGCGGCATGTATTGCTAATATATTGTTACGTGGACACGGAGTACCTATGTAATGCTAAACGTCGAGCGTTCCGTATATTTGATATTCCGTGGCTGACGTCACATTGCTAGGAGGCTGAGTAATATTAGGAGTTTTTGAGTCCTGTTGTAATAATTGTGTAGCAAAAAGCGTTTCATAAGTGTGTTTGTGAGACCATCACGGATGTAAATATAGGAAATAAAGAATAAAGGAAATAATTGAAAACATAATCGAAAGAAAAGTTTTGCCACAATATAAACGGTCTTTAGAGAGACATTGCCCAATCGCCATGTTTTGGCTTTCTTTCCTTTATATTCCTCTCATTTTCGTTCTTGAAGGGCATTCAATTTTAAATATTTGCATTATCAATTCCTTGCAGAGCTCGCCAGGTCTTAGTGTTATATACACACATGCTGTAAAGTCAGTGATGTAAACATCATTTGCGCCCACAAAATGTATTTGAACAACAGGAAAGGGAATAGAAGTGGTTAGCTATCAGCCGCCATTAAGTTTTGTGTCTATCATACTGTAGTTTAAATCTCTTCCTTAGCTACTTTCATCCAAATGTAACTAATGGTGTCTAAAATTCTACTACTGTATTGTACCCTAAAATAAAATTAATAGATCCATTAATATTAAATATTAAATCACTTTTTGATATGGTTATATGAAACAACCAGCTTATTGTATCTACTACATTTTTAATTTAAGCTCTGTATCAGATATAAAGAAACGGCTATTAGTTTAAGAGAAATAAATGTTTTGTATACAATTTGCAGTATACATTATGAAAAATATATAATTTCAGCTCAATTATTTAATATTTTTTAAACTAATGCATAAACAATTTTAATACCTTAATCTCTGAAGCTCTCCTGAAAATTTAAAGCTTATAAGTTATAAACTAGGATCCAAGGAGAATTTTGAATCGTAAAAAATGCTGAGGAAAAAAAAAAAAAAAAAAAAAATTGAGAGAAATGGATTTAAAAATTTAAAAATATATTTTTGTACTTCATCTAAATCCAATCAATTTAAAATTCCAAACCATAAGTGGGGCTCTCTGCTGCTTTCTTGGTGACCTCGGTAGCAGTTTTTGAGAATTTTAATTTTGCTTGGTCGTTTCTTTATATGAAAATTTTCCTTTCGCCTTCCCATTGTTCACAAAATGATGAGATGTCTTGTTATTAGCTAAACTCTACATAATCAATGTAGCAGTGAAATAACCTGGCAAGATTACAGAACACTGACTGCACTTTTGTTTACAAGCAAAACACTCGTCAGATTCGGGTCATTTCAGCTCGATATACCTAATTCATTTCAGCACAGCCAACCCACAACCTTTATGAAGTAAAATTTCCTGTAAGAGACTAAAATCAAAGCCAGTGAAAGCGAAAATTGCATTTGAAACTTGTAACAGCGATGTTTAGCAAGAAAAGTCCTCACTGGGGCATATAAATGCCCTCCTGGAGCTTTAAAAATAGCCGATATTGAGAAAACGAAAGTATGCTGTTAAAGTAAAAGATATAAGCATAATAAAAACGACAAAAAGTAAATATCAAAATTATTGGCCAAATTTTATTGATACATTGTCTTGTAGATAGAGGAATAAGCGTATGTAAGAATAGTGACGTGACTTTCTTTTCTATTAATACTAAATCAAGCATAACTTTGTAATTATTTCTTTCGCAAGGGGTACTTTATACATTATTCTTATGGGGCTCTGCACGTGACGTAATTGGTGCTTTCCAAAGCTCGTTACTATGCAGCATGTCGTATTCATTAGACTCGACAACACCCGGCTGGCTATGTTTCATGCTAATGGGAAATGCATGATGCAAAATATGGAAACTGTTTGCTAATTAACATAGCGATGAGTGCTGTAACATAATCTGTCCACTACATACACACATCTGCAAGTCCCTTAACGTCCTGTGCAGCTGCACCACATCTACCCTCCTTATTTTGCATTTATGTATATCGTTGAGCCGTGATATACTTGTTTCAGAGGGGAGGAGAGCGTGTGGGGGAAAAAACGTAATTTATAATTGATTAAATAATCTGAAACCTTATAGCATTTTTTTAGATTAAAATGCCCTATAACTACAGCAACTGTTTTACTAGGGAACAATAGTGCCTCTTTTAAAATAAATAATTAAAATACACTGAAATAAAATACATCTGAAAGTTGCAATCACATAGCTTTCTCTACTCTTTTACAAACTATTCTTACAAACGCTTATTCCTCATCAAGATAAAAATTTGCAGGAATTATCTAATTTCTAATTTTTTTGCAAGTTAATCGCTTTAAGCTATGCTCATATCCTTTAAAGCTGGTCGCTAAGTGACGGCTTTGAAAAAGTATAAACATTTGAAAGTTCAAACCAACAACAAAGAACAGCTTGGAAACGGCTGATCAAAAAAAAAAAAAAAAAAAAAAAAAAAAAAAAAAAAAAAAAAAAAAAAAAAAAAAAAAACCTCAAAGATCGCGTGCTGTAAGGAGATCATTTTCCTCTAGTAACCTTTTGTCTATTCTCATGGTTTACAAGTTATTCAAAGCGCTTTAGAGGCGATTTCTATAAAATTCCGTATATAAATTTCATTTGTCATGAAAATATATTAAAATATGTTAATCAGAATTCTTGGGCTATTTTTGAGAGAATCGAAATTTTTCAAAAGGGTGGCTTGGAGTGGGGGAATTTTGTTGAAAATCTTTGTAGATTTTTAAACGATGCTGAGGTTAAATACAACTTTGGCTTTTAACCGTGTGTCTGTCGCTGAACAGCTTAGAGGTTTTTCTAAAAATGCTTTCTTGGGAGTTCAGGGGACCTCAAAACATATTTCCGATGAAATTACGTAGTAGAGAAAGTGACTTATGGTGGTACTGAATGAAGACTAGCCAAAGATGTGGTGACAACAGTGCTGTCTATGATGCAACGGGTCCCGAGAGGTTAGAACGAGGTTCACTCAGCCTCGTGAGGTCCTTGGGGACAATTATACTTCAATCACGTGTAGAATATAAAGACAACGCACACGTGTTCACTTGGGACAGATTACGCAAAGTTGTTAACCATAGATGGAATAAATTTAACATTTATTCTGATACCCCTCAAAATATCTTCTAACACATCTGAGTTTTAAAATTATGAAACGTTGGGGGAAAGATTCTTAACGCTAAAACATTTTCAGAAATTACCTTATTGCGAATTTTCTTGTAGGTGAATATGGAATACAGTAGGCTTTAAACTGTAGTGAAATGTTTTAAGACCTGGCTGCTAAGCGATGCCTTTCAAATTCCGTTCTCCTTGCAAGGGCAAGAGATAAGAAGGCAAATAACATATTTCAATTTGAGAAAAGTAGAGGTACTGGCGAATTCAAACAGTTAATAAAGAATATCTCGGAAATGATTCACTCAAACGAAAAAAGAACGACATAAATTCTGTGTTTTAAAGAAACGCACATTCTTATCTAGTTTCAAGCGTTTAACAGAAGTGTTTATTCTCAGGAATAATTTTCCCGCTACCGTCACAGCTAGACAGACAGAAGTAGAATCGTTAGACTTGAAGCTGTTGTTTTCGTTACTTCCGTGAAGATTCCCTTCTTGCAGGTAGGTACATAGGTAACGTTTCGCCAAAGTCTGACGAATACGTGCGCATGCCAGGTGCTAATTAAAGAAAACAGAGAATGAGTTTAAAGTACTGTGTTGTGTTGCCTGCCGGACCTATGACAATTAGACCGTCAAGTGACTCACTTAAAGCGCTGCGTTGCCAATCTCTGTACAATTCCTGGTCTCTGTGCAATGAAACTCAGAATGACTAGTTTTTGTATCATCCTATTCCATATTCCATCCCCACCCCTCCCCACCCATCCCATCCCTCTAATTTCTAAGTACATTCTACCTCGCGCAATATTTTAATTGCTCTGTTTTATTTTCTTAAAAATGGCTCTAGCAATCTCGGTTAAAGTATAATAGTTTTTCAAATTCAATAGTGTGATGCCGGCCGCCCTTTCGTCAGACACTCAAGTTCAAGGTACCTCACACCACTGGGCGACCGTGCGCTCCAAAAAGGAAACTCGGCGTTAGCTACCTGACATCACTGCGCTGTGAGTAAACATGTAACAATTGAACTGGCCGTAACAAAGTCAGATTATTCCAGACATTTCGACAGACTTTCGGCTGTCGACTTGATTAAGAGAAGTTCGAAGAAGGTGAACTTCAAGAGAAATTCGTGCTACGTGATTCTCTCCTGTATGAACCAATAAAGACGATTAATGCAGCCAGTTTTTTTATGATGGAATCGTTGAGTGTTGAACGAGACAGCTGTTAGTAAGGTGTGTGGATATGCGTGCGTGTGTGTGCACAGTCGTTGAGAGAAATTAGAGACAGATTTAGACATTTAATGCTCGAGTTGGAGTTATTCTTGAAGTGAAGCAATTTCAATGAGCGTTGAGAGACATAGCCAGCTGTGTGTGAGACAGAGATACAGTAAAGTGTGTGTCAAGATTACGATTGGACAGAACAGCTGTAAGTTGCAAAGTCAAGACGAATTATCCGTTCTGTTTACGAGGAAAAAGAAGAGGACTGTGGGTTTTTTTTTTTATTAATTCAATTTTAAGAAAAACAAAGTGCCAGAAAAAGTCTGGGTTTATAATTTATCACACTGTTGTCAAAGTGGATGTTTCCCATTATCATTCTGCTACAATATAAACTATTGCACTTGAACTTTGTGCAAATAACCGGCGAAGTGCTGAGTATTCTCATTTACTTCATGAAACTGTCTTACCTTAGCAGGAAACTTTGTAACCAGTATTAATATACCATGTCCAACAGGGAATTGTCTTAAGTCCTGTTTTGTTTCTTATATGTTAATAATTAACTAGCTAGTGATATGTCCATTCAAATTAATTCTCTACCTACTTTGGAGTGCTTTTATTAGCTTCTAAAAACTATCCTTACAAAAACTTATTTTCTATCTACTTCATGTTAATTGAATGAAACATTTCCTACATATTTTGTTGTAGATACAAGGGCAATACTGGAGGTCGAAGAGAGAATCATTTGTTTAAGAACGGGTCATTATATGCTGGCCTTGAAATTCTTTATATGAAACCACGAGAAACAATTAAATGATGAAAAATAGAAAAGGATATAATATAATAAAATTAAAATTAATAGCAACGGATATCTCGGAAACGGTTGATGCTACAACAAACATTATTTGAAATAAATTGTGTGTTTAAAATAGAACTGTGCGCAGTAAGCTTAATCTCCCTAAGCAAAAGTAAAACACAAGTGATGGCGTTCAAAGGAAAAGATAAAAAATTGTTACACGTAGAAGATGAGATTGTGGAATAGGTGATCGAATTTAAGTATTTAAGATACAATACGTAAACAAACGGATCAATTAAAAAAGTTTTTATCAATTTTAATGGCACTATAAATCGATGTTTGTAAAACAAAGCAGGAAAGGATACTCTATTAAAATGTTATAAAATAATGTCAATGCCGAAATCACTGTATAGGAGTGAAGCATGGATTATGACAAAGAAAAACAAAAGGATACTCGAAGTAAACGAAATAAGCAGGGAGTACAGACCACAAACGAAATGAAGATGTAAGAAAAGAATTAGATATATTCAATCTGAATGAAAAATTAAAGAATATAAAACTAAGTGGGTGAGTGATATTAAAAAAATGAATAGAGAGCGACTACCATTCCATTTTAATAATTACAAACCAACAGGGAACAGACAGAAATGTCTTATGTATAAGGGGAGGAGGAGGAGGAGGAGGAGGAGGAGGAGGAGGAGGAGAAGAAGAAGAAGAAGAAGAAGAAGAAGAAGAAGAAGAAGAAGAAGAAGAAGAAGAAGAAGAAGAAGATGGAGAAGAAGATAGTGTTCTCTAAAACGTTTATGTTTAGTAAACGACTGATAAATCCTGTGACCATGCATCTACCAAGAACGCAACCTGGTGTTTGTCCCTCAAGTGAGAATACTGTTTGGCGATGCTTTACATACCTACATATAATAAATCACCCGTGTTATTGTCTAAAGCTATGTTTCACTTGTGCCATAACAATGAACGTATTAATTCCAATATATAGAATATATTATGCAATACTATTTTGTAATCTGTATGTGGATTAATGACATGAGTGCAGAACATTTCAGATGTGTTGTCAGAAGGAAGGAAGGAAGGAAGGAAAAACTCACCATCTCCAGGACAGTGTGTTAGCCATGAGAGCATGTAGAAGTCCTTGAGTGTCCAGGTACATACAAGATCCCATTTTATGTACGTGACAACGCATAGATATCAAGATAGATTCTCGGTGACGTCATCATGACTGGACAAGATTCGAATACAGATCTACTGACTCAGTCGCAAGAATAGTTTCGTGGGAAACTACCGTATGAGACTTTCTGTATGCTTAAACATATAAATTATATATGTAATTATTTAGTATGATGTTGTAAATGCTACAACTTAATATTTATTTATTTAGATGTTTACTGTAGGTTTTAAACACCACCATGGTCAGTGGATATACCTTCGAGTGATCTATTCTTTACCAATGACAAGTTCACATATATTCGTTACGTATTACACTGTTCATTAAACACCATTCTTTTATACTCATCAGTTTACAACATATTTTTATCAAATACTTATTTTCTTAGTTGTAAGTTTATTTAATGCCGTCTGATACCAAGTTTTGTAGCGACAACTTGTATTTACACTGTTGCAGTATTTGAAACATAGATCAATTTAAACCTATTGGCAGGTTTTGAACATGTTTACAGTAAACTGACTAATTTACAATCGTTTAAGACTTCAACTTTCCGTTGGTTGCTACAGGCCTGAGAGACCGGTTTTGTTAAACGTTATAGTTTTCAAACGAACGCACCTAATTTCTTTAGCTAATTTTATTGTATATATTTTGAATTTATTTTATTAATAGACTGATAAGATTTTGAAGGTATAATAGACCACTCTTCAAATCTGTTTGAATATATTACATATTTTCTCTTAGATATAACAGTCTACAAGAATTTTTAAATGCAAATTGTTCACTGGATCAGATAGTGTAGATTTCTGGTAATTTGTATGTTCTGGAGATACCACAGCGCTCTGAAACTGGGAACCGTCAGTATAGACTTCTATGCATCCTTGATTTACCTACATCTATTTCTTTGAACAATTTTTGGTGAACTGATCTGATAACTTGATTTTTTCTGCAAAGAGAGATTGCCCAATTTATTTCTGAGATTCTAAGTCTTCATGGTGGTATTTAATTATTAATGTCTCTGTTTATTAACACCAGCATTGATAATCGCAATTCAACATAACAATATCATCTTTCATGGATGAAACTGAAGATGTTTGTGAACGTTTTGTGTCCACATATAAAATATCAGGAATTTTGTTTACATTTATAAAGAAAATAGAACAAAGTTTCTGGGTAAGCGTCAATGTTTTTCTTTTTATTTGGACTGGTGTGGTTCGTCTGCTTCTAACTGTAGGCTTTCATTAGGGTTTATACGAACAGTTCGAAGAATTATTCGTCGTATTGTTGTATGAATAACATCAGGTATTACTAGAATTGAAGGTCTGGCGGAGTTGTAAATTATGAATCCATGGTCTTGTCTTTGATCGAATCGGGTTCTGTAGCCGTATGTTTTGAGGCCCCCTGAATACAAAAAGTATTTTTAAAAAGAGGTGTGTGTGTGTGTGTGTGTGTGTGTGTGTGTGTGTGTGTGTGTGTGTGTGTGTGTGTGTGTGTGTGTGTGTGTGTGTGTGTGTGTGTGTGTGTGTGTGTGTGTGTGAGCGCGAGCGCCCAAAAGTGAAAAACGAAAAGTCCGTTAAAAACCAAAGTTGAAGTTCAAGCTTAATATCCTTAAGGATGTGACACGAAGATTTTGAATAAAATTCCTTCACCCTAAACATGGAAAATTTTTCGAAAATTTTGATTTCCTCAAGAATGGCTCAAACTTTTTTTATTAATGCCATATGTTTAACATATTTTTATGGTAAATGAAATGTATGTGTTGAATTTTCTGGCTATATCTCATGTAGTCCTGTTTACTCATGATTTTTGTATAACTGGTAAGCCGAAACACAGTCAAATGCTTTAAGAGTGGTCGCTATATGATGACTCGAATTTCAAAGTCATCATATAACGACCACTCTTAAAGCATTTGACTATCGCTTAAACCCTACTGTATTCCCCTTGCACCGACGATAAAATTAGCTATAAGATAATTTCTATAAATATTTATCTCGATTAACATGAAGCAGATAGAGGAATAAACGTTTATAAGAATAGTTTGTGCAAGAGTAGAGAAAGTCATGTGAGTGCAGCATATTAGAATGTTTACTTCGTGAAATTTGGCAACTCAAAAATGTGGGAAGTTACATGATTTGTTTCAATAAATATATGGTGTTGAGGATTTATTTGTGTATTCTAGTTTGGACATATAAGGTAGATTGATTTAACGACTGATTGATTGACATATTATTACAAGGACCAACAACGTTTTACTAAGTCTTCATTAACATAGTAATTGTTGTGTGAAGTATGCAGTTTACCGCAGTTATTTGGGATACATTTTTGTTTTCAAAGGGTTTCGTTGAAAGTCCTGTAATTAATATGATCAGCGACACAGATACAAATTCTCAGTTTAGTAAATCCACAGTCTCTAATATGCATGCTTTTCGCCTTTGAACTGATTTGGCTCATTCTTGCGTAATCTTGAGATCTTGAATGGGGACCTGTATTTAATGGTTTTCTATGAGAGCACACAAATCATTAAAAAATAGTTTCCCAACACTTGTGTATCCCTTAGACCTGTGTTTTTTATTTGCTCCAGGCCCAGAGTGTACATGAAATATTTTTAGAACGTGACTAGTTTTCAGACAGTAGAGAATAAATTTGTTCTAATAAATATCGGAACATCAGCAGTTATTTACGTGTTTATTTAGACAGAAATTGAATGAGAATGCTGCCTCATTGGCTGGATGCCTGATTAATGCACACTGAATTTACTTATCCTACACTTGGCCTACTAGCTTAGTCTTGGGACTTGTTTATTTTTGAGTTGATTAAGTGCATGGCGATTCCAAGAGGAAAGAGGAGTTTGTCTTCAGAGAAAAAACATGTCACTAAGTTGCTAAGTTTTCAGATTACACGGTTAGTAATACGAAATTGTAAAAAAAGCAATTCTTGTTTCATTCTGTCACTTGCAGGACTCTTTCTGCAACGGGAACTGCATAACTACGTAAACAAATTATGGCACTTTCTAAAAGAATCACAAATTAACAAAAATTAAAAATCTGATGTGTTGCACTCACATGACTTTCTCTACTCTTGTACTCACCATTCTTACAAACTCTTATTCCTATATCTTCTTCGTGTTAGTTGAGATAAACATTTGTACAAATTATCTTATTGGTTATTTCCTTATAGGTGGAAGGGGAATATTAGAATTAAGTAGGTTTTGTGTGATAGTCAAATGTTTTAAAGCTTTGAGATCCCGTTCTCTTTCGACGCTTAACATATAAAAATATGAACAACGATGTTCCATTTCACGAAAGTTTTGTTTTCCGAAACTGAACAAATAACAAGGAATATCTCCGAAATGGTTCACTCTACAAGAAAATTTATTTCGACATAAATTGTATATTTTAGCAAGATCTACACTTTTTGTATAGTATGATTTGGTCTATCTCTAACGGTTTACCAGTTATGGAAAAGTCGCCCAGAGTAAATGTGACTACAGGGGTTATAGTCAGGAAATTCAAAATATACATTTCATTCATCTTACAAATATCTTAAATATAAGACATTTTAATCAAAATCGTTAGAGCAATTTTCAAGAAAATCAAAATTATCGAAAATGTTTTTCATTTAAAGAGTAGTTTAGGGTGGGGCTATTTTCTTCAAAATCTTCGTGTCGCATCCTTGAAAGACATTAAACTTAAATAGCAACTTTGGTTTTTAACAGACTTTTCGTTTTTGAGTTATGCTGTCCACAGACTGACACACACACACACACACACACACACACACACACACACACACACACACACACACACTTAAAAACTATCGGTCTGGGCCGGTTTTGAACCCGCGACCTTGGGATCAGTAGGTCAGCGTCTGAGCCACCCAGACCGACAATATCTATTTATTATATAGTTAAAGACTATCAATTATTCATATATAAACTCGAACTATCGAAATTATATGTTTGTATTATTATCTATATGTCGAATAGAACATCTCCGTCTTGGAAATTTGTTAGTTAGCCGATTGTGTTTTTCCCAGGATGTACTTCAGGTTGACCAGTTAAGGAAGCATGACCACTGGACGCGCTCAAATGTAAGGCAATTAAACCAGCTTTGCGGGGGAAAAACAATGTTACAATTTGAAAAGGCTGGTAGCAATTACTTTTTTGCACGTAACTGCAGGCAAAGTTTCAGTTAAGGCTTGATCAATACCAAACCTTCCGTGCAATATCTGCTGCCGAAGTGAGACATTAAATCTTCAAAGTGTTGTTTTAGTTTGTTGTTGGTTGTTTCTGATGCTTCTACTACGTAACAAAATTGTAGCTGTGTAGCAATTAATTATTTGTACACGAAAACTGGCTTTGTGGCTGGTTGGAACCACAAATGGTAAAAACATTAGGAGTGCTGTCCGTTGGTAACCCTGAGGATGAAGTGCGTACATATCAACCTTTAAAAAAGGTAGCGTCATCTTTCTAATGCATATTATGTAATAACAAGAATTAATTGGCTCACTGGTTTGATGCACCGCCACCACCACTGCCACCACTGCCACCACCAATGCTACTGCTACTACTAATAATAATAGCTAAATATATCTATTTTATTCTTACGTTCTGCTCATCCCACAATACTTTAATTTTAGTTAACTTCTAGTATTCTTGAAAAAGCACATTCCTATTTGGTGAAATATTTTCAGCATATATTTCACTGCAGGTAAGTACAGGGCACATAAACGGAATCAAACTGACAATCAGACCTTGAACAATGGTGCCACTATACGCTGATTGAAATGACATACTCTTTCCATGACATCGCGAGAAACAACTGAATGTCGCAGGACTTAAAAAAATGACAAAGAATTGAAAAATACAAACCAATAACAAAGAGTATATCGCAAATGTTTTATATGATAAAGCTTTTAACTAATTGTAAGTTATAAAGAGATCTATGTTTTTGTGGAGTAAATTTTTGTCTATTTCTTAGGATTTAATGGATACGCAAGATTTATTCCAAATAAAAGATCTCACAAAACGCTTAATACACACCTACATCTTGTTAGTAAAGTAAATATCTTAAAAATGGATTTTGATGCAATTTCTAAGAAAACCCAACATCATGAACATTTTTAGAAGTAAGTTGTACTTTTGTGTACTGTTCTTTAAAATGTTCGCTCGCATGAATTATGCTGTCGACAAATCCACACACATAGGGACTTATTTTCAAACTTTTTAAAGCATTTCCAGTAGAATCTCGTGTAGAATTTTAGGTTTGGAAAGCAATGCTTCTTCCAGTGCTAAAGAAAGTTCAAATTAAAAAAATCAAAGGCGTAACTATTCAAGCATAGTTATAATTTCTGTATTGTTTTTATGCACAAATTTCTCATCCAAGATTTTCAACACTGTGTAACAAAACAAGTACTACCATTCAGAGTAATGAACTGGCATATTCTACCTGTGTTTGTTGCCTAATAGTGGAAGTATCTAATACGAGAAAATAATAGGCTCCATTTACCTCTTATTCAAATACTAAAATTATAAATCATTGTTTATTAAATTACTGTGTCAATCACTCATCATGAAACTACATTTATTAATATTATGAGTCAGAAATGCTAGATTAACCCGTGTGAACTTTGTCAGGTCCGCCGAGTCTGGTAAAGGAAATGGATACAGTGATTCTTGTAAGAGCTGACCACAGCAGTTGTATCTCCCAGGATCGCGATTGTGATTTACGGGTTTCTGCCACCGTTTTAATTGGACGTCATCTGCAGGAGCGAAGCCAAACAAAGACTTTTTCTTTCTTTCCTAACGCGGAAGTTTTCCCGTTACAGATGTGTCAGCTCTGCAATGAACAAGCAATTTCTGGAAAACATTGTTCCCACCACCAAAAGGGATGTTAGCCCAAGAAACACGACACCACTAATGGAAGAAGAGTATTTGAAAAAGAAAGAAAAGAATGTAATAGCCACGAAAGCTACTGAAAACCTTTTCTCTGTGTTACATCCGTTGATACAAGAGTAGCAGCTACCCTCAAAGCCCCAACAATGTGCAATTAGGCGGCATGGACACTACAACAATGCCTGGAGATTTGCCATCTAAGTCTAATCCAATCTATAATTTTGTTAGAACTACTGATGCACGCATTCACATGCACACACATTCACCCTCCCATTCATACTTCTACTCTGGGGAATAATCCTAGTTAAAGAAAATTCCCACCCTCTAAGCCGGTAATCGAACCCGGGAGCATCAGGCAGATGCTCTACCGACTGAGCTACAAGGCCAGACGTCTACGTTTTCTTGTTCATGTTAATTTGTCAAACATTGTGACATCGCTTCGAGTTTTTGTGTAGAAAGCATCCCATAAATTAGATGTTCCTTAGGTGATTTCAGGTTGCCAAGGAGGCAAAAGTAACTTTTTTAGAGAATCAAAAGCTGTAAGTAAGTTTGTTTGAGTGTAAAGAGTTAGAAAGGGAAGTGCAACTGCTGAATTTCTGTGAGTAAAATGAAATTGAAGCAAATAAAGTAATAGATAAAACTGAAAACTGTTACAATATTATACATTAATGAAAATTGTTGAGCTATTTTTGAGAAAATAAAGAATAACAAATGTTCTTCATGTAAACAATAGTTTGGGGCAGGAGAGTTTTGTGAAAATGGTCATGAAATGATATCCCTGGAAAGCATGGCTTAAAAGTTTGGTATTTGTCTCACTTTTCCATTTTGAATTATATTACTCTCCAGACTATATCTCTCTCTTTCTCGTGGATCCTTTTCTAAAGAGCCTGTCTTACAGAGTACACACGAAAGCGTGTATTTTGAGATTAATCTCTAATATCAAATTTTTGGTTGGAATTTAACATTGTTACCTCGCTTTTCCTCTAGTCACTCTACAGTTCTCTGTCTCCCTCTCTCCCTCCCCCTCTCCCTCCCCCTCTCCCTCCCCCTCTCCCTCCCCCTCTCCCTTCCTCTCCCTCTCTCTCTCTCTCTTTGCACGTAGCGCTTCCAATAATGACACGCATTTTGGCCACTATCCGCCTCGCATAATAACGGGTGGAAGTCAGGATTCACCTTTTCTCCTAAAGAATACAACTACTACTCGTACGCAGAAAAACCTCACTGGGAAGTCAACAGAAAGGCGAGCAAGTCCTCCCTTTTATACCCAAACGGCACCTTCGAGAACAACAAGACCAGTTATGCATTTACAGAAACTTCTACCCAGTCCCCGTAAGAGTTTTAGATAGTTCAAAACCCAAAACACTCACTTTAATATACAGTACTGGTGGCGCTGAAGCCACGCCCTGTCCTAAGACGGGGAAAACAGACAGGCAGGCAACGGTCGCAATAATCTGTGTAGATGCACAGGACGTTCAATCCTGGTTTCAACAAAAACAGGCGGTTGCAGTCTATTATTGGCTGCAAGCCTGAATGCACAGTTTAGTTTCTCAAATCTTCTATATCTAAGAAATATTAGGCAACATTAGAAAGATGAGTAAGGAGTTTTGCCATTTAACTAATGAAACATAATGCCCGAAAGCTAATAATTCAAGAAAGAAAAGCATAATTAAGTGGTGGCTGAAAAATGTCAGGTCAAAAACCTTAAAGATTAATTATTTTGTAAAATTTATGCAAACGTAAATACCAAGGTGAAGACCATTCAGAGCTAGTGAGTCATAGTGATGGATGAGTTATAATCTAACTCTGGAACGGAAACCAGTTTCTGCAGGTACACAGAAAATGTCCTAAGAATGTTGTTGCACAAATGTGTTACACATAATTTAGTAGGCGATCTGCTTGTAATGTTCTGGAATGATGAACGTCTTCAAGTTTATTGTATGAACCCCAGCAGTTTTGTCATTTGTACCTACCAGTCTAACGCTTTGCTTCAATTTGCATATCTAAAGCAGATCTGTAAATATTAACTCCTTGATGTCTGTTTTCCTTTGTAATGCCAGGACCAGTAACGGCGCGTGTTTTTAAGTACCGGCTTTTCTAAAACATGACTTTATTTTTAAAAAAAAAGATGTTTGGAATTACTGGTTTTAAGCCAACAGATTATCCTGTTAATACTTATGTACTTTTGTAAGTGGTTTCTATAGCTGCTTTAGTGACAAATCATTGCCAATTACATTTGATGCTTGCTATGTATTGTACAACTGACAATAGACGTTGGGACGTGGCAGGAAAAGCCTAATGAAAGTTTAAAACAAAGTTCAATTTGTATTGTCAGTCTTATAACCACAGGGAAGATTTCATTTTGTTTCTCAATTATCCCTGCTTTGTTTTTGTGCCAGTATATAATGCATTTTTTATGCTATACGGTACAAGACCTTTACGTACGGGCCTCTATGCTGAACGCAATCCAATCTAATCTAACCTATATAATTTATTCCTAATTTACTCTGCATTATATAATAGTACATTACGATTAAGAGTAATAAGTGATTTATAAGGGAATCCAGAAGAAGTTTCAAAATAGGAGACAGTTGTATTTTCCATTTGCGAGATTACGTTATACATTTGATACATGCATGTTGAAATTAACTTATTCTTGATAATTATGTTTATTGTAATGTTATGTATTAGATGCTCATAAACAGCTAGTTGAAGGTACCAAAATGTTGTACCAACTTAATAAATACTACACTCAAATTAATTTTCAAATGAACGGGTAGATCGATTAAGTACGAGCCACGATTAGGTATCGATTGCCTTTGATATTAGGAAGCCATTAAAACGTTGTTGTCATGGCGGAAAAATTTTGTGTCGAAAATTAAAGAGAGACATGGAAAACAGAATGTGTTTACTTGATTCTTAATAAATCTAAATAACGGTATAGGTAATAGGTTATGTAATATTGTCAGAAATGGTTATTCCGCAGCTTCGCCTGCTATACTAACGCGAAAATCAGCATTATATGGAATTAAACGTGTTTTGAGATACAAAAGCATATATATGGAAAACAGATTTCCCAGGCATGTCATATTCTTGAAAACGCAGACTATTCATAAGATACTTTTCCACATAGTTGTCAGCACTGGGCAGTATGCGATTGTGTTTTTACCACTGGGGGTTGGTCTTAGTGAGTTAGGTTAGGGAGAAAAAAAATATTATAACATGACTATATATGCATTATTTTCTTGTGTGCTATGATGACTTTTAATTACTTAAATATAATTAGTGATTAATGTTTTGATATATTTTAAAAAGAGTATAGCTATAGAAATGCTTATTTAGAAAATCAGGTTATGGTATTCACTTGATATATAGAAAATAAGTAAAGGATGTTGCATCAGATTAAAGCTACAGTGATATAAAGAAAATGACAATTCAATTTGAAGTATTTAAAGACACAATAATTTTTTCCGAAGTCTATGAGCAAATATTTTAATGAAATAGTTACGCTTTCTGCGTACAGCTTCACAAATGTAAATTAAAATTTAAGTAATGCAGTTTACATCCATACCAATGAGAGAGAAATACGCATTTATGGCTGGCATGGGTCATTTAAAATTGGAGATTTGGATGGTTCGATACAGAAGAGAGTGGGGGAGGGGTGAGTGAGGGGAATACCCCATGCTCCCTACATTGCTCATGGGTACATATCGTGGAAAGTCCCTTTATTTGTATCACCTATGACGAAAGCAACGACTGTGCGTCTCTTTTCAGTTTTGCATAAAATGCTTGTGAATGCTTTAAACAAAGAAAGGCATCAAAATCGTTTAATGCTAAGTAAAAGCGACGAGATTTATGTTAAAATTATTCTAAAACACTTGGAATACCTACTATTTTGTGGTGGTTTGCATTTCTAAGCCCTCTAGCCATATGCAAAATATAGAGGCATTGGAAGTCGATCCTCGCTTGTCATAAATAGTGATGGATAAGAAAGAAAACAATAATTGTAATGTGTTAATATTGAATTGTGAAGCACTAGTAAAGCGAAATAGAGCCTGTTATGAGTGATTTATGAAGAAATCAACTTTCACACTGAAATATTATTGGTGTTGTTATTAATGCTACAACTCGTCAGGTTTTATGTTGAATAGGTAGGTATTTACATTTCCCAAGTATGCCATCTGATGGAAAGTTTTGAAAGCTTCCGATTCTTGTCCCCAGACTACAGGAGCTTGCAATACAGTTAATATTTGCATGCTGGTGGATGTATTGTAATGAAGAGGTGGAGTGGGCTTGTGTTCCTCAGCAGCAGGTGAAAATGCAGACAGAAGGGGTGTAACCTGTCACATTAAGAGACAGAAATAGCAGCGACAATGATGTAGCAGACGGAAACACAGACAAGGGGAGTTCGTAAAAATACCTTCAAGATAAATAATTCCTACAGACATTCTCTGTACAGAGACGCTTTGATTAAAGTAGCGGCACTCGTTATTAGAAGAGAATGAGCATCTCACGGTCTGCAGGCACCAACAGTGTCTTTAAAGACGCGGAAGGAAGGTAATTTCTACAGCTTCTTTTTCTTCACACTTGGTTTCCTTGGGTGCTGATCGCATTGGGCCAGCAAAAAACACAGGAGCATCAGCCACAGAAGTAAAAGTTAACGGTGAATTCTCGCTAAACAAGGCTGCACATCGAGTGGTGAACCTTGGCTTCCCACAGTTGGTATTTAACCCATGCGCAGATTCTCCCAGCAAAATAAGTATAGTTCAAGCACTTGTGGGCATGAGCATGAGGACATTTAGTTTATCTATCACATATATAACAGCCACTAAGAAGTACTGTCTGACCACCAGAAGAAGGCGAGTGGGGTCCGAGGTATGGGCTTGCGCTGTTAATCTACCTACGTAGTAAATTTGTTTACTGCAAAATATCTGTATGTATGCGAATCTACATTCTGATACGCTTAATACTCCCATATAATTGCTGTACACATTTATTTGACAAAATGGTAACGTTGGGGTCGGCGTACAACAATGGACAGACGGAGCCAAGCTATTTCACACCACATGCCGAGTTGGCGAGCGGGCAGAGACGTTAAAAGCCGGGCTGTCTCGCGTGTCTCCTGTATGTACGTGACGGTAACAATTGACGGGAGAAACATAGGAGCTTTTCTAGCTCCTTCCCGAGACTTCTAGCTACTTCATTTCCGGTATACGTGTATATGTGGAATCGAGAAAGGACTCCCCAGTTACCCCCAGTATAAAAGGAGACCAGCAATTAACAGTCACTCAGTGAGTTAGTTTAGTTTTAGCTACGGGAATAAGTCGAACAGTGTGTCTGTTGTGCGTGTGTTTGTCGTCCCGGAAGATACGAGCGATTGTAACGTCTTAATAACTGTATGAGAGATAATGCAAATTAAGAACGATACTGAAAGGACTGAGCAAGGTTATGAGAAGAATAGCTGTGACTTGTGATAGCACGAAAGACTGTAGACTGTGTTAACGACGAGAAGAAAACTGTATTTGTAGTTCAATTTCAGAAGACAGTGATAGAGAAGTACCAGGATGTGATTTTGTCGTATTTGTTACAATATCAACTAGTGAGCATAAACATTGACGGAGACCGAAGAAAATCTTTACTAGTAGGTACATTCCTCCAGCTCGCCTTCTACTGGTACTCAGAGCATTTCAAACCCCATCTCGCCAGATATAAAAGTTTTGGGATTCTCTGAAAAATAGGCGGAGGGGCCCGTGAGAGAGAGGGAGAAAGAGATGGTCTTCGGAACATAGAATCCAGACCAGCAATGTCCAACCTTGTCTCTTTGAAGACGCTTGGAAAATTAGCAAGTATCCCCCACCACACTCCTTCAATGGGAAGGTGAATCAGCTCTCAACCAGTCAGTATTCAGTGACGGACACAAACAAGCGATTCCATGGCAGTTTCTAAGTCATAACTTGAATTTTCTTAGAATGCTCTCAAAAGACTACTTTATGGATGGCTTGCATAAATGGTAAACACTAAGAGACCGACCAAATCTTGCTATAGAAAAAAGTAGATCTTGCTAAAACTACAATTTATGTCTGAACACTTTTTTTTTGTAGGGTGAACCATTTCGGGATATTCCTTGTTATTTGTGTAAGTTTTGGAGAACTTATACTTGTCAAACAGAACTTCGCTATTAATTTTTTATATGTTAATCGTGCAAAGAAAACGGAATCTCAAAGCTCTAAAAGATTTGACTATCGCTCAAAGCCTACTGTATTCCCATATTTGCGTTGCACGTGCAAGAAAACAAGCAATAAAATACTTTCAGAAAATGTTTATCTCATCTAACATGAAGAAGATAGAAGATTAACAGTTTGTACCAGATTTTTAGTTTTGGAATACTTTCTGAAGAGCAATGAGGTTCACTCTTTGCAACTTTTTGGTTAGTTTTACTTACAAAGATTTACACAAATTTACCTTATTACTAATTTTATTGTAGGGTTTAACTGATAATCAAATGTTTTAAAGGTGCTCGCTTTGAAATTCTGTTTCTCTGTATGTACAAAAGATAAAACTGATTAACGACGTCCCATTTGATAAAAGTATAATTATTGTAAAATGCAAATAACTAATATGCCCCAAATAGTTAAATAAAATTTTCACAAATTCTGTTTTAACAAGATCTAATTTTTTATGCAGTAAGGTTTTGTCTACCTCTTACGGTTTATCAGTTTTATGCAAAAGTCACCGAGACTGCAAAGGACTTCTGAGAACATTTCCAGAAAATTCAAGTAATGCAAGTATTGTATTCATATTATTTTCTAAAAAATAAAAATTAATAAATATTTGAAATCCTTAATGTCACTTATCTCGGAAAGGACTGACGCCGTCTTTTATGGTTTATCACTTTTAAAAATAATACAGTTCCTTTCAAACGATTTCCCCAGAACATTCAAGCTATATACTATGTTAATCATGTACGAAAAGGTTACAATATCTTAAACACGTGACATTTTAATCAAAAGTGTTAATCATTGAAAAATCAAACTTAAATATTTCCTTGTAAAGGGAATTTTCATGAAAATCTTTGTCTTGCAACCTGGGAAGACAAACTCAAATACAAATATAAGTATTTGATCCAACTTTTCGTTTCTAAGTTACGGCGTTCACACATAACCTTTATTTGTGCACTTTTAAACGGCCTCAGAACATATATTTCCAATGAGCTTATCGAGTTTTTAGATTGAATGCAGTAATTCCTTTAAGTGCTGGTAAAGGTAGTTATTAAAGTAACTATCGTTCCACGACAATTGCAGTTGATTAAGTGAAAAAATACACCAGTTTAATCAACAAGAGAGCTGTTTTATCAAAGAAACTGTTTTGCATATTTAAATCCTTGCATGGTGGTGCTTGGTCCCTGATTCTCTCTGATAAAAGTGATTAATAACCGTTCTTTTTAAATCATTGCTGTTCATTTTCAGTTTGATTTTATTTCCATATTGCTCGGGGTATTGTAGAACAGTAGCACCGTTATGCATGTCGCCTGAGGCTGTTAGGGGAAGGTTTGCTACACATTATTAACCATGCTGCAACATTTGGGCCCTTACTCCAGCCTAGGGGCTATGCCACACCACCATATTCCCGCTCATGAATATATTACTGCACTCAGGACGGAAGTGCCTGAGGACAAGTCGTACCTCGGGTCGAAAAACCCCTAATAAAATCTTATTCAGGCGTAAACTGGAGCTGTATTAACAACAAGCAAATGGATGACGAATGTGCTTGAAGCACTGTCCACTGGATCGTGCCCAAACGCTACCTACGAGATTTCCCTACCGCTCGGGAATGGAAATACTGTATTCAACAATTAACTTGATATCAAGGGATGGTAGATGCGCGCGCACTCGCACTTTTGAGTGTGTGTGTGTGTGTGTGTGTGTGTGTGTGTGAGAGAGAGAGAGAGAGAGAGAGAGAGAGAGAGAGAGAGAGAGAGAGACAGACAGACAGACAGACAGACAGACAGACAGACAGAGATTTTCTCCGGGTTCTGCGGTTCTGACTCTAGGCACAGGCTTCTAAGTCCTCCGCACGAGGAGAGTAATCATATGAACTAAAGAAGATGATATGAAATGGAGGCATTATCAAGATTTTCTAAAATTAGTTCGTAAAAGGTTGGGACAACTGCCTGATTGTGACACACTAGATTTTTCCAGTAAGATTGTGAAGTCCCTTGCCTTTGCAATGAACTAGCAAACCACCACGGATGCGTAACCAGTAAAGAAAATAAACTATGTATTATAACTATATTCACTTTTCAGTTATTTCATTTCATTTACAACTATAGCCTCGCTTAGCACAAATTGTCACAAGATTCAAGGTCGCTTAGGGACACAAGGTCCCAACTTTCGAGTCTTAACCATAACCTTTGAGTTTCTGTGCGCGGTGAGTGTGTAATTTGTTGTTTACCACTTGCCACTAATGATTGGAGTAACTAAATGCAACCTGTGTTGTCTCCGCCATTTTTGCAGGTATGTTTACAACACGTTCCTCAACTGTTACAGCATAGGTAGGTAATTCTCCACGCGTTCATGTTATTGCTAGCGCCCATATTGTTTAAAATTAGTACTAGCAGATGGCAAGATGGCTGATTATATTGGCTAGTAATCAGTGTACCTACTCCTTCATTGTGAACTAAACCACAGAGTGCAGTAAACTAGCAGATGTTTTTTTTTTTTTTTTTTTCCTCTGGATTTACCATCAGTCTTTTATTTAATATCCCGAAGCTACGCCGGCAGCCTGCGAACAGCTGACGAACAATCACCACCACGTTTATGTGAGAGGCTCGAGGTAATAACAAATATGTTGCCGCAGATTAGCATATAAAATTGAGATTTAACAGAAGGCTCCCCAACCGAATCAAATTATATTAAATATTAACAAATTGGCTAGAGGGAGATGATGGGCCAACAAACCATTCATGCAATACACGTCATTTTAAGGAGCTATGGTTCTGAAAGGAAACTTAGGCTTGTTTCAAAAACCCAAACAAAACGCGTATATAAAACGAGACAACCGACAAACGATTTTGTCCTTTTACTATCAATTTCAACAACGTGGGAAGAGGTTCAATACATTTGATAATAATCTGTCATTGTCGAGTTAGAAACCCCAGAGATAATTGCCAATTCTTTAACACACAGAGTAAAGCAGTATACAGTAAAATCTTATTTCTGTGTTGTAAAAAATTATGTACGGTAATAGCATATATTCTTTACAAGACATTAAAAATACAAGACATACTATGAGAGCGGCAGAACAGATTCCAGACAGTTCTAGAAGGTGCCGAGCTTGTTGACGAGAAGTTTCCAGTAAGGGCGTATTTTCAAGAGAATTCGCCGGCACTTCGCCTAGACTATTAAAGCGAGAAAGCACGGACAGGGAGAGTTTTTAAACATGTGTTGGGTCACTTAGGTTCTCCAGTAGCAGTTGCGATAGTGATACCACGACTGGTAGCGTCAAGTTCAACACCAGTAAACAGGGAGCAGCAGACTAGCCCGGGGCACTAAAACCACTGATGATCAGAAAGAACAACTGGATCTATCTTTTACGCTAATAACCAAGCCTTCAATTCAGCTCCAGGTGAAGAATACAAGGACATAATTCAAGCGTTACTGCTTGGTCCTGATGTTGATCCAAATATAACACTTCAGTAACGCAAACATTGCGTTGCTACAAGACGGTGCTTTAATATAAAGAATGACCCAATAGTATCCATGTAGGGCACAAAACACTCCTATTATGTTTCCTGTTAGCACTGATAGTGAAAATAAAATGTGACAGCTTTTAAAACAAGGCCTGCCTTATTTCCTAACGTACGGCTGTTCAGCTTATTATGATAATGTACTCGAAGATTGCAATTGAGTATGGGGAAGTTGAGAAGGTCGGTCTGGGTGGCTCAGCTGGTTATGGTGGTCTACTGTTCCCAAGGTCGCTGGTTCAAACCCGGCCTACACCGATTGTTTTTAAGTCTGCTTAAAACCGACATTCCCCTGGCATATATAAGAACTCCTGCGAGACGAAATTCCGGCACACCGGCGGCCGTGATATGGACAGAGTCGTTAACAAACAAAACAAAAACAAACTTACTTTCGGTTGTTTAGGATAAAACAACGGCCTTAATGGTGCAACTCTCGAATTCCACAAGATAAATTACCAACATGATTGACTACACAACTTCATTGTTACTAAAAATGTTCTAAATGCGTAGAAATTGCAACGAAGCACTTTGAAGAGCTTCTTATTAACACAGCCATAATCTTGGATACACTTAAAACTTACAACAACTGTCAAATGAAGGACGAAAGAAAATAAATGTTTTAATCTTTGTTTACAACTCCGGTTTTTGTCAGAAAAATAGTTAAATTGCATATCATCAAAGGGCAGCGGGAAGAAAAGTGATTGAAGTGGAACGTGGGTTTCCTTTTAATTGGTTAAAACACATTGAGTTAGAATTGTATCAATTACATTTAAAATTGACAAATAACGCTTTCTGGATTAATTTAGTATAGAAATTGTTCCAGTTTCTAAATTACAGTATGAGGAATAAAACTAGGAAATTAAAAACTAAACTAGATAACTTATGCCAAGAAAGGTTAAACAGAAGACAATGAAACGGTTCAATGGCACGGACAACGTAATCAATCTTTCTAATATTGACTTTAACGATAGAGAACTTCGGTTTCTAAATACGGGTTTGAAAACATGCGTAAATTTTTCAAAAAAATATAAATGATTATGTGGCGGATATATAAATAAAAATTATATTATTAATGAGATATATTGAGTTTAATTCTACTGAAGTGAAGTGTGAGTCTCTAGTAAATTTTAAAAATACGGTACTAATAAAATCACTCGTGATGCCAATAAATTGTTGCATTCAATAAACACGAAGGCCTCTTCAGTTTGTATAGGTTTAACTACGTTTAATTATGTACATAACCATATATTATGTATAATATGTATTCTAGAGCTACATATATTATATATGGGAGTGTTTTGGTGTTTCTTTTAAAAATATTTGATGCAGTGAACTTGCATGACAGTCTAATCTTAAGAGCGAAATAGCGATGGTTGCTCCATAGTCCTTGGTGCGCACTCTACCGCATTACTTGTGTAGTTTACACTACAGTAACGTTTTTAACAGCAGCAGTACACAGCTGCTGAAATGGCCCACTTGAGCTCCAGCACACTGTTATGTAAATGTGTGGAATCACCTCAACGTCTCATATTCAAATCGATGGATTGGTAGAGGAGGACCAGTTCTATGTTCAGTACGGTCGCCAGATCTGACACCTCTCGACTATTTTCTGTGCAGTTATGTGAAGAATATGGTATAAGGCACTCCTGTGACGTCAGCAGAGGACCTTATGCCTAGAGTCCACAGAGCGATTAAAAATCTTCAAAGACAACTGCACGTATTGGGTCATGTGCATGAGGCTTACCACCGCCGATATAGGCTCTGCAATGACGTTGGAGGTCCACAGTTCGAAGCCCGTTTCTAGTGTAGACATGTGGATGTTGGATTTATTGATTAAATCTGAACGTACGAACATCTCACATTTTAACACGCTACAGCGTCCAAACCGTGCATTTCCGGACAGGGGTTCCTATTTGAAAACCTACCAGTTTACAACATACTAAGCGTTGTAGCGTGATGGTTAGCGTGTCTGCCTCACGTTCAAGAGGTCGCGATTGTGAATCTCGTTTGGGTAAGTTATCGGGGTAAGGGTAGCTTTTCCCTTATCCTGAGAACACGAATGTCGGGTAACTTAAAGCTCCATGAACTTCGGGCTCATTTGAGCATCATTTCAACATTCATTCACCGTCCGATATGGCTACGTTGGAGGACGTTAGCATGGTGGTAGCACTGGGTACCGCAATCGTATGGTTATAACGTTCCGCGAAATAAAAAATATAGTAGATTCACGTATGTAATTCATGAAAAGTAATGCAGATAAACATCAGTAGCGTCGTTATCTCGAGCGGTAGGCACCCTTTATTAGATAAAGTAAAAATGAGTACACATAAGAACAAAGAAATGCTAAGGCTCAACATTCAATGAATTTTCTAAAAGGAATTATAACATTGTTATCTTTAGTATTAAAATAGATATTTTCCCTTTCTATTTCGGTGGTTGAAATTAGAATGCTTGGGACTTGAGAAGCTGGAACGAATTAGAACTTTGATGAGCTATATTGTACGTTTTAGTAACACATTTGTCCCATACATGTGCTCATTTTCTCAGCAACTATTCAACGTAGAACAATACAATTTAGAAGATAAAATTTTTTGCGTAATTTTTTAAATTTAGATACAAGTTTTTCATAAATTAATTTCAAATTATTTTATCAATGAAACTTGAATAAGTTTAAACTATTCCTTTGCAGTTGCCACTCAACATGATGCAATATATTTGTGTCTATTTCATTGTTAAGTGTTGAGGTTATTTCAACAAGCTGTAACAAATTAAGTTTCTTATTAACACCGGTACCATAGGACATTCCCGGCCCCCTTAAAGGAACAGTAGTTATTAGATCACTAAATGTTGCACATATGAGTTTAAAGACCTGATAAATAATAACAGAGCTACTGTTTACTTCGAATCTGAACTAATCACATGTTTGTTTTGCATACAGGTGAATATAAAACGTGAAAAGTGGAAGATGGCTCGTCGACGTCCAAGAATAATTCTGAATATAGGTAAGTTCAAATTAATGCTAATCCTATTACATTATCCTTGAAAATTAATTTTACTCTTTATATCATTTTAAAAGCAATAAAATTAATTCTAATGAAATTATTAGCTAAACAATAGTAATAGGAAAGTTAAGATTGAATTTTATATTTTTAAAATAACATTGACAAATCTACAGCTTAAGTACCAGAAAGCACAAGAGTATAATTTTGAATTTAAAATCACCTCGCTACCCTTAAAAGCAATTAATTTTTTCAGTTTTTTTTTTTTCGTTGTTTATCACTCAAATTACTTCTTGTAGTGCAAACGTTTGCGAATTGCTCTGAAAATTTCACTAAGGAATTTTTAAGAATGTCAGTTACAGTTGGAACTTCTCAGAAAAATAAAAAGTTGGAATTTCGCTGTACAATATTCCACAAAATATCTAGTAAAACAATCAAATTAATTGCTTAAGAAATAGCTAGAGAATTTAAAAAAATTAGGTTAGTTGCTTCATGATATTTAATGTACGAGTGAAATTGGTAAACTTTGAAATGCACAATCACAATCTGAAAGATATTATTGACATATTTCATAAGTCATCTGCTAATGTAATTTAGTTATAAGAAAACGGCACTGAAGTTAACAGTTGTTTCATTATATTTATTTTCCGGAACTTTCATACCTCCACTAAGTAAATTTTCAATAAAATTGGAGGTGGTAATTCTTGACATAAGCATTTGTTAATTTTAAATCCTCTATTCAGGTAGGAAACTGAACCCTGGGCCTTCTGCGCAGAATGAAAACAGTCGTATTTTGGGAGAAAGCATTAAATGTGTTTGAAAAGGATTTAAATAAAATATTTACTTTGCAAGGACGTAGATTGTTTTAAGTATCTGATGCGGATGTTTGCGTTAACGTGAACTAATTTCGTTCCTGGTCTAGAAAAGTAATGTAGGTGACATGGAAATTAAAACTCTTGAAGTATTTAAAATACACAAGTATATGAAGATGAATGAGTAAGGCTCTTGGCCAACAAGTATGTAAATTCTTGGTGGTAGGTACATTGCAATATCAACAGTTGTCCTGAAAAATTCTCGCTGCTGCCAAACACAAGTCGTGAAGGAAAGCAAGTGCTATGCAAGAGAAATTTCATCTACCCACTGGTGCAAGACACAGTACATATCATTTATAACAGTCAGACAACGTATTTTTACTTTTACTACGTATAGGAAGTATTGTATTTCACACAAAAATTCAATGTCAAAATTTCACCGGAAACACATGCTTTGAGGCCCCCTGATCCAAAGAAAAAGCATTTGAAAATAAGGTGTGCGCGCGTGCTCGTGTGTGTGTGTATGTGTGTGTGTGTGTGTGTGTGTGTGTGTGTACGTGCGCCTGTGTTAGTAGACAGCATAACTCAAAAACGAAAGGTTGGTTAAAAACCAAAGTTGGTATTTAAGTTCAATGTCTGTCAAGGATACGATACGAAGATTTTGAAGAAAATTTCCACCCTAAACTACACTTTACCTGGAAAATTGTTCGGAAATTTTGATTTTCTTGAAAATGACTCTAACGATACTGATTAAATTTGCATAACTGATAAACTTTTAACAGATAGATCAAATCTTACTGTACAAAAAAGTACATCTCGCCATAATAAAATTTATGTCCAAATACATTTTTTGTAGAGTGAACTACTTCGCAGATATTCCTTGTTATTTGTGTCAGTTTCGGAAAACAAACTTTTGTCAAATGCAACATCGTTGTTCATTTTCTTATATGTTAACCGTGCAAAGAACGGAATCTCAAAGCTTTAAAAGATTTGACTATCGCTCAAAGCCTAGTGCATTGCCATATTCCCCTTGTATCTACAAATAAATCAGCAAATCTGTAAATGTTTATCTCAACTAACACGAAGAAGATATAGGAATAAGAGTTTGTAAGAATGGTCAGTACAAGAGTAGAGAAAGTCATGTGAGTGCAACACATCACATTTTTTGCAAAAGATTATTTGTCTATGTGGTTCATGTTAATCGTTATAAACATGATAAAAAGAAATAGTTTCTTTTACACATTTCACTGTCAGTTGTAGGTGAATATACCCATACTGTTCTTTGTATGGTTCACGAGAAGGTGACAACACTTCCAAATTGGCAAACTTATCGAACAATCCAAAGCAATGACAACAAATATCACAGACATTTCTTTTGCCACTATACCGGGCGGAAGGTAGTGCTTCGGCTATACGTTAACCAGAGATTCTATATTATGAAATTAGCAAATATTTCCAATACAATTAATTATAGTCAATAAAGAACCGTTTCTCTGAAAAACAAATTAGGGTCAAATATTTGAAAACATCTAGGTTCTTGACGAATGGATATAAATGGTTTATTGTTTAACTAATTGTCGCACAAACATTGGGTGAACAATCTTTTAAGAGATGGACCCTATGAAGTGGCTTTTAAATTTCATTTTCTTTGCATAGCCAAGGGATAAAAAACCAATAACGACTTTCCATTTGAGAAAAGTATGACTTTTGCAAAATTCAAAAAATAACAAGGAATATCTTGGAATTGGTTGTCCACAGAAATGTATTTCACGTAAACTGTGTGTTTTAACAAGATCTACAATTTTGTGTCGTAAAATTTTGTGTATCACTTAGGTTTTGTCAGAAATAAAAGTCATTCAGAATAAAGAGGATTTCTGACAATATTCCCAGAAAATTCAAGGTATACTTTCGTTTAGGTTTATTTTTAAGAAACTAAACAATTTCAAAAATCTTCCATATTAAGGGTAGTCTCGGGTGGGGAGGATTTTCTGGGAAATTATCGTGTCGAATCCTTGGATGATGGTGAACTTCAATAGTAAGTTTGGTGTTTAATCGACTTTTTGTTCTTGAGTTATGCTGTTCACACACACACCACACACCACACACCACACACCACACACCACACACCACACACCACACACCACACACCACACACCACACACCACACACCACACACCACACACCACACACCACACACCACACACCACACACCACACACCACACACCACACACCACACACCACACACCACACACCACACACCACACACCACACACCACACACCACACACCACACACCACACACCACACACCACACACCACACACACACCACACACCACACACACACAACACACACCACACACACACACCACACACCACACACACACACACACACACACACACACACACACACCACACACACACACCACACACCACACACCACACACCACACACCACACACCACACACCACACACCACACACCACACACCACACACCACACACCACACACCACACACCACACACCACACACCACACACCACACACCACACACCACACACCACACACCACACACCACACACCACACACCACACACCACACACCACACACCACACACCACACACCACACACCACACACCACACACCACACACCACACACCACACACCACACACCACACACCACACCCACACACCACACACACACACCACACACACACCACACACCACACACCACACACCACACACACACACCACACACCACACACACACACACACCACACACACACACCACACACCACACACCACACACCACACACCACACACCACACACCACACACCACACACCACACACCACACACCACACACCACACACCACACACCACACACCACACACCACACACCACACACCACACACCACACACCACACACCACACACCACACACCACACACCACACACCACACACCACACACCACACACCACACACCACACACCACACACCACACACCACACACCACACACCACACACCACACACCACACACCACACACCACACACACACACACCACACACACACACACACACACACACACACCACACACACACACCACACACCACACACCACACACCACACACCACACACCACACACACACACACACACACACACACACCACACACACACACCACACACCACACACCACACACCACACACCACACACCACACACCACACACCACACACCACACACCACACACCACACACCACACACCACACACCACACACCACACACCACACACCACACACCACACACCACACACCACACACCACACACCACACACCACACACCACACACCACACACCACACACCACACACCACACACCACACACCACACACCACACACCACACACCACACACCACACACCACACACCACACACCACACACCACACACCACACACCACACACCACACACCACACACCACACACCACACACCACACACCACACACCACACACCACACACCACACACCACACACCACACACCACACACCACACACCACACACCACACACCACACACCACACACCACACACCACACACACACACACCACACACCACACACCACACACCACACACCACACACCACACACCACACACCACACACCACACACCACACACCACACACCACACACCACACACCACACACCACACACCACACACCACACACCACACACCACACACCACACACCACACACCACACACCACACACCACACACCACACACCACACACCACACACCACACACCACACACCACACACCACACACCACACACCACACACCACACACCACACACCACACACCACACACCACACACCACACACCACACACCACACACCACACACCACACACCACACACCACACACCACACACCACACACCACACACCACACACCACACACCACACACCACACACCACACACCACACACCACACACCACACACCACACACCACACACCACACACCACACACCACACACCACACACCACACACCACACACACACACACACACACACACACCACACACCACACACCACACACCACACACCACACACCACACACCACACACCACACACCACACACACACACACACACACACACACACACCACACACCACACACCACACACCACACACCACACACCACACACCACACACCACACACCACACACACACAAAGAAGCACACACAAAGAAGCACACACACGCGCGTGCATTCTTCTAATTCTTTTTGGAGTGGTGGGAGAATTTGTTAAGAATTCGTATCGAATTGAAAGGCCCTAAATTAAAATATTACGGGTAATTCATTGTTGCAGATAAGGCCGTGCGTAGCACAGAAGGAAATATCCAGTGGCATAGCCGTGATTTGAACGCCTTAACTAACTGAGCTAAGCTGGCTACATGCCGGAACGAATTAAGCTTTTTGGGGAATACCCCAAGGAGACCTGAAATTCATTTTTACAGGACATAAGTGCTTAAGGCCCGTGCATTATAGTTAACCTTGTTTAGGACATTCAGTGATAATCAACTGTTCTTTCACACAAGGGTTGAAAGGTACAGAGAGAGCCAATGAGCTAATGACCGGCTGTGCAGTGGTTTTCTTTTTTTTTTTTTCTTTTTACTGGGCATGTGGACACATGATTCCGCATTAATAATTGTAACAATAATAGTAATAATAAACGTAGATCGATAGTCATGCAAATGTAACAAAGATCTTTTTCACGAACTTTTCTTAATACTTTCTTTTTTCGTTTTCTTGTCTTTTTTTTAATTTTGTCATTTCCAGTTGCCTTAAACAGCGTCAAGACTCAAACATTTAATTCCATATTTATCAGAGTTTTTGTTTTTCATTAATTCTGCTATTCATAGACAAATATGCATACTTAGACATTTCTGTTTTAGTTCAGAGCACCTCAGAACGTGCTTCAATTTGAAAACTGAAAATCATTGGAATAATATAGCTTGCCTACCAAGAGGAAGTGGAAATCACAGGCTCATCAGATACTCCAGTTTTAAATCTGCCATAGCTGTTGTTGGTATTTGAGTATGATCAGAGGTATTAATGAGAAGTGATATGAATCGAAAAGCGATAGTGGAAACGCTCATTTACAGTGATCCCCACACCATTAGTTGCCTGACTGTTTCCCATGCTACATTGGTGGTCTGAATTTGAAGGTGCATGTTATGTACGTGAGACGTGCGCTATGCTGTGAGGAAGGTAGAAACAGCAGGGGTCCACTCAGAGTGAGAAATAGTGTGGCCGTCACGATCAGATCTGCTCTGCTCCAGCGATGAGGACCATGTTCCACATTAAAAAAGAAATAATACTACTTGACTCCTCCCAACAGCCAATCAGAATCGAAGCACGTGCCAACGTTCCACCAATGATTTCATTGCAGCCACTGACGTAAATAGCAATATCATCCACTGTCATCCAGCATTATGATTATCACGGTGAGAAAAAGAGTGAACTAAGTTTAGGTATATCTTCTGTCTCAAACTTACCTTGTCGAGGAAAACCTGTAAACAACAATTCAATACACTGGCTTCAACAACAGCTCCCAGTTTATTCAGATATCACTACAAACTGGATGAATTTGAAGATCAAGAAATCTAAGTGAGAAATTATTATATCCAATGACTATTTGATGCAGACGTTTTTTGAATACCTATTCAATTATTGGTATATTTTAGGATCTCCCAACAAAATTATTCTCATGTTTGGATAGTCGTACAACTTTTCTCTAATTTTATACTTACAGCAGACACCTTTTTAAGGATGCAAGGCAAAGGTTTTCATGAAATTCTTCCCATCTTAAACGAATCGCTATATGGAATGAGGTTTATGAATTTGAATGAAATTTCATATATTTAAGATATTGAAAAGATACAGGTATACCTGAAATTTTCTCTGGATAAGCTATTAACGTCTCTTCATTCTTACTGAATTTTGTCTTAGACAAAACGTTCACCACTATATATTGTAGTATTCATTTAAAATGTGACTCTTGTATTCATGTTACGTTTAACTACTATGAATTGTTATAAAAATAATTTCAAATTAAGCAATATAGATATTGGTTGCGTGAACAGTACTGAAAAAAGCGCACCGTTCAGATGCCAGTTATTTGTTCATAATGAACACATTCGGAAGAAAGAAAGGGAAAAAAAAAAAAAAAAAACACACACACACACACACAGAATAGCGCAATATTTTATAAATGCTGAATTATGTTTCAACCTGAGAACACTTAAAGATGTAATTTAATGAACTATTCGAAAACACTTGACGCTATACAAGAAAGTTATTCGATATTTTAAACCAAATCTAAATTTTTGGCGCAAAAAATTTAGGTATATCTTATTCAGAATTAATTTTGTATAATACTTCAGTATACATATGTGAATTGGGAATACAGTCGTTTGTTTTACTTAACATGCATACTGCGTCTGGTGAAAGTTTTAACCTAGCTGCAGCCCAACTTCATATTTGCAGACTCGTCTGCTTAATTATTAAATGTTCATATTTTCTCTGACAATTACAGTCGACAGCAGTATGACACAAGTAATCAACGCTGTCTCCTTCGATAAACATAAACGAAAATTCTTGGTTCTGCATGTGCCCTTGACCAACAGCAAACGTGAGTAACAAATAGGTATAATAGATTGCCTCATCTGGGAACAGTCTTGCAGAATGTATTACATGTTACTTGCGTCTGAATTCTGAAGAATTTCGTAGGTAATATCCACAGAGTTATTATACTTGTCTTACTAATACTCTTAATGTTATAAAATAGAACAAAAGTAATGTGTTTATATTCTATTAGAAATAAATCACAACATTGTGTTATATTTTGCCATTGGTACCAACTGCTGCAAAATAAAACGATGTCTGAACTTCCTGGGGGAGGGGGGGAGGGGAGTCAACTTCTACTACTTATCATCGATAAAAGGATGAGGAAATGTATTGCACACAAAATTTCAAAAGAAATATTTCATAGACCATAAAGTAAATAAAAATTAAAAATTACTCATGTTGGGACCTCTGAAAACAAAAAGGCAGTTTTCAGAAAATGGGCTCTGTGTGCGTGTGCGTGCGTCTGTATGTGTAATAAAATCTCCCACTACAAACTACCCTTTACATGGAATACGTCACTTTATTACTTTTATATTTAAGATATGACAAATAAAATGAAAGTAGGTAGACCTTGAATTTCCTGTGAAAATCTGTAGAGTCCTCTTTATTTGGAATGAACAAAAGACAAAATCTTACTGCACCAAAAATGTGGAGTTCACCTCTGTGAAATAAATGTTTATGCAATTAGCCATTTCCGAGATGCTGTGTTATTGATTTAAATTTTTAAATATGTATAGTTGTTTCAAATGCTATGTTCACTATTCTCCGTGTGTTTGTGTCCTTTGTTGTAATGGAAAGAGTGGAATATCCCGGAGCCGTTACTATATTTATTTCAGTTTTATGCCAAAACAAGAGACAGTTAATTATGCAACAGATGCATAATATTTGGGATTAGGCAGGAATAAATACTCCATAACTAAGGCATAAATTATCTTTGATAGTTAACCCTTATAACATTAGTATTATTAATACTGACAGGACATGGATATTTTAACCAATTATCTGGGAATGACAGTGTACCTGTATGTAAAATAAGCTTCCACACAGCAAGGCAAGACTATGTGCTCACTCTGTGATCAACCGCGTGGTTCGATTCCCGCGGCCGACCTTCCTGATTCATAGGCTTTCTCGGGGGGTTTCTTGGGTCACCAGAACTGTTGCGAAGAATTACCACATCGTTGTACCCCTACATTAAATTTCACCTTGATTTGAATTCGTTGTTGACGATGGGCGAATTCGGCGCTGCTGTGTGGGGACTTTGCGAGCTGTAACTGCTGTTCTCGGCGGATGGATACGTCGTAATTACCTGACTCTCCCGGGTTCCATCACACCCGTAGAGCGCTCTCACTTCATCCCTTTCTCCCGCGGTCTGACATAAAATATCTTTAACAGTTGGCTTAGTGTGGAATCCTCACCGTCTATACTCTACTTCTAAAACTAAAATTGGGAGGATAAATGGAAGAGTGTATACTCTATGCTAGTTTGCACATTTGTCACGGTATAAATAATTTCTTTCGTGTGAAATTTCACACAGAAGGTTTCTTTTTAAAAAAAGTATATTGTATTCACGTGGTTTTCTACAAACTCTTAAAAAATCTTATTCTTCTACCAACTTCT
The DNA here is from genome assembly GCA_030765045.1 of Tenodera sinensis. NCBI lineage: Eukaryota > Metazoa > Arthropoda > Insecta > Mantodea > Mantidae > Tenodera > Tenodera sinensis. The sequence continues at coordinate 27,230,823 of CM060969.1, read as the reverse complement.
TTTTTATGAAGATGAATCTTTGTGGAAATAGTTTAATTACACATTTCCTTGTACGCACAAGCGGGATGTAGTAACTGAAGCGATAACTTGAAATAAGTAGAAACATATTTTATTTTATAAGAATATTTTGGAGATAAGTAAGCTCTAACTTGCATTTTTATAAAGAAAGGAAACATGAAATTTGACTGTGTAACTACTCTGCAGATGTCAGTATCACTTTAAGTCCATTTTCCACCCAGAAAGACTTGCTGTGCTACGGTTGGTAGCATCTGCGCGAGCCTTCGTGCGAGACGGATTCTGGCTTTTTCTTGTTTAATTTGGTGGTCGCAATGACGTTGGCAGTCCGTGAACGTGTTACAGGGTTCGAGCCCATGAGTATTCGTGCGTATTCTTTTTGCCTCTTCTCTCAGGAACGCTAAATCTAGTCGTTGTCTTTTGGTAATGCACATTTCCTCACAACACATTCTTTTCTTGGCTATTGTGGTCTTCAACATGCCTGGATGTCCTTTTATTCCCTAGAAATAGAAGCAAAACTACTTTAACATTACATATTTGTTACAAAGAACACGGAACTAAAGATAAATTCTATTTGAGTCAAAGAGTGAAGACCTGGAAGTGAGTGGTCAGCCAAGCACCATGTATGATAGTGAGGAAGAGAAAGATATGAAATGCAGGCGAGATGGATGATTGGGGAGTTGATAATGGAGAAATTGGTAGAATGAATGGCGGGGGACCGGAGAACCCGGAGAAAACCCTCCCAGATTCCGCTTCGTCCACCACGAATACCACATGCGGGTCCCTGGGATCGAACCCGGGCGCCTAGGTGGTCTAACCACTCAGCCATGGCGCCACCATTATACTTCCAGACTCAGGAAAGGATGAGAAAAATTCCTATTCCCTACCGGGAATTGAACCCGGGACCCTTGCACATCAGGGAGGTGCTCTACCAACTGCGCTACGGGGCCATCCAAATGTACGTTTCATTTGCCATAAAAATACCTTAAACAAATCGCATTTTAATTAAAATCAGCCATTTTGAGATTACGGAAAAATCTTTCATGTAAAGAATAGTTAGGGTGGAGGAATTTTCTTCAAAATCTTTGCTGTTGCATCCTTGAAAGATATTTAATTTAAATACCAAGTTCGTTCAACTTTTCGTTTTTGAGACAGACTTACCCTCGCGCACACACACACACACACACACACACACACACACACACACGCACGCACGCACGCACGCACGCACACACACACACACACGCACGCACGCGCGCACGGACCTTTTTCTAAAATTGCTTTTTTATTCAGGATACTGCAAAACATATTTCCGGCGAAAACTCTACATCGAAATTTTGAAATACAATACTTCCCCTGTTTCCATACGTAGTAGAGAGAGGAAAAAAAAGAAAAGAAAAAAGGAAGGGTACAAATTAGCCCGCGGCAAAATAAAACGCCACCTTTACTATTTAGATCATAATATATTTCGTGGAAACGAGTCCTCAGAAGATGAACGTATTCTCTCATAACCTCTTCAAGAATGGAAATTCCGCCTGGTGATGAGCCAACTGAAGATGATAATGTCTGAATATTTTGTGCAGGAAAATGGTCAGCAGATTGCCGAACTGAACTCTGGGTGAAATATATTCAGTGCAATAGAATGTTCAGGAGCAGAGCTAAGCGAATACATTTGTGATTTTTGCAAATAAACGTATTTGTAGCCCATTATATAAACGTGGTCATGTTTTAATGATATTCAAATAAATAATTTCAAGGTATATTTTCTCCATTTTATTATTCCCCTTATGTTACCGCTAAGACATGGGATCCGAATTACAGATTAACCAATGGGTCCCACTTTGGAGCCATATTTCCATAACCTCAATTTTCTAACTTCTGTTCAACACAAAAATACTTATTTGATTTTGTGAAATGATGTTTGACGAAGTTAAAACTTCAACAATTATCAGTTGATATTTTGGAATTTAAAAAACAATTTCTGTTATATTTATGAAGTTATAAAGCGAGTTAGTGGTCCCATTTTGGCCAAATTCCTTTAATAAACTAAATAAGTTCAATCATATAACAGTAACTTTGGAAGATAGCCAGATATGAACTAAAGAAATTATACTACAACTTATGGGTCCGAAATATGGAGTATAGCGGTACAACACATTAGAACAAGCTGCAGAAATGACATTCTTCAGAAGATCAAAGAACGCACACAAACATAATCAGAAATAAAGGAAAAATTATCGTAGAATAACTAAATAGAACAATATTGAAATATGGAACAACTGAATTTTGAATTTTCTGTAGTTTTATAGGTATGAAATCAGTACTTGGGAAGGGCCCAAATGACCTCGTCGACGGGCCGTTAAACCCCACACACTCACTCACTCAATACTTGGGTGTTCGTGTTATTAACTACCATGCAAAGTTCCAGCAATATCCGTTTAATAGTTCTGAGAAAATTAATTGTTCAACTTATTCACAATACGAAAATCTCTTAATATTCGAAATACTCCAGTCGAACCTAATATTAAAATATCACAACAGTATTATTTTTAAACTCTTATTGGCCAACAAAAACCATCAGCCTCTGGTGAGAAGAAAAAATAATTACTTATAAAGTAATTAATTTCTTTGCTTTGATGGACATGGACAATATTTTTATACTTCCTTCTGTATTTCATTTTTTAAAGTTAAACACATTTTCCAGATTTTGAAACTAAAAGCTGAAGTTGAATTCACATAAATAGAACTCATGCTGGAATAATTCTAGGAGCATACTACAAAATTTAATGCACATGAAGCTGATAATGTGTTTAAAAATGTAAAGTCGAGAAAAACCGATGTTTCTACACAGATACATCATGATAACGAGTCACATGATCTGTTTCACCTAAAATTGGCCTTCCTTCTTTTGTCTAGTAATTTCTCCCCTCCGATTTATAGCGTAATCACATCAATGTGGTTGTTTTTGAGCCCTTTTTGGCCCATATGTTGTTCAAATAGTCCCGCAAGTTTAAGCAGAAAGGCCTGCGCTAGACTTTTAGAATGGCAGAATCTAACTAAGTTCACTGCCTCCCGATAAATGACGGTTTTGGGAACATTTATATGCACAAACCTAAGTGAGCAGGGTCCCTTAATAAGGATGACTGAATACAATATACCAAAAGTAGCATACGATTCACCACGAGGAAGAAGAAACTTGGGATGACCTAGGAAAAGATGAAAACAGAAGCACGAAAAAGAAGAAGAAGAAGAAGAAGAAGAAGAAGAAGATTAAGAAGAAGAAGAAGAAGAAGAAGAATGCTCAGTGAGTTAGGTATAGTGAATTTGGTGAAGTGGGAACTAGTTCCAGAAGCACCATTGTGGAAAGATCTCAGTTCCTGATGAGCTCTTTTGTTGAATGTTACATGAAGTTGGGTAAGGAAGACCTGGGTTAGAAGCAACTGTGGGAGTAATGTATAGATTATGAAGTGACAAGCAAGCCCAGCATTTGTCGCCAGGTCTTTTTCTCCTCTCACGCGCGAACAGGCGACATATTTCATCCACAAAAACTGGGATAAAGATCCAGACAAGTTAGAACTTGTACCATGGGAAGGTCACTCCCTGTCAAGGAGACAACAGAACTTGTCTCATTACATACATGCTTGTCTGCTTTAGCATTGTACACATACCACGCCAGCATGAGGCTTTTGACCACTTCTCCTAATGGAATATTCCTCGATCATATCAAATAGTCGCATTCTACTTTAATATGTACCTGCATAAAAAGAAAAAAATCATATGTGTTCATACATTCATGTTCTTCCTCTATCCACGACCTTTTTTACCTTTCTAATTGGTATAAGTAGAGGAATTGTATTTCATCCCTTCGATACCGAAATGTCAACGAAAATACATTTTTTGAGACTTCTGGATCCCAAAAGAACATTTTTAAAAAAAATTGTGCGTTGCACTCACACGACTTATTCTACTCATATACCAAATATTCCTAAAAATTCTTATTCCTTTTATCTTCATCTTAGTTGAGATAAACATTTGCAGAAATTATCTTAATGTTAATTTTAATTTTCCTTGTAGGTGCAAGGAGAATACAGTAGGCTTTGAACGATAGTCTAATCTTCTGAACGTTTCAAATTTCATTCTTTTTGCACGATCAAGATATAAAAAGGTGAATAACGACCTTCCATTGACAAGAGTATAAGTATTGGTAAACTCATACAAACAAAAACGAATATCTTAGAGATGGTTCACTCCACATAAAATGCATTTGTATATGAATTGCGTCTTTTGACGACATTAATATCTTTGTATATTAAGATTTCGTCTACCTCTTACGGTTTACCAGTTATACATTTCATTTATCATAAAAATATCTTACAAATTTAACATTTTAATAAAAATCGTCAGCTATTTTTTAAAAAATCATACTATTCGAAAACATTTCCATGTAAAGTGCAGTTTAGGGTGGAGAAATGCTCTTCAAAATCTTCATGTCGCACGCTTAAAAGCGTTTAACTTAAATACGAACTTTGGTTTTTGAACGACTTTTAATTTCTGCAAGCACGCACACATACACACATACACGCGCGCGCGCATCTTTTTCTGAAGCTGTTCTTTTGGGTTCGGGGGGTCTCAAAACATATATTTCCGATGAAATCTTGACATCAAAATTTTGGGTCGAATACTTCCCCTATTTACTATACGTCGCAGAGAACGTATAACGTATGTAAATATGCAAGAACAACATAACTCAAAAACCAAAAGTCAATCAAATATGACATTTGGTATTTTAAGTTCAGCATTTTTCAAGTATGTGACACCAAGATTTGCAAGGAAATTCTCCAACCTAAGCTACCAATGAAACATAGAAACATTTTCGAAAATTTTTCTTTTCTCAAAATGTAACGATCTGGATTAAAATGCCATATTTTAATGACAAGTGAAATGTATATATTGAACATTCTGGGAATAGTCCTCTTCATTCTATAGATGAGTATAGATGGTGATTCATTATGTCATTATTTTGTAGAGATAACCATTTTAGAAATTGTTTTTGTTATTTATTTTAATTTTCAAATACCTATAATTTACTCAAATAGGCACTGGTTTATTTTTATATCAAGGCCATACACAAAAAAAAAAAAAAAAAAAAAAAAATTGAATTTCAAAGCTATCATACAGCGACCAGCTCTTAAATGATGTGACTGTTGCTTAGCCTAATGTATTCTATTCCATTGTATCTATAAGGAGGTGTAATGAATCCATTTCTACAAACATGTATCCCAATTAACAAGTAGTAGAGGGAAAAATAGGGGTTTTAGGAATAGTTTGTTCAAGAGTGAGCAGAGAATGTCATGTGGGTGCAATGCATAAGATTTTTTGTATAGCTGTTGGGCTAAAATAACCTTGTTGTCGACGGGCTCTTAAAACCCACTCAGTCACTCACTCACTCACTCACTCACTCACTCACTCACTCACTCACTCACTGTCACTCACTCACTCAATCAATCTACGTAATATAAATTGAGAGTAACGCACGCAAAAGTAGTTTTACTATACATTTATTGTAATGTATAAAGCGAATACTGAAGGGCGAAGAGGTAGTCGAATGTTTAAAAAGCAGGTCGCTTTATGCTGCCTGAAATTCTACTCTCTTTTCATAGCATCGTGAGAACAACTGAATGTGATAAAGCTTCTAAAAATGACAGAAGTGTTGAACAATTCAAACCGAAGCACCGAATTTCACGTCACAACAATCTGATTTGTGATAAACTAATTTTGTTGAATGTAAGTTATAATTTGAAGTAATATTCACAATGGTTGCGGATAATGGCATTTTTGAGTTGCATTATCCTGTCAAATGTGATATCTGCGGCCTCTATCTGAGTGTACGTTAGATGTGTGTCAGTATATTTTAATTTATAGTTTCTCTCCGCAGAGTATGTTATTAAAGAATATCTCAGTCGAGGAATCTGTCACACAGTATCCTTATACAGGAAAACTGACTGCAGTTTTATCTTCGTAATCATTTCAGCAATGTTTACACCAACAATGATTCTTGCTTATCCACTAGTGACTTTCCTTTGTTGCTCTACGTTACGCATTTCCTTATCTCAACATTGCTTTTCCGCTTAGAACAAGCAATTTTCACTTTATCTCATGCAAAAATCTAAGTAAAACCCTTTCTGGAGGCAGAACGTACAGTTTTTTTGAGCCTTTTCTTCACAGTTTCTATCAGAATCACATTGCCTTGAATAGCAGTAGGTAGCTTGAATTCATTTTAGAATTCGATGATGCCACTTCAACGAAAATGAGTGCTTCGAGGTCACTCTAACCTCAAAAATGTATTTTTAAAAAAGATGTGTTCGCGTGTAATTGTGCCTGCCTGTGAACAGCCTAAACATTTATGATGAATACCAAATACATAGCATATGAAAAATTTTGGAAAACCTCTCCACCAAATTAGAAAAATGTTCGTTGTTTTATTTGCTCACATGTGGCTGATGTGCTGTGTGATAATGTGACACAGGCCGCCCGCGACGACGCACATCAAAGGAAGTTCGGGGCCAAGCAAACATCCGACAACAATGAGCGTGGCGCGTCAAAGGGGTTTTCGAGATTATTCGAGAAATGTCCGGGGGCCGGCGTATTTTAAGACGTTCGAGAAAGGTGCGTGTAACGTCATCCTTGCTATATAAGGCTAGGCAACGAGAGTTCGGAGTCAGTTTTTAGTTTTAGTGCGCGCGCGCGTGTGCGTGTTAGTTGTGTGTGTACAGTCGCGTCCAAAGGGATGTAGCGAAGCAGTTAATGGGTGTTGAGTGATTATATTATCAAAGTCACCTGTTTGAGAGATAAAGTGAAGAAACACAGAGAGAAGTGAGTCAATATTACGAGTTGTAATACAGACTGTGTTAAAGTCAGTAAAAGAGAACTGTTGTGCAAGTTTTAGAAGAAAATAATGTGAGTAAAAATAACGGAACTAGACTTTTGTAGGTTTTGTCACACTGGTGTCAGGAGTGGGATGTCAATAGCCTAAGTTTTTATCGTAGCATCGCACTACTTTCGCAATATTTTATATTATTGCTTTCTACTTACCATGAGTGATAGTAAATTATATTGGCAATTTAAATTTGTATGTTACATATTCTAAACTTAGGTTTGGAATATGTTAAATTAAGCACACGGCTTTATAGTAGAAAGTTGTTCATTACATTACATACCTTAGTTACAATTTAAAACTGTACATGTTTGCATTGAATGGTAATTATTTTCATGTTTACAGGTAAATTATTAAAGGCTATGATGTTCTCGAGGACGCTTCAAGCCGGCGGCGCTGTGCTGATTTTGTTGAACATGCCGCCGCTCGTATCTACGAACAAGTATCTATTAAAAAGTAGTTTAAAGTGTGTTGAATCAAATGTCAATGACTTGGTGGTTAGCACTTTTAATATAAACATTGGAAGGTTCGTGTCGAATATTGTTAATTGCATATTTATAACGTAAACAACCGGAAGCTGTTTACATTCTCGGGCTGCGTGCCAACAGTAGCCGCCAGGAAAAGCTTCTTATCCGCGAAATGTCAGCTCGCTCCGTACTAACAAATTATTAAACTTGAGTAATGGATAGATAAGCTTATCTCAGATTTATTTTACAAAGTGTAGGTCTTGATTTGAAACTGGACCTCAGGGTTTGCTTTAAGAACTATACAATCTCACATTAGACTAATCTTTTAAGATATCTTCGATATGTAATGGCTTTGACATTCAATTTTCTTTACATATCCAGGTTATAAAAAAGATAAGGAAGAGTATAAGTGAAAATTCAGATAAGTAGCAAGGAATATTTCTAAAATGATTATTTCTGCGATTTATGTGCTTTAACGAGATGCAAATTTGTTTCTGTAGTAAGATTTGATGTATCTTTTACATTTTAAAGCCATTTAGACTGAAGAGGACTTTAGCAGACAATTCCCATAAAATTCGATGCACATTTCATTTGTTGTCGAACTATCTTAGACATGTATTTAAAACAATCGTTAGAGCTATTTTGAGTAAATAAGTTTTAAATTTTTTCTACGTAAAGGATTATTTGACACACACACACACACACACACACACACACACACACACACACACACACACACACACACACACACACACACACACACACACACACACACACACAATTATACATGAGGTGATGGTTCTTGGGCCTATAAAATACTCTCTAGTCTTTTGTATTGAAGAGAGATGGACATTTTGTTGCATAAGTCGAGAGATGGCGAGGGGAATGCAGAATTTTCCTTACACAAAGTCTGATGCTTGTCTTTCAGTACTCATTCTTACCCCCCGATGCACATGAATAGCGCTGTTGATGAAGGATATTGTTTGCCAGTTATGCAAAGCATCCAGTAAACATTAATGTACTTATCTGCAAATACATAACTAGATTTATTTTAAAGTTACCACAATCTATTATAAACTAAACAGCCTACAGTATGGAACAAATTCGACACTTTCGAACATTTTCAAACATTTATTTAATTTTAAAATTTTTTGATAATTTTATGAGGGATACCGTACTTCCTCACATAGAGATATTTCATCTGCATAAATATTCTTTTAGTCTTCCTTTGTTAGTCATTGTTTGAATCTCTGTCCACTGTCACTGTTCATATTTCTGCTAATAGTTATTATGTTATTACAGCAGTTATTACAGAGTAAAATTACAGTGGACGTCCACTTTGATAGTCCAAGCTTGGAAAGGTAGAATCAGACAGAAAAATACAATGCCTTAGCCGGGATTTGAAGCAGCAATCTTCTGCTTTCCTTCGGTTACTCTAACAAATGACAGGCCAAGTTTCCTGATTGTCTCGTAGTTTTTCTTGGTGGACTACAAGAAGACCTCAAATTTATTTTGAGATGACACACCCTAATGCAATGGCGAGTTACAGTGCCATAAGTACTTTGTAGTTAACCTCTGTTAGTTCAATCAATGTTAATTGTATTCCTCACAAGTCGTGTGCAGCGCAAGGGCAGGATGATTAACGCTTGTTATGACGGTACAATATTTCTTGGAAGGGATTAGGGGATGAGAATTAAATACTAGTACTTCTGTGGTATGGGGGTAGCTGGGGGTATTGCCTCGCATTGCCGAGTTAGAATCACGGTTGGGGTGCGTTATTTGAACTATTCCACTCATATGTGAGTTGATTAAAATCAATCATTTGCACAACAGTTTCAAATTTCTATCAATCACAGCCTTCCTTCGCGCAAAAAAATAACATTTTATTGTCACCTCCTCTGAATTCCATTAACACCTCCTCTGCTTTTCGTATGTTATGATCAGGTTGGAGCATCTATCTGCACTATACAACCAGATGACGTAATTTGACGCAATAGAGTCGCTATTCAAATGTTAAACATGGCTGACTCCCGCTTCGCTGCTGAAATAAAATAATTCGAGGAGGAAAACCACAGAATACAAGAGAAAACATGTTTGGAATCAGTTTGAAAAATTTTGCATTGAACAAAGTTATAAATTAACAGCTTCTGTCATTACCAACATGTTAAAAATTGGAGCATCAATGTGATAATCTAGTAGGCTGTGCCAATAGACGCTGAATTTACGTATTCATGATACATATTTCTTTTAAGATGTTTGTAATTATTATACAACATGTAAATAACATTTTAAAGGCAACGTCACCCTTTAATTCATGAAACATTCTTAATAATTCCAGCTCGTGATAGAAATATTCTCTAGATAAATTGACAATTACTCGTTACTTATAAGATTTTCGGGATTTTCCCTTATCCTGAGAAGGCAACTTGAACCTCGTGGACCCGGAACTTATTCGAACATTATTTCACACATTTTTTCGTTTATCGTCCGAGAGACCTACAAGGTTAATGGTCGTTACACCTACGAAAAAAAGAAACAGAACAAAACAAAAAAACAAGTGCCTGCGTTGGAAATTAAGCTTGAGGCAAAATAATCTGTCAACTGTCCCAGCATAGTTGCCAGCGTGAATTGGAGCATGTCACATTTTTTTCCTTTAATTCTTCCTTACGTTGTTTTTTCCTAAACTATTTCGGTTAAGCGGGATTTTACCGTATTTAGAAAAACCTAGATGTATTTAGAAATACCGAGAGATGCAAGTTATAAGTGGAAAGCAAAATTATTGAACATGTTTCAGAATTTAATTATTTAGGTATTCAAATAACAAGCACCAAGAATTTAAACCGAGAAATAAAAACACAGGCCGATAAAGTAATGCAGATAGGATGCATAAGGACATAATTTAGCGAAATAAGTATGCAGCAGTAGAAAGTGAAATCTATCACTTATAAAACAGTAGTTAGACCGTATTCACCTATGCAGGAGAAACCACAGCAGATAAAGTCAAAACAAATATTACCTAAGTACATGCGAAATGAAATGTTAACAACAATTCAACGGAAAACTTTATTAGATAAAATATATAGTACAGATGTCAGGATATAACAAAATGTATTAATGAGCAATGGCTGTAATTGAATTTTTACGATATATTATAGCTATATAATTATTTTCGGATATATACAGGTGTCCCAAAATTAGAACGGTACATTTTGTGAAGGAAGGTTTTTGACTGCGGTGCTTCGTTTAAGCGCTAGACGGGTTAATGTCATAGATGACTGCCTCCCACCCAGTTTAAGTATTTACGGCAAAATCAACAACGCAAATTAGTATTGCACTTACCTTATCAAGGCACACAATCTTAATCCAAGAAACAAACACAGAACACATAAACAAAACACAAACATCTCATTGTTTACAGTTAATCACAGGTTTACTGTTCAAAGGCATTTCTCTGGTTTAAAAGTTTGTCGGTCTAATTTTCAACAGTAAAGCACAATGTTTGCCCGACAGTGCATAAAAATTACACCAACTTGGTTAGATTAGTAGGTTTATGATTATGAAGCATTTTATTTAAGCATTGATTAAATTATTATTTTAATTTATTAAGTATTATAATGTTATTTTTTCTGTATGTATATATATCCAGAAAAATAACATTATAATACTTAAATATATATAATTTATACCTTTAATTTTTACCAAATAACAAACCATTTATATCCATTCGTCACGAAGTTAGCAAGCTCTAAATATTTGACGCAAATTATTATATATTATTTTTTTTTCTCGCGAAACGGTTCTCTATTGACAATTATATGTTTTTACCAAAGTTCAAATTAATTACGAGGATATGTCTAAATGTTTGATGGCGAGCAGTAGGATACTTTGTGTGGATGCTGAGAGAGAGAGAGGGCGAATTCCTGGCATGGGAAGTATTGTGTGAAGGTGCCTGCCCCCCACGCTGCTTGTGGACATCTCACAGTACACCACAATCACACTCGGCGACCAAATTATCGCTTTGAGACTGACCGACTTGCTGTGAAACACTGGGAAACATTCCAAGTAGGCAACACTGCCGGCAGCACACTGCTAAAATATTTATTTCCATTCATTCGTCTCGCAGACTTGGGTATTTGCTTTGTCGTTACATTCTTCTAGTGAAACATCATAGTTCAGAATTATTTCAAGTTATTACCCAGCTTTTAAAAATCCGAGTATCGCTTCAGCCAACTTTATGCTTCACCATGAGTCTAAATTTAAAACGTTTATAAAATGTTTTTAATATTGTACGCTACATGTACGTACGAGAATCGATAGTAGCACCTTCAACTTTTAGTGTTATGTTGATCTTGGCACAATGTTACAGAGAGTATTTATATACTATAACCGTTAAAACAGTAGACTTTCAAATACAAGAAGACAAATTGAATTTATCGCTACTGCGCATCTTTTGATTGGCGACTAGCAGTGTCCTGATGAACTGGTGCACCTTTGATTGGTGAATAGCAGTGTCGAGATGAAGAAGTGGATGTAATAAGCCCATTACAGTGACATATAAGCGCTACATTATGACATGGTGTGTAATGAAACCACTTCTGAAAACATTAACCTCAATTAACATGAAGTAGATAGAAGAATAGGGTTCTATAAGAAAATCGTATGAATGTAGCAAATCAGAGTTGTTTTTATTCCTACTTACATATTTACTGCTAGGTGATATGGTCTGTGCTACTCGTAAGGGAGATCCCTGGTTCAAACCCGTGGACCGACAAATCTGAGTATTTAGGCGTTTTCTTCGACTTTATTGATATAATCATAGCTTAAAATAAATAAAACTAAAAATATTGACATTAATGCAAAATATCCGTCCGTTAGTGCCAAAGAAGATTCGTAAATATTTACGGATGCCAATCACCGTTTATTTCATGTGGGCCTTCTAATTTGTTTAATTTCATTCTAATAAAATTTAACTCTAAACACAATGAAGCAAACCTTTAAGGTACAGGAAGTTGGTATGGATGGAATTAGGCGGGTGGCGCTAGAAATCTAGCGTTCAATTGGCCAACTAGGCAGACACGTGACTAAACATCCATATTTCGGAGCAAATGCAAACCTGCACGCTTCTACGAAACTTGATTATTTTCAGACTTTCTGTTTGTGTTCGCAAGAATAATTCATTGACAAGGTCTCACGTGCCTCTCAAACCACGTGCTTGCCATAGCTATACATATACGTTTCCTAAAAATAGACAAACAATGACAATACTGAACTATCAACAATTAATTTTACGTTTTAAAATGGGCATTGTGTTTTCATTACTTCGTTATTACTGTTCTAGGATCTTAGAATTTAAAATGTTCTTCCCATCCATTGAAAAACGCTTCATTATTTTATAATAGAATAAAATAGTGCCTTAATTTGGTATACAATTGCTAACTTAAATATAACTATTACGTATAAAAATAGGGAATGAATTGTACAGATATTTCAACGGAAATACTGTTTGAGATTCTGAATCCAAAAAGCATATTTTTATAAAAAGGGCGTGTTTGTGTCAGTGAACAGGGTAGCTCAAAAATGAAAGATCGTTTGATTAAAATACCAACGTTTAGGATATATCCATGCCAAATGAAATGCATATTCTGAATTTTCCAGGATTATCCTCAATATTCCTCTTTATTCTGGATCACTTTTGCCTAAACGCAGGAGATAAAACGCACAATTTATGTCAAATACACTTTTTTATTAAATGAACCATTTCCGTGATACTGCTTTTCATTCATTTGAATTTTCCAATACTGTTTTCAAATGGGATGCCGTTATTCCCTGGATATGCAAAGCGGAAGAAATTTCAGTCATTGCCCGCTTCTGTGCTGAGGGGTTGCGTGATTCCCTCACATTCAAGACGTCCCCGAATCTCGGTTACGGCGAGTTATCCGGGTAAGCTGTTTTTTTCTGGAGTTTTTCCTTACTCAACATTTGTGTTCTAAAGATAAGTTTCAGGCCTATGGGCTATGTACTCATTTGAGCATCATTTCACCCATTTTATTTATCGCTCGATATGATCTACCACATGTTAAAGTTAAATAAGTCATTACATAGCAACCAACTCTTCAAAGATTTGACTCGCTTAAAGCCTACTATATTCCCCTTGCACCTACAAGAAAATTAGCAATAAGATAATTTTTGCAAATGTTTGTCTCGTTTAAGATGAAGTGGACAGAGGAATAAGCGTTTCTAAGAATAATTTGCACAAGAGTAGAGAAAGTCCTATGAGTGCAACTATGGTATTTTTAAATATTCACTCCTACTTTAGACTCCTATGTTTGTATTAGAAAAAATCTGATGTGTTGCACTCACATGACTTTCTCTACTCTTGTACTAACCATTCTTACAAACTCTTATTCCTATATCTTCTTCGTGTTAGTTAAGAAAAACATTTGCTGATATTATCTTATTGTTTATTTCCTTATACGTGCAATGGAATATGGGAATACAGTAGCTTTTGAACTCGTCAAATCTTTTAAAGCTAGGCGCTATATGAAGGCTTTGAGATTCCGTTATCTTTGCAGAACTCACGCAAATAACAAGAAATATATTCGAAATTATTCGCTAAAAAAATTGGGCATAACTTATAGATCTCGTTAAAACACACATATTTTGTATAGTAAAATTTGGTCTATCTCTTACAGTTTACCAGTTATACAAAAGTAATCGAGGGTAAACAGGACCACTTGGGCTATAGCCAGAAAATTTAAAATATAAATTTCATTTGTCATAAAAATATCTTAAACATTTAATCATAATATGTAATAATCATATTAATATCTTAAACATTTTAACCAATATCGTTAGAGCCTTTTTCGAGAAAATCAAAATTTTCCGTTTAGGGTGGAGGAATTTTCTTCGAACTCTTTTGGCCGCATCCTTGAAAGATATTAAAGTTAAATACCAAATCGTGACATCGAAACTTTTGGTGTATCTACAAACTGTGTAGGTATATCGATTTTGTGATTTCCGTTCGACTGGAAGAGAACGGTAGAAGGGTAAATGCCTGCTCACCGAAATCCCTGGGTTCGACACACGTAGCGTGCACGAACACCTTTTTCTTAGTCCATTGCATTAAAAATAAAGTTCGACCCACTAAAAATCCATAGCAGAAGCACTGCGGATCGCTATTTTTGGGCTCGCCACACCGTCACTTCTACCAGACGCAACGTTGCCAAATTCACATTTCGCGAATATTCACCAGAGATCGTATCAGTTGTGAATGAGATTCCACGCCTTTGGTGAAATATTACCTACACTGGGGCCGGAGAGCTGAACCCACGTGCCAGCAAACGTTGTACAACCCTGTGACGTAACACTAGTGCTCCGCGGTTTACAAGGGATGTCCACGGGTTACCGCTTGCTCAGTCTTAGAAAATATCTAAATATACCTAGAGAAATTCTAACATTTGTAATGTTATCTGGAAAAGAATAGCGTCACAAAAACAAACCACAAATGTATAAATACTAGCTGAAAAACCCGGCGTTGCTCGTACTTTAACGATTTATCTCTTTTTAACAAAAACATTACTTAATACGCTTAAACAAGTAAGTACTTAAACTCTTAGGATACCATAAATAACAAAAAATAAACAAAATAAATAAATAAAAACTTAAGGAAGGCACTATGCAAACGGACTATTAAACAATCAGGGAAAAGCGAACAGTGAAAGCTGTATGAATGTAATACGTTGCATTTCTATTTCAATCATGATAGAGTAGAATTTAAGCATATTTACAAATATACCTACAAAGTTGATGGCTTTTAAAGGAAATATTACTTTTATAAGTGGTAAAGGTTTAAAACTTACTTCCAGTATCTCGTATATGTGGAATTAGTATATTACTTTTGAAGTTGACAAAGAATTGAGTTAAAGTTATTAAGTTGTAAGCCATTTTCGCAACAATTGCAAGCACTTCAAGGGAAAACTGGAAAGAAAACACAAATGAGCTCTGTAAGGTGATGCTCCCTACTCTTATATATTGCTCAAAATCATGTTGAAAAGAGAAAAGGACGCTTATCTCGTAATCAGCCTGCGGACATAACATTTTTGAAAGATGGGTGATCGTTAAAAGGACCAAAGTCACCAAATTGGTCTATTTTAGTTTGAGTCTAGATTATACACACATTTGAGTGTTAAAATGGTCCTGAGGTCGCCCTTCAATTATGGTCTACCAGGTCATGATTTTTTAGATCTGTTTTTAAGAAGGCACAGCTTAGTCAGGTACATTTTAACACGCAATGTTGTTAGCATGCTTTGCGTGGACCGGTTTTCATTTGTTTCATCAGCTGGTGTTTAAGGTTATGTCTACACTCGTGCAAACTTGCCAGGTTAGTGGTGTTTTTTATGGACAAAGTACTATTAAGCATCATTTGAGACCAAGAATGCTCCTCGTTCAGAAAGAGAACATTCCAACATATCCAAGCTCCAGTTTTTTGAGTACTGCACCGAGTTGAAAGGTACTGTGCAAGCATAGAAGCAATCAATAACAATTCCTGTAACGTCACCAGTGAATCTTCGTGGCTAACGACATTTTTCATTGCAGCAAGCCTACCCTTCTAATAAGATATGGATTAAGAAAGTCGAGTTAGATGACATTCAGAAAGTGTACCGCTATATTCCACAAGAACCCTCTCCTTCTACGATGACCCACAGTTTGGTGAATGTTATGATTTCGCTTACAGCAATGACTGTACAAGACTTACAGTGTGTCTACCATTTGTATTGCTATTATTAATAGTGTATTACTATCATCTGACAATTGGTTATCTTGTTATTAGACATTCTCACGTGTACTATGAAGAAAATATCAATTAGGTTCTTCTGTTTTTCTTTTCTTTTTACTTTCTGTACAACGCATAGTAAGTTGAAACCAAAAGTAGAGCCCAAAAGTTCTATGTCAAGATTTCACCGGAAATATGCTTTGAAGCACCTAAATTAAAAAAAAGGTATCTTTAGAAAAAGGTAGAGGTACGTGTGTGTGCGTGTGGGCGGGTGGACGCGTGCGCATGCGCGCGTGAACAGTATAACTCAAACACGAAAAGTAGGTTACAAATAGAGTTGGTATTTAAGTTTAATATCTTTTAAGGGTGTGACACGAAGATTTTGAGGTGGACGAAGCGGCGCTGGGGCGGGTTTCTTCCGGGTTCTCTCCGGCAACAAAATGTCTCAGCAATTTTTGAAACAAATTATTTCAAAATTGAGTATTATATCTTGTCATGTTTATAAAGGTGAAGTTTAATATTGTTTAACTATTACTTTTTTACTTTTTTACACGAATCGCATTATACCGACCGGGCAGTAGCTTATGACCACCTCGACATTTCATTGTTTCTCAAAAGGACCAACATGAAAACTTTGAAACAGCTACGCAATTCAGTAGTAGAAACAGTGATTGACAATAACCACTAACTGCATGCGTTTAATCGAACTATTAAAAGGCAGTATTTAAACAATTACAGAAGGTGGACATAAAGTACTCCTTCCTCCCTCCCTTGGTAATGCTAGGGTTAACTAAAGGTTAGATGATGGGAAAATAAAACGGAAGTAACAGAGGTAATAACTACCCAAGAACCTAATGAACTATCTTCAAGGAGAGATTTGAGTAGACCACGCAAGAGATCTAATTATAAGAGTCCTGAACGGGTAAATTCACCAAATCCTTGAACAGAGGAAGAGAAGGACTAGACGAAGAAGAGCATGTGAGAGTAAAAGGACAAATGAGTGACTATGATGTGAAACAATTGCAGTGATCCATGACAGGTGGGAGTGAGCAAGGGCAGTTGCGAATTGCTGTATCTGTCGCTGATGCTGGCTGGGTGTAGGTCGTTCCACTGCGCGACTGCACGTCTGGTGAAGACAGGAATCTCCCGGAGATCTCCCACGCTCTTGTCCATCCATTACATCACATCCACTGAGCTGTGAAACCGCGTTAAAGAACCAGTTCCGTGCACAAAAACCTATCTTTACTGTCCATTTAACAAACAGCTCATCGTCCGTCCCAGGCGACATACGGAAAACAAAAACAAAGTGAACAAGACTCCTTATTTCATTTCCTATTTTGTGAAGTGAATTCTTGGAAACAAGAGGAAAAAACAAACCGGATTGACTTAACTGCCTTTAAATAAACTCGCTTGTTACTTTCTCTGTCTACTACCTATGTACGTTCCTTTTTTATTTTTGTTTACATTCTACTTATATGTAAGTACAAATGAGACTGCCTGATCTTTCCTTTTAGACCAGTAATGTGCAACGTTTGCGAGAAAGGGGAGGTTCTCCTTCTACTATGCGTGGACGTTGCCATTCTTTAACACTTGGACGTGCATTGTGTTGCAGTGGCGGTATGGTTACTGATTACGTTTAAGAAGTCTATCAATACCTATTTGGCGAGAAAGTCGCAGTGCATAGCAGATGCACCAAGTCATTGTCTCATAACATATTGCGACAGGGACTTTTAGTATAGTTCAATTGGCAGAAGCTCTATTCGCGAATGTATGTTGAACTGCACTGTTACAAGTGTGATGGCTCTTTGCAAAGCCAAGAGATAAAAACATGAACAACATATTTCTATTTAAGAAATGTATCAGTATTGGCAAATTCACAAAAGTAATAAGGAATATCTCTGAAATGGTTTACTGAAGAGGCCAAAAACTATTTGACATAAATTTGTTTTTTAACGAGATGCACATTTTTTACGTAGTTAAGCTCTCGTTTGTCTCTTGCGGTTTACCATTTATGCAAAAATCACCTAGAATGATGAGGTCTTGTGAAGATATTCCCAAAGTTATGATTTAGAAACTGCCATGGAATCGTATTTTTGTGTTCGTCACTGGATACTGACTGCTTGTGAGTCTGAACGCCACAGGCTTGATTTACCCTCCGACTGAAGGAGTAAGTGGGGAATAGCAGCTGATAATGTAAACGTCTCCAAAGAGGCGAAGTTGCAGATCACTGCTTTACACTTTTAATTTTACCTGGCCCTCTGGCCTTCCAGCTCCTCATCTCATGGTCTCCTAAAAATCTACTCTCTTTCTCGTCCCTCTTTATTTCACTTTTCGACACAATTTTTCTTTTGTTTTTCTTCGGAGTTCTCCTTTATTATTATTATTATTATTATTATTATTATTATTATTATTATTATTATTATTATTATTATTATTATTATTATTATTATTATTATTATTATTATTATTATTATTATTATTATTATTATTATTATTATTATTATTATTATTATTATTATTATTATTATTATTATTATTATTTCTCTTTTCCTTATTCCCTGTCACAATTTTTGCTGCTCTTTTGTTACTAATATTATCCCATTTTCCTTCTAATATTTCTTCCCTCTATTCACCAACTCTTTACGTTTTGGTACGTTCTTTTTTCCTACGTAATTCACATTTTCTTTCTCCCTTCATTTATTCGTTAAGTACCTAATATTTTGGGCCTGTTCTCACCCATACTGTTCCTTCCCTATCTCTTTCGTTGCATTGGACTATTTATTTAAACCTATCCAATCACCTTTTAATTCCTTTGTAAAATGTGAGTGATTTTTCTGTTTTCCAAACTACCTCATGTATCTTGTTTCCGCTATCTCCTTCAATCTAATTCTCAGCTTCTACCAAAAACTTCGTTTCGTTTGGTTTTTCTCCATATGTCCCCGATCCCTACATTTTTACTTTCTCTACTGGTAAGTAGAGTATTCCACCCAACAATTCGATGTCGAGATTTCACAGGAAATATATGTTTTGAGGCCCCTGGATCCAAATCTTCATGTTAGTCGGGATATACATTTGCATAAATTACTTTATTGCTGATTTTCTTGTAGGTACTAGGGAATATGAGAATAGAGTAGGCTTTGAGAGACAGTGAAATGTTTTAAAGCTTCGAAATTCCGTTCTTTTTAAACAGTCAAGATATGTATTGCAGAACTCACACAAATAACGAGGAATATCTCCGAAATGGGTCTTTCCATCAATATTCTATGGGCCCCTAATCATTATTATGTGCACCTCAAAGAGTAAAAAAGAACAAAAGAAGAACTATTTGATAGGACGCATTAGGCAACTGATATGAACCGACGAGTCAGCTTGTTACTTGCAAATAACTAACCCAATTGACTAAGCCGGTGAGCTTCCGCACTAAGGAGCACTTGAACTAGTGTCTGTCGAGTATTTTTGGCTCTCTGCATCGTGAATGGTTCATGTCCAAACTTCTATCACACTAGCCTTCCCTCAACACGCAACGCATGCAGTTCAGAATTCCTACGAAAATATCACAAAGGCCATAACATATGTTATTTTTACGACCATCTCTGTTTTTGACACGTCGAGGTTCGCCTTACGATCTTTATGGGCCTTTCGTTCAGGGGAATAAACATTACGGCAAGTCATCTCCTCAAAGAAGAATGTCCGACAAAAAAGAGCGGGAACTCGGGTTTCGGAAAACCAAACTACGAAAGAACGGCAATAAAAGTGGAAAATTAATGGATGGCGAAAGAAGCGTGGAGTGCAAAGGAGATGATGGTGCGTGGAGAACGAAAGGATACATTTCAAATATAAGCCAAGGGAGGAAAAAGCAAGCAAACCTGCTTGAAATATAGCCGCAATCTATTTGTATGTAAATACCCCTCGATTTGCTCTTATGTAGGTATGTGGTTCAAAACTGAAATTGGCAAATAGTAACAACAACAACAACAATAATAATAATAATAATAATAATAATAATAATAATAATAATAATAATAATAATAATAATAATAATAATAATAATAATAATAATAATAATAATAATAATAATAATAATAATAATAATAATAATAATAATAATAATAATAATAATAATAATAATAATAATAATAATAATAATAATAATAATAATAATAATAATAATAATAATAATAATAATAATAATAATAATAATAATAATAATAATAATAATAATAATAATAATAATAATAATAATAATAATAATAATAATAATAATAATAATAATAATAATAATAATAATAATAATAATAATAATAATGTTGTAAACCAAAACTACTGTCTGTTCACCAGTTCATGGTCATAGGCGAATGAAGGGGAGAGGAGAGACATTCCACATAGTGTAACCCGAGTGTTGTAAACTTCCCCGCAAGCTTTGTTTTGCTGGTTACGTTGCCAACTTACCTCAAATGTTATTCGCGAAACGGATATCTTGAACTTTGGACAGCCTGTAATGTCTAATTGTGTAATTTTATATAACTAGTAAGGCTAAAGACGCAGACAAAAACTTGCTTCACGAAAAAATATAGATATCATTAAAACACAGTTGTCTCAGCTAAGAAATGGCAATATTCCTAACTTCAATACATTGACATCCAAGTTAGTGCAGTATAGGAATTTTTATCAATTAAATAAACAGTGCGAGGGGAAGGTAATGCAATATAAATTGAAAGTACAGCATGTGGTACTGATCAAACACTTTTTTCTAGTTTCCAGTTATTAATCTGAACATCGGTTCGATTCCCGATTGGTGCAGGATATATGCTTGTGATAATTCCCTACCCTTTTCTGCATAGACTAGATGTTCATTTGTCTGCACTCTATGGTGAAAATGAATGAAGGTAACCAAGTAGAATTTAATTATCAGTATAAGTGCTACACTAATTTACATACATGTTTGTCTGATATTAGCCCTGGCCATTCATTAGACAATACATAAAACCATAACAATTAAAAGATTTCCAAAAGTTCCACCGTTCAAACTGTTTTATTTATTGATCATTCAAAAATTATAAAATTTCGAAAAGTCTCTCCATTTGAACTGTTCTCTTCATTGACAGCTTGCATTTGTTTTTCACTGTGAACTATTTCTATTTAACTATTTTCTACAAATCAACTATATCCTCCAGTGGTCTGTATCTGAAAAGTCTAATAATATATGTGATATTTTCCCAACATTACTTATTGGACATTTTAACTTTCATTTCTCAATTTCCACATTCCCAATCTAAACCAAGCAATCGCTTCTGTTTCGTTCTATTCACAAACCTTAAGATATAATTCTCTCGCTAATTAATTTTTCCATTAAGGTGAAAGCTAAGTGACCTTATTTGAGCACAATTTGTTCATCCATATCTCCTAACCTTTCTCTTATTATTTTCCAAACTCCCTTTAGTAATTTGTATCCTACGGCCCACATATTCCCTAGCCCATTTATCGTTAACAGATCTTCGATTTTTACAGAGACCAACTATATCTTTAGACTCCTGTATTCCTCCTGGGTCTACAACGAAATGGGTAATGAAACTTTTTCTGCTGATTAACGTGAATTTTATTTTAAAAATATGATGTGTTGCACTCACACAACTTTCTCTACTCTTGTACTATTCTTTCAAGCTTCTATTCGTCTATCTTCTTCATGATAGCCGAGATAAACATTTGCAGGACTTACCTTATTGATCATTTTCTTGTAGGTGCAAGGGGAATATGGGAATACAGTAGGATGTAAGCGATAGTCAAATCTTTTAAAGCTCGTTGCTATATGAAAGCTTTGAAATTTCGTTAACTTTGAAGTAAAGTGAATAACGACCTTCCATTTGAGAAAAATATAAGTATTGCAAAACTCACACAAATAACAAGAAATTTCTCCGGATTTTTGTAGATTTTGGTCTATCTCCTACGGGTTACCAGTTATGCAACAGTCATCAAGAGTAAACAGAACTACATCGACTATAGCCAGTAATTTAAAAATATACATTTTATTTACCATAAAATTATCTTAAACATATGGCATATTAATCAAAATCGTTAGAGCTATTTCTGAGAAAACGAAAAATATCAAAAAATTTTCCATGTAAAAGGAAGTTAGGGTGGAGGAATTTTCTTCAAAATCTTCGTGTTGCATCCTTGAAGGATATTAAACTTGAATACCAACTTTGCTTCTTAACCGACTTTTCGTTTTTGAGTTATGCTGTTCAGACACACACACACACACACACACACACACACACACACACACACACGGACCTTTCTCTAATTTTTTTTTAATTCAAGGGACTTCAAAACATATTTCCGGTGAAGTGTAGACATAGAAATGTTGGGTGGAATACAATACCCATAGTTGGCACTAGACGCTGAATTGCTGATATTGAGTTGGAATTTTGAAGTTGTTAAATTTAACGTGGGATGGTTGGGATAACCTAGAGCGAAAGGGATATACCTGAATGATGGTATCCAATTATTCCTATTTGCGAGTTGAAGGATCCTTGGTCAAGAAAAACAGAAAATCACCAAGCCGCACAAGGGATTTAAATCCAGTCTTGCAGCTTTAAAAATACCACTTTTTTGTTTGTTTAGAAAAGTCGTAATGAGTAGGTGTCAAGTTACGAGTAAGGTGGCTGCACGAGGCTGCAGGAAACTCGATAGTGAACAACAAGTACCTACTACACCTTCACACTTAATCTAGCCGTGGCCGGTTAGTCCACATCTTGGCAGGTGCGGCTGGCCTGAGGAAGTCGTCTACAAGGTGTTGCCCAGTGAGGTAGGAAATTTCAACCCTGCCTCCCTGCCTGCACCTTGCACTGCTTATCAGCGACTACTTCTGGGGTGGCCGCTTCAACCCTTCACGCTGGTCATGGAAGAGTGGCTCAAGTGAACGGGTACTTCCTCTCACTGTTTGTTGTGTTTGTCACATTTCCATAGACATAAGCTTTCATAGGCAATCCCTCAGTTTCGTAAAGACAAATGCCGAAAATCCCCAGGCCAGCGGTGTCCAAAGTTTGCGAAAGAGGGAAGGTTGAATTTACCTCCTTCTACTACACGCGGACTGTGCTGCTGTTTAGCATAGCCTTAGAAGATACACCAAGTGATCGTCGCGTAATATGCTGCGATACAGACTTTTAATGTGGTTCAATTTGAAGAAACTCTGTTCGCAAATATTCACCCTTATACACACTATTCTTCCAAACGCTTATCTACTTCATTTTAACCCACAGAAACATTTTCAGAAATTATGTTATTGTTTTCTTGTAAGTGTAAGGGGATGTTGGAATACAATAGGCTTTAAACGGTAGTCAAAGTTTTAAGAGCTTTGCGAAATTTCGTTCTCTTTGCAGCGTCAAGAGATGATAAACGAATAACATATGCCTATTTGAAAAAAGTATAACCATTGAAAAAATATTTGACATAAATTGTGTGTCTCTCACTGTTTGCTATTCACGCAAAAGTCATCGAGAGTGAAAAGGTATTTTGAGAAGATTGCCAGAAAATTAAAATTATGACTTGAAACTGCCATGAAATCGCTGTTTCTGTCCGTCACTGGATGCTGACTGTCTAGTTGTGTTTGTACACGTCACAAGCAAGAGCTGATTCACCATCCGATTGAAAGATTGGAGTGGGGAATAGCCGCTAATTACGTAAACGCCTCCAAAGAGACAAGGTTGGACATCGCTGTTCTAGGTCATTTGGACACTATGTTCATTTGAGTACTCAGACTTGAGAGGTATGAACCAGGAAATGTGCTCCAAAGGATGCCAATGAAAAGAATTATTGTAAACTTGAAGATAGTAGATTCAATGTTTACATAACATGGCCGGGATTTGAACGATAGATCTTTCGGAATCTGTGCTGTTGGTTTGAGCAAATACAGCTATGGAATTTATTTTCCGGTCTCGTTTTACCTTTCCAACCTGCAACCTTGTCCTATAAATGATTTGTGTGAATGTATGTAGGTACAATCAACTACCGGACGAAACTCGTCTGTAGCCCGCATACGGGAGGTCACAGGTTCGAGCTTCGTGGCTGACCTTCCTGACACACGGCTTTTATTTTCCTGAGGTTTCCCCGGATCACCAGGCGAATGCTGGGAAGGATTTCAATATCCTCCGAATTGTCTTTCCCTTTATATCGTTACATTAGTCATTTGGTTTCACCCTTCAGGCGAGCGTCGCGGAAGCAGCACGGCAGGTGAAACAAATGCATTCTTGAACTCTCGTCCCCCGGATTGGAAGGCGAGCCACTGGTTTCTGGGCTGGATTGGGTGGTACAAGCCCGAGGGGGTGGGGGAGTCAGCCTCCGCTGGGTGCTTCTAACTGGGAAAATGTATGGACCCTATCACCTACTCCGTTCGCATCTAGGATCCATTCGTCTCATCCATCCTCCCGGAGGGTGCTCCTTGAGGGACTTAAGGCACAAAAGATCGCTTTTCTGTCGAGGTGCAAGTTGTCATTGAGTCATGTACAATCAATTACTATCAGTAACTTACTCTGTAAGTCACTATAAAGTTGGCTAAACCCTTTCCCCAGACTTTTTAAGGATACATCAAACAAACCAATTCATTCTCCCAATACTTTTGCACTGTACTGTTCCTAGAGGTGAACAAAATGGTTGCTTTCTCCATTACCGACTTAAATCTATTAGGTAACACAATATAGTGTATTCACTCAAAAATTCAATATCGATTAAAGACATGTTTGAGATCCTCTGAATCTAATATAAGTCGATTAGGAAAAATTTAAACACTAAAGTTGAAATTAAAGGATGCGATTTTGAAGTTTCCGCGCCCTGCAGGACTTTGAAGAAAAAAGTCGTTATTTTTTTCAGAAACGCTTCTAACGCTTTTAACTAATACATGGACATGAGAAATAAAATGTTTATATTGAATTTTCTATGAATATCCTGATACTTCTGTTTATATCAGTGAATGTCGTATGATAAACAATCTTAAATACACAGACGTTTATTTTAAAAAATGCATATTTCGTTAGAATACACAATTTGTGTTACATTTTCCCGTAGCGTTAGCCGTTTTCGAAATACTCCTTGTTCTAAGTTTATTACGTGGTTTGGAATTTGGCAGTCTTACTTCCAGAGCTTTACTTTAATATTAAACACATGTTCATATGTGTTATTTTCCGTCCCTACTTCTACTTCCTTACGGCTGGGTTAAAATGTTTCTGACATGATTTGCAAAATGTGCTGATTTTTATATTCATTATATCTTCCGCCTATACCAGTGTTACTAATTGGCAAGGCGAAACTTTCCCGTAACTTTTCCTTCCATCCGACGCTCAGCATACACTTGAGAATTCATAAGTACTGGTTAGCAATAGGTACATATTCCTCATTATATCTGTAATTATCTACTCCTCACTTAAATAACATTAAAGTAATTTATGTCCGTCACCATAGAAGTAGGTTATGTTATGTTGGTATCACTTTCCACTCTGTTAATAATTATAAGTCCAAATAGTGGCATAATTTTATGCTAGATTAAATTTGATTTGGCCGAAAGATTTCTAGTGAACGTTGCACTCAGTTGGAACCTGGAAGTGGGCAAGGTTCCAAGGCTTCGCAACATACATAACACACCTATTACACAACATATTTTATACGATCAAAGCATTGCTTTTGGAATTTGTTAAAACAATGTACGATCGCCGATGACAATGCTTATTTATTTGTTCGTTCAATTTATATCGCTCCTTTAATACAGGAGGCGACCTCTAGTTTTGGAATAGTTGCTTATGTTTAGTGATACGATGGATGGCACTGCTTTAGGTAATTATATTAATGGCACAACGTAGTTAAACATACATGAAAAATATCAGTATTGTAAGTTGAACATTAGCTGAACCATTATAGCCATAGTTAATTTTTCTGCAGCATACATACTTGGGGCAGAATATACGAGTATGTGAAAATCAAGTTTGTAGGTCCAAAGCAACACATGCGACATTCTTGTAAAATAATACGCAGAAAAAATAATTTTTGTATGCTTATGTTCACTTCGGTGTACTTATTTAAACAACCCTCTGTTATAATGACTTCAAACGTATGGTGAACCCAGAAAACAGTATTTCTGACAAAATGAGTAGATTAGTTTTCTTATTTTATAGTGAAAATACTGTTTAGGTATATATAATTTAAAAAAGTAGCTAAATTTTTATAATACGTAGCATTATAGTTGATAAATTTTATGTAAAATATGGCAAAACTGCTTACTCATTTTAAAGTTCGTGTGATGTTTCAGAAGCTCGGAAAATTTAGCTTCTTAGATATAATAATTCTGTAGAAAATGGTACCTGTATGTAGGGAAAATGCACACAAGTAAAATAAAATAACAAAAGAACAGAAAAGGGCGTGGCAGGTGTGGCATATTATTTAGATACAGTTTTGACAACTACAACCTATGCCCTGATTATTAGACTAGCACTTTCAGTTCCACGGCGTCCAAGAGAAATTAAGACATTTGCAAGTTCATTTGAGATGCCTCCAGTCTTGGTTTTTCCTTGGCTTTTAATTTCCCATGTCTTACGTGCATTTTATAACGAAGATTTGGATACTATCCTATGTAATCTTAATTTGAGATTCTTCCTCGTACTCCTACCCAAATGTCTTTTTATACACCTATTGATTTTATTATATGTTTTGATATTTTCTTCCAATTCTGCCTATATATTTGATTCCAAATGGTTAGAAGTAGACACCTCGTCAATCATTTGTCCTCCTATTACGCTATTAACCTGAAATTGCAAACTTTCTGTGCTTGCTATAAGTTACTGCTTGAGATAGCAAAAATATGAAGTGAAGCACCCTGTATATTTTCGCTTTGTATTCTTTTAAATATTACATATTATAAATGGGTGTGCAACTTTTGTCTTTGTTTCAGAATATTGACATTAGACTCGATTGTCCAATATAAACATCAATCTAAAATTACAGAAATTAGCATAATCGTATGACAATCTAACACAAGACTATGCGTAATTTCGAAGTTGGCAGAACTGCCTCTAATGCGACATGGAGGGTCTGGAAGGGTTGAGCGGCGAAGCTTTGATTTTTCACTGAACTCGTCCATATGCTTTAGCTCGCATGACAAATTGACATTCAAATTGGTGCCATGTGGTGGTTTGCCGGAATATTATAACGAGTTTGGGGGCAGCTGCTATGACGTAGAGGCTTCTTCCTTCACCTTGAGGAATATCATGTCCCTGTGCCCGCCATCTTGCTAAGTGCAACAACGGCATATTGCAATCAACGCAAGTTTTCTTACGAAAGATAAATGAATGTATCTGTAATGTAAGTAATTTACTACGTAAAGCAAGTAGAAGTACTTTATTCCACCCAAAAATTCTATTACTGGATGATCGAGATTTTGCGGAAATGCATGTTTTGGAGCTCCTTGAATTTAAAAAAAAGGAGAAAAGAAAAAGGTCCGGTGTATGTGTTGTCTGTCTGTGAACAACTAAACAACGAAAAATAGGTTAAAAGCATGAGACACAAGATTTTTAAGAGAATCTCCCCACCACAAACTGTCTTTCACATGGAAAAGTTTTCGAAAATTTTTGATTTGCTCTAACGATTATGTTTATGTACCTATTGTAAGTTATTTTCATGATAAATGAAATGTATGTACGAGTATATTTTGAATAGCCTTTAAAGTCCTCTTCATTTTGAATGATTTTTGTCTAGTTGGTAAACCGTAAGAGATAGACAAAATCTTACTATACAAAATATGTAGATCTCATTCAAACACACAATGTATATGACATAATTTTTCTTTGTAGAAATAACCATTTCCGAGGTATTCTTTGTTATTGATCTGAATTCTCAAATAGGACTGGACTGAATTGGGCTGCACTATAGTAGTAATGAAATCGCGTAATAGTGTCTCTTAACACTTAAATATTAACGTTCACTGTAATATTACTCATCACTATTATTTTAGTTAAATAACCTGTCGCTTTGATCAGGGACAGTAGTTTATTCTAAGATTTGAAGTTTTCACGGCGAGGATTATTGGTTAGAGCTCCTCGGGTTACCAGCCATGTAGTATTCATGAAATTGTTCGAGCTTTCGGCCATAAACATTACTCGGCTGATAACCCAAGAAGCTCTAATTAGTAGTTTATTAACTAGATTGTGTTTAAAAAGAACATCATTTGGTTGTCATTACATTTGCAATAACAATTTTTCTACGTTAATCCCTAGAAAGTTTCTTCTGTTAATTCTTGAAACAATGTGTTTTACCTCAGTTCGGCTTGTAATAATACTTTCCTTATGAGGGCCAGAAGCTGATAACAATGGCTGAATTTTCCTCTATGTCTATCTGTTGGTATTTTGCTCCCCACATTCGGGTTTTCCTCATCCCCAGTATTTTTATGTTTTATCTAGTATTTCCGTTGAGGTCTCACTAGATCGGGAAAACCTATATCCAAACACTATCTTAAAAAGGAATTCGTTATTTTTTTTTAAAAAATGTCCTGGGCATGCAAAAAGAATGGAACCTGAAAGCCGTCACATAACGACTAGTTCTTAAGAGATTTGGTTATCAAAGTCTGTTGCATTCTGATATCCCTATTGTACCTAAAAGGAAATAAATGAAATAAAATCGCTTCTAGACACGTCTATATCTATCACCATAAGTAAATAAGCGTTTTTAAGAATATTTTACTCAAGAAAGAATAGACTGTACACAACATATTTTTTATTATAACCGAACAGCAATGTAGACTTATCTACTGTATTTTAAGTTTGAAAGTGTTCCAAAAATTTGTCTTTGTCCACAAATAACACAAAGAAATTAGAGACTAACACTTAATTTCAATAAAATTGAGTTAAACACAGTATATCTCCAACAATCGTTTCGACACTCCTTTGTGTCATCCTCAAGGTAAACTCCCAATCTTATTGAAGTGGTTCACTGTTAATAGCTTCAGGTGTGTATAATAAATTTGTCTTTGTATTTAGGGTAATCTCAACGACACAAACGAATTTGATAAAATTAAAAAAAATATTGTTCTAGAGTAAAACGTAGGTATTACTTTAAAAAACTTTAAAACTACAGAGTGGGGTTCGGAAGATTTATATTCATGGCACCGTATTTAATTCAGTTTCGTATTGGAGAATCTTTTGCACTTGGTGCGAACATAACAGAGTTTTAATATAAATGGAGAGGTTTAAAATAGGCAAACATCCAGCTATTGACAGGATGAATTGCATATCGTCTTCATATTGCCAGATTTTCCTATGATTTCTGAAGTTCGTTATCAAGGAATACTTTTGATATGATTTTGTCAAATTTGGTGCACATATCTTGAATTTTCTGCGAGATCCACTTCAAATACCGCTTTCAAACCCGCCTTTTTAAGCATTTTACTATCGCTTTGGCTTCCTTTTTAATATAATGAAATACTAATGAAAGTGTTTCTGGAAATGTTACCTCCATTAACATGATTTAGATAGAAAAAATTCTAACAATAGTTTTTAGAAGCTGTAAGAAATGAACTGGCTAGAGAAAGTGTGACATTGTAGATTTTTTATGCAAACAAAGACATTTGTGCTGTAACAGTTTACAGTACACTTATACACAGTGCAGAATTCAAAGAGTGGTGTTTGCAGAATTTGCATTTGAATGAGTCAGATTTAAATGTTAAATTCCTTTCATGCAAATGATAGTGTTTAAGCTGTTAAGTTCCAATTTCCATTATTAATGGGGCTGAACCGATGTGTAATTAGCTTCAAGAGTGGCCAAGAAGACAGGTTTCCAAGTTCCTGGAAATGTGGGTACTAATAATATTTACTACTTCTTACTTAACATTCGCAGCAACATATAACTGATTTTGAAACATAATTTTCATAAGAAATGTGAGCTTTTTCCTCATTCCATTAAAACATTATTACCTGTGTATTAAAATCATGTATATTTATTGAGTATAACCTCACAAACCATAATTTATATATTTTGATGAAACGAAATATCTGTTTAGTTGATAGCAGACTGAAGGTGAGACCACTGGACCACAAGCCTGTACTGACTTCTCTTACACAAAATATTTAGGTATCAAGCTGCTTGCTAGTCAACTAAAAGATGTATAACTTTTAGCTCTTGACAGCTTGTTTGTGTTCACGGGACTTTTGGTCGTGGCTAGTAAGACTATGCGGGTTGCATAGATACGACAAAATAGAGTAAACTGACTCAGCTGGTATGTTAAACTCTCCACCAAGATCAAAGAGTGATTCTTTGTGTTTAAAAAGGTGCAGCAGATTTATTATGGTCTTATGTGATATATCTTCATTTTATAGTTGCCGAAAATAGCACGGATATTCTTTTGGAAAATGTTTTGTAGTGGAATATTAAGTGACAGACGTACCAATCGTACAATTTTGAAATATCTTAAAAGGTGCAGAGAAAACTTTTGGTTCTATGTTTATTTATATATATCTAAATATATACAATAGCTTCATTATACTCATTGACTTTAACTGAAACATGATCTTATAGTATGCAAACGTCTTATAGTATGTAAACATGTAAGGGTTACCAAAGTATTATACAATATATATTTTAAAACATATTTTATTGTTAGGATTTGGAGAAGTTTCAGTTTATTAGTTTAAAAATTTGATGTGTTGCACTCGCATGACAATCTATTCATTATTGTACAAAATATTCTTAAAAACGTCTATTCTATCTACTTTATGTTAATCCAGATAGACAATTCTAGAAATGCTTTTATTACATATTTCCTTATACGTACTATGGGTATAAAAGTATGCAGCAGGCTTAAGTGATAGTCAAATCTTTTAAGAGCTAGTCGCTATATGAAAGCTTAATATTCCAATATTTTGCTTGCACAAGACAAAAAAAAAAAAAAAAAAAAAAAAAAAAATCGAATCATGAGTTCCCATTTCAGAAAAGTATAACTACTAGACAATTTAAACAAATGACAATGAACGTCTGGGAAGTGGTCAATCCAAAACAAAAATGTATTTGGAACCGAGGAATGTTTCTGTTAGCACCGCGTATAAACGATTATAGATATTATGGAAAATGCACACTTTAATTTCTGTAACTGAAGGTGAAAAGTGCACAGATTCGAATAAACGCTGAGAAATTGTTAGTAACGAATATTTATTAGATATTTTTGGCGGCACCTGATTTAAAAGTGCATGTATTTTTCACACCTACGTCACTAGAAAAGAAAACCCGTGTTTTAATTATGGCAGACATACAATTTAATGACGGCTGATAGCTGAACACTTCGTGTTTAGATTATTCTTTTTTCTGTTATGTAAATAAATATTGTGGGTGAAAACTGTATTTATATCATTGATTTCACAACGTGTTTAACTACGACACCGCAAGGCGTGGCAAGCCTCTGATTGGACATTGTGTTGACCAGCTTCTTCGTCACCAGCCGTTAAAGTTTGTGTCTGCTATAATTAATGATGGATAGTGCAGGACAGTGTCAAACCACTCTAAACGTGCAAGTAATAAAGATCACATCACATCGCTAGTTTTTCTTGTAAAGTGGTATTAAGAGAAACGCGTGATGTATTTTTGGCTGAAGAAGAAAGAGTTTGGTTTACATTTCCGAGTGTGTGTAAGAGTGAGTCAGCCTCTTCACATTAGGTGCTTTTAATAAACTTTACTGCCTGCAAGAGAACGGCCGGCTCTCAAACCAAGAATTACTTCCTGCATGTGATTCAGCGCTCTTCAGAAGCGAGCGAAGAATTGAAACAGCCACACAGTTACTTCTTAACGATTCTAGCTATAAATAAAATCTAGAAGCTTCACAACTACGTGATGTTTCCACATTACTTGGTGTAATCATGCATTCTACTGGCAATTTATCCCTCTGCTATTTTCGAGACGAAACGAAATACTGTCCGCAACAACTTGATACATTTCCGTTGCAATATTACCTCCACTGAGGGAGGGAGAGTGCCATTCCTAAAAGGCACTTTACAGAAACTCAAGCTATTATTTGCTTTATGCCCTACCTATTGTATGTAAGAGGCAGAATTGCATATCACCAAAAT
The DNA here is from genome assembly GCA_030765045.1 of Tenodera sinensis. Taxonomy (NCBI): domain Eukaryota; kingdom Metazoa; phylum Arthropoda; class Insecta; order Mantodea; family Mantidae; genus Tenodera; species Tenodera sinensis. The sequence goes on along the minus strand of CM060969.1, from coordinate 27,198,546 downwards.
ACTCGTATTTGATATGGAGATTCACCGGAAGCACTTACACGTTTTAGACCACTCACTCACTCAACCACTCACTCACTCACTCACTCACTCACTCACTCACTCACTCACTCACTCACTCACTCACTCACTCACTCACTCACTCACTCACTCCTCTCTTCAGCCATGCGTTGAACGTGGCCAAACTATCTGAATTTCGTTTTTTTTTTCTATTTGTTATAAAAGTTGGATTTTCAAATTTGTTCTTATTGTCTGGTTTCCAATTCTATCTCGTCTAGTTGTATCTTCCCTCTTGTCATTTCATTTGTAGTTTGTTAATCGACTTAGATGTTAATGCCCAAGATTTGCACCCATAAATTAATGTTGTACATAACCTATTTTGTATACTGTTAAATTATCTTCTTCGAGTTCTGTTTCTTGATAATGAAATTCTTATTTAAATCATGATACAATCCTCCAGTTGCTGCAGTTCTATTGTTCACGACATCAACTATTCTTCCATCGTTGCTAAATACAGATCCCAGATATTTAAAGTTTGTTACTTGTTCGATTACCTCCTTTCGTAATTTTACTTATGTGTCTAGGCTTTCTGCTTATCACCATAGACTTGGTTTAACAGGAAGTAATTTTCATGTTTATTTTCTTTAGTTCCATTCCATACATTTAAGTTACGTCGTTTGTTCCTGAATTTGCCAGAATTTCATAACAATCCGCATAATTTAGAATCCCCTGAACCCAAAATATCCGCGCGCACACGCTTCTGCATGAACAACACAATTGGATTAATACCGAACTTTACATAACCTCAACATCCTCCAAGGATGGGAGACGAAGATTTTAAAGAAAATCGTCTGACGAAAAAACTCCCTTGCTCCTGTAAGCATTTCGATTTAAACACCACATGTTTAAGATATTGTGTCTCCGGGCGCGGCGCAAAACAAAGGACTGTCGGGGCTAAGCTACTTCACACCAAATACCACGCTGGCGAGCAAGCAAAGGTGGCAAAAGTAAGACTGTTTCGCCCGAGAGCATTCGAGAAAGATCTGGCTACGTCATCGCCGGCGTGTTTGGTAGATCCATGTGACGTGATTCCCTCTATGTAAGGAGGCGAGAAAACAGCGGAGAGGTAGTTACAGTTATGGACGTGACCGGTCAGTGTGTGAGCTGCGCATGTGTTGTGTCGTAAAGAAGATTTAACGAGCATCGAGAGATTGTATCGTCGCAATTACTGTATGAGAGACAAAGAAAGTGAAGAAAGACACTGAAAGGAGTGAGCAAGGTTACGAGAAGTAAACAGTTGCGAGTTGTAATAACACGAGACTGTAGACTCTGTTACCGACAAGAAGAAAACTTTATTTGTGCAAAAGTTTAGATAAAAGTAATTGGACGGATTCTGTCGTTGTGTTACAATATTTAGGTGATTGATGATTCAAATCATGCCGACAAATATTTATTACGATTGACAGGAAAATATGCTTTCTTTTGAATAGTTTAAAGAATATGTATGAAAATAAATTATAATTGACAGATAAACCCTGTGATCACAAATTATTTTAACGTCTACTTGAGGGATTAGGTTTTTCTAAAAAAAGCAGTTTTTTTTTTTTTTTAAAGACATGACGAATGACTTTGCTATGACTTGCAGAGTGACATGGAAATTGATGGCGGGGTTAAGTATAATTACTTCCTTGAAATAAACAAGACCATGCCGATAATATGAGTACTGTTTCCGATGTTTACTGCGCGGAAGTCGGAGAGACACTAACATTACACCCCTATAGTGTTATAAATACAAAAGTGAACTCGACCATAAACTACAGCCCAGTTATCGGCCATTCGCCACGTCTAAAATACCTCTGTATGTATGTTGCTTCAAGGTATCGCAACACGCGTTCATCAGTAACGAATTTAAATCCATCAAACCCTAAACCGGCTCACGATTCCAAAGAAGGTGTTTCAGATACTGATTTGTCACAAATCTGTTCAAATAACTGCTGAAAACTTGCCAGATTCCTCTTCAGAAAAGAGCGATTAGAGAAAGATGCATGTACAACATGGTCAGGGCCGCTATAAATATTCACGTAACACTAAAATTTCTTTTAAAGCGCGTTCACTGCGTTGAGTCAGAGATCTCGCATTTCGACACAGTGAAGCAAGTTTCTTTTATTTGTGAGCGCTTGAACTACATGCGGCAAATAGCTTTCGTAGAATCGCGTTTCCTTGAACTCTCGACGCGCTCCTGTACACACATGCTATAGGTTGCAAGGATGGCATCCCTGGACACGTTCCAAGTGCCAGCCCAGCCGGCGTCACTGTCACTTGTCACTCACAAAAGACGTACGAAAAGAGAGAAAGTCATATTATAATGTTCCTTACTGATAACTCCTTTCACCTGCCTTGTAAAGCAATTTGGATGAAAAGTAAAATCATAGCATGACGTTAAATGGGATGAATTTGTTCATCGATGTATACTGCCTGTTCATCAGCTCATAGTCCTAGGGAAATGAAGGGGAGAGGAGAGATGTGCCAACTAGTGTAACCAGAGTTTTGTAAACTTCCACGCAAACGTTATTCTCTTAGTTACGTTGCCAACTTACCTCCAATGTTATTCGCGCTGTTTACTTGCCGCTAATATTAACCTGCAATATCTACTTGAACACATACACACATTATGTGAAACAGTTTTTCCTGCAGGTTTTCCGCTTTATGGTCATGAATGATGGAGAAGTAGGAGAATAGCTTGACACCTTGGAAGTACTGTACCCCAGGCCTGCTAGTAGGTTAGACAAAATGACAAACGCCAACAAAACTTCCACACCAAGATTTCATTGTAAATACGCCTTTTGTGGTCTCCTTAGTGAAAACTACATTTAAAGAAAATGTGTGTGTGTGTGTGTGTGTGTGTGTGTGTGTGTGTGTGTGTGAGAGAGAGAGAGAGACAGAGACAGAGAGAGAGAGAGAGAGAAACTGAACATAACTTAGGTGCGCCGCAAACAAACATACACATTTTCGCTCTATATAATAATGTTTTATTTTGAGGCTTAGGAATATTAATATTTACAGTCGTTTGTTAGTTACCTATTTATTAACTTGGTTCTGAGCTGGTGGCAGATAATAGGTAAGCATGTTGCCCCTTTAATACCTAACTCACGAACTTAAATAGTACCTATTTAATTCGTTTATGGAAGTATTCACATTTTGGAATTATAATGACGATTGTGATATACACTTTGCACGAGCTTCAAGACATTATCTCCTGAATCAGGAAAACGCTCTGTGAATCAGAAAAGGTTTGAACAAGGAAGAACATAAGATATCATGTAATTAAGAAATTAATTCGGTTAATTATAAGTAATGCATTCAGTTCGGCTAATCAGGTGTGATATTGCTTTCTTCTCTGTTATCGTTATGCCAGTAAATTTAAACAAGAGGCATGAATGTGCTTAGTGTTACCATTGTTAACATCATTAAATTGCGGTACAGAGGGAAATGAAGCAAGCATCTGTCATTGCTGTACACATAATAACAAAGTTTAATGACGAGGCAGGCAGGCAGCTGATGACAAGGGTAACCTTGTTTTCCCCAACAAAGGTTACGCATATGGCTCGCGGAAGCAGTGAAGACATACAAAAGCATCATCCAACTCTCAACAAAAGCGCCACCTACAGGTCCGATCAGCTGGCTAGCGAGGGAGTCGCAAGGTGTTTCACTTCAAATCTCCTCTGCCTTTTAATTAACATACTACATCGTGTTACATATATATGTATGTTGATTTTATTTATTTACTTGTTTGGAGGGAAGTTAAGTTGAAATGGTCTTGGTTCCAAGGTGTTTCTGCTGATAACTCACGACTTTTTTCCCCGGCCATTATTTTTAGATATATTACCTACTCATTAAAGGTTTATTTCCCATGCACTTCCTGTCAATTACAATAACTTGTTTCAATTAGTAAACTTTAAATGGTGATGTACTTAGGGGAATGCAAAGATGCAACATGATGTATCTCGAAAATGGCTAATGGTACGAGTAGGAACAAAATTGAAACTCCTCTTTGTGAAATTCTGTATTTATCCGACATTTTATGTTTTGAAATTATGAGATTAAGAGACAGGCATAGTTATCTCTCTCTCTCACTCTCTCAAACACATACACAAACATGGATATTTTTCAGTGAACTTCATAACGTTAATTTTCTTTAAAATGTGCATCGCGGAGAATGTAAAAAGGAATAAACGAACAAACAAAGCAAACAGGTCGCCAATATGGGGTGCACATTGTTCCCGCGCAAAAAACAGCGGAAGAACGAAACAACAGACTAACGAAAGAGGAGAATAACGAAACAAGAGAATAACACAAGCGCACTAATGGAAACAGATGTGGTAATATGAAGTGAGATCTCTAATCCAGACAAGAAACAGGTAGGCTTGTCACCTTGGCTAAGTTGGGCAGGTGATTCTAAAGGTCAGGGCTAACCTTATCTTTATATCTATGTTTTATCTCTTCCTCTATAGGGCATTGACTTACGAGCTGCGTTCCTAATACAATCAAATTCGAGTTCTATCGATCATGTATTGCTCATATCCCCAAAATTGCGCAAAATATGAATGTTTATTTCACTTACGTGAGGAAGTAAACTGTGAAATTTATATGTACCTACTTATGGAAAGATTTCGTGCTTTAAATGGAACATATTTCAGGAATATCGTCTTCACCATTATTTGATAGAAAAAAGTTCTGTGTCCTACTCACGTGACTTTTTCTAATCTTGTACAAACTATTGTTACAAACGCTTATTCCTCTATCTCTTCGCGTTAATCGAGATAAGAGTTTGCAGAAATTGTCTTACTGATAATTTTCTTGTAGGTGCACGAGGTTTATCTACAATAATTACGTTTGAAAGCGTAATAATCTAAACTTGTGATATTTGAGGTTAGAAATGCCTTTATTATGTACGTTGGCAGGACTGCTTTTCGTCTGCTGTTTTTTTTTAATACGAGTGTAGCATTTTTATCAGAACAACCAATTTACACTATTTAGGTGTAGGTTTAAATAATCATGCAATCTAGTTTTTGTACTAGAAGTAGAATCTATATAACCTAAATGACATTGGCCAGATATTTAAAATGAATGTGACTTTTGTTTGAGAATTGAGAGAGTGTTGTGTAGTATTTGTGATTTGATAAGTTGCTGGACATTTTAGAAGTTGAAGTAAGGATATTGCACGTAGTTTGACAAGGAGGAAGAGCTTTGTGGGATTGTGAAAGGGGACATTGACGCACGTTCCTGCACAATCAGGTACGGATGTTTTGTCATGAGAAGTTGACACTGTGACTGACGGTTGGGGATCGATGTGGCTGGCGTGTGCCGCGCCAGGCTGTGCCAGGTAGATGCTCAAGGAACGTCTTATGTGACCCACCATCCGGAGATCCGTTCCTCGACTGACCGGAAGTTGGGGAGGAATCAAGAGCGTGGTCATGTTCCGAGACGGACCACAAGTCACTCTTGGCACGCAACAGCTACTCAAGATGGCAATGAGATCCATTCATGACGATACATTCACACGGGACAAAAAGCTTCCGCCGAATATTCCTCACTTGTCATTACACTTGCGGTTATTCCTTACCTCGAATCTTCCATTGATGACTGTGTATTTACTGCCCAAGTGCTGCTCCTCATCTGCAATTCCATTTCTTGTCCTGCGACATCTTTGGGTTCTGGAATATTAAACCCATATAAATATTATAATATTTGAGATAAGGGAAAGAATGGGGTTTTCAAAACATTTCGAAGATGTTTCAACGCATAGCACAGTGATGTCCAATTTTGCGAAAGAGGGGAGGTTGGATTTACGTCCTTCCACTTTATGCAAACTATGCCACTCAATTGTGTTACAGTGGCGTGCCGGTTGCGTTTGATTTACGAAAACACTTTCAAATCTTATGCGACAAACATCTGTTCAACAATGACTTCTTTGGTACTGATCACCTTTAGGTCTAGGAATATTTGTCGACAAAGTCGAAGTGCATAGCCTTAGAAGATACACCAAATGATTGTTGCGTAACTTATTGCGATACAGACTTCTAATATAGTTCAATTTGGAGAAACTGTTCGCAAATATATGTAGAGATATACTCACTCTTATACACAATATTCTTGCAAATGTTTATTTCTATATCTACTACATTTTAATCGACATAAACATTTTCAGAAATTACCTTGTTAGGTGCAAGGGGAATATGACAATACAGTAGGCTTTAAGCGATAGTGAAATGTTTTAAGAGCTAGTTGCTAAGCGATGCATTTAAAATTGCGTTCTCTTTACAAGGCCAAGAAATAAAAAAGCCAGTAACATGTTCCTACTTGAGAAAAGTATAAGTATTGACAAATTCAAACAAATAAACAATATCTCGGAAATTGTTCACTCAAAAGAGAAAGAAAGCATTTGACATAACTTGTGTGTTTTAACGATATTCACATTTGTTATTTAGTAAACTTCTTTCTGTCGCTTACTGTTTACCATTTATGCAAAGATCATTCAGAACGAAGGCGTCTTCTGAGCACATTCCTAGAAAATTCAAGTTATGACTTAGAAACTGCCATGGAGTTGCCTGTTTGTGTCCGTTACTGGAAACTGACTGTCTGGTTATGAGCTGATTCACACTCTGACTGCAAGAGGAGATGGGGAATAGTCACTAATTACGTAAGCGTCTACAAAGAGACAAGGTTGGACATCATTGGGGTTCCTGAACTCGTTCTCTTAGATACCTAATCCCACAAGATGGCCATTTGCATGTAGTTGATGTTTCCCTTATCGTTATTCCTCAGTCTAGGGGTGACGAAGTTATGTAGCGTGCTGGAAATAAGGCACCCTGTTTACTGTAACAGACCGTCTTACTCCGGTATTGTCTTCTTCGAAGAAATAGGAACCAATGATGATAATCATAAACACCTTGTTGAATTGCTGAGAGTTCATTAATTCCAGAAAAATCAAAAGATTTAATACCACATTACTGGCATACTTTTCAGAATTGCTAATTTAGAGGTTTTCTTAGTCTTATTGGAGAAAATTATGTTGTGGTGGTGATGTCATTGCTGTCAATGTAATTACGCAATTAATTTGCTGACACTGCTGACAGAAATGGCTAATTTATGTCGTTATATAAAGCCGTTTTAATATTAGGATTGCATAAAGATCGCTTCTATAAAGGTTTATCTCGGTTAATATGACGTTGATAGAAGAGTAAGCTTTTTAGGAATAGTTTGTATAAGGGTGTGTGGAGAAAGTCATGGGAGTGTAAACACATGAACGACTTCTGCTTCTGCTTCTTCTTCTTGTTGTTGTTGTTGTTGTTGTTGTTGTTCTTCTTCTTCTTCTTCTTCTTCTTCTTCTTTCGGTCCGCCCCATCAGATTGTTCTCGCTATTGTTTTACGGTCTCCCTATTCACCTGCTTTCTATTGAAACTTCATGAATGCTTTTGTAATTCGTGTACCCGACAGTTATTTATATGGTCTTCCGAATTGTGTTAGTATCCTTTCATGTACTTTATAACCTAACCTAACCCTACGGTGCAACAGCCCTATCCGAGCCAAGGCCTACCGCCCGGCCGCTGCATCCCCATCTCTGCCCACCACAGGCGTCACGAGAGGGTTGCAGTACTGGAGGATGGTACGTGGTCAGCGCCGGTTATGCGGTATACATTCACGATCTAGGGCCGCTACTTCTTTATTCAAATAGCTCCTCAGTTGGTCCCTCAGGGACCTAACGAGGCTGAGTGCACCCTGGACCACACCTCCGAGCGGGAAAAATCCCATGCCGGTACCCGGGATCCAACCGGGTCCCCCACGCCAAAGGCAGGCGTGCTACCAGTGTGCTAGGGAGCGGTCTATGTACTGTGAATTTCAGTTCAATTGCTTCTATTTGTTTCTCCAGATTTTTTTTTAAACCATATGATAAAGTTGGAACTGCCAGTCTTTATATTTAAGCAATGTTCTCTGTCTCACATTTCTTCCCAGTGTTCTGCGTATTGTACTACAGAAATAATCACATTTGTTTATTTCCCCCTCAATTTCGCCCATTTTATGTTACTGAACAGCCTAAATATTAAAAGCGTTAACCTGTTCCACTGTTTTGTTTTCAACACCATCTTGAATCTTATTGGCTGAAGTCCAACAAATGCCATCGCTTTTGTTTTTTCAGTTGATATTTTTATGTTAAAATCTATTGCAATTTGACTTAAAAGCATTTTTACTCCCACTAATAACCTCTTGGTCATCAGCAAATAAAATGGTAGTACAATTTAATTTGTTTATTTTAAAATATATCGATATTTTGTTTAGCAATACGCTTATGACTTCGTCCATATAAAAGTTAAAAAGGGTTGGTGACAAAGCATACCGTTGTCGAACAAATGAACTTTTCTCTTTAAAGTTATAAATTTACAGGACGAGAGAAACAAAGCAGAAATACTTGAATATCTGGGAGGAAACAATCGGAAGTGCTGTAGATCCCGACGTTGTAACCATGCCACACGCCTTGTTGAATAGTGCAGATATAATAATTAACGTGTCTGTGGCAATTAGGTCACCATGTTCTCGTCTCTTTGTGGACTGGGAACACAGCATTGCTGAACATGGCGTTGATTAATGCAGTGCGAAATTAACATTCCGCGTGTCTGGGACCACAACTCTGCCTTTGTAAGCTAAAATATGACGTGTTGACAAGAGGTTTGTTAACAAAGCCCTCTGGAATTATTTCATCACTATAGTTGGAAGTCTGTATTCAAAGATATGTGTTTTGTGGAATGTACAATATATTCCATAAACTAAAAATATGATGTGTTGCACTCACATGATAGATAATTTGCAGAAATTATCTTATTCATAATTTTCTGGTAGGTGCAAGGGGAATAAAAGTCTTTGAGCGATAGTCGATTCTCTTTGCACGGTCAAAAGATAATAAAGTGAATAACAACGTTCCATTTCAGACAATTTTAGCATTGCAAAACTCACACAAATAACAAGGAATATCTCCGAAATGGTTAACTCTACAAAAAAGGCATTTGGATACAACTTATGTGTTTTAAGATATCTACATTTTTTGTGTAGTAAGATTTGATCTCTCTTGCGGTTTACCAGTTATGCAAAATTCATCAAGAGTAAAGAGGACTACGTGGTCTATAGCCACAAAATTCAAAATATACATTTCATTTGCCATAAAAATATCTTAAACACATGGAATTTTGATCAAAATAGTTTGTGACAATTTTAAGAAAATCAATATTTTCGAAACAATTTCCATGTAAAGGGTAGTTTAGGGTAGGGGATTTTTTTTCAAAATCTGTGTCTCCTATCCTTGAAAGGTATTGAACCTAAATATCAAATTTAGTTTGTACCCGATTTTTCATCACACACACACACACACACACACACACACACACACACACACACACACACACACACACACACACACACACACACACACACACACACACACACACAGCTATGTCTCTGATCCATAAATCAAGGTTGGTGCTGCAATTATTTTATAAAATTTTAATGTTGTTTCCCTTGTTTTAGTTCTTAAACATATATTTATTGTACCACAGATATATTGATTTTTTTTTTCTAATTTATTTTCTATTTCCATGTTAGTAGGGAGGTTGAGGGGAAGCTGGGCCACTTTTTTATGGGCAAGATGGCCGCCATGCGTAATCTAAGGATTATTAGGTAGGAGGATAGAAGGACGCAGGATGTAGCTGTTTGAAGGAATCTCTAGGGATAACTTTTAAAGCCTATAGCAGTGTATGTATGCTTATGAGCGTTCATGGTAGTTGAATATGTCGTTCACTATATTGATGTATGCCACCTAACACAGGAGCTTTCTGATTTGATTGAATATATTACCCCAACATAATGTTACCTAGCCCCACATTGCCTGACTAACCTAACCTAACCTAACCTAACCTAACCTAACCTAACCTAACCTAACCTAACCTAACCTAACCTAACCTAACCTAACCTAACCTAACCTAACCTAACCTAACCTAACCTGGCTCCCACTCTTTTTACTCTGGTCATTCATAATTTAACATAGCCTAAGCCCCATACTTGTATTCGTATAACCTAAGCTCGCCTAACCTAGCTCCCACTCTTTTTACTATGGTCTCTCATAATTTCACATAACCTAAGCCTCATACTTCTATTCGTCTAACCTAACCTAACGTTACTTAACCTAAGGGAGCACCTTCCTATTTATTAACCTGACTTAACCTAACCTATCTCATCCCATTTTACACGAGCATTATATTCTTTTTTAACCTATTCTGACCTTTGCACCATGCCGTTTCAAGCTTAGATATTTCACTTTCTTTTGGAGACGTTTTTTTCAACAACTTTAGATACTTTGAAGCTATTAGACTCCTGACGTGCAAACCCTAAGGATTTCTGAACATTTCATGGTATATTAGTGCTATTTTAGGAGTTGGCAAGTATTTTAGCCATTTTTGCGGTATTCTAGAGATTTTCAGGAATTTTTGCAGCTTCGTTGGGATTTTCTGTATTTTCACGCCTCTAGTATGTTTTAATACTTTTAATGGACATATGGACCCTTTTCGCAATTGTTAAGCTTTCATGATCAAATTTCATCCTTTTGTGAATATATGATGTTCACGCCTAAAGCATTGCTTACGATCTTTCTAAGACTAGCCTAACTTAACCACAAACATCTTTAGAGATATTTCCTCATCCTTATTTAACATTATATATGCTTCTTCTTCTCCTCCCTTCCACCGCTTCTTACACTAACATCAGAAGATGTTTTAGCCTTGTTCAACTAGCTATCGTTTACTTTCTTGTACACTGCTCCAGTATGTTATGCATGTTAACCTCAATTGACGATTCTTTTGCATAATTCTGTAGGTTCTAATAGTTACACGTCAAACGTTGCTTACATTCCCTCTAAGACTACCCTAACCTATCCTATCCCACCACCACTACCACCACCACCACCACCACCACCACCACCACCACCACCACCAATGCCACCCCAAAACCACCATTACGAGCACCACCACCACCACCGCCACCACCATCACCCTAACCTAACCCAACAAAAAATCCATCATCACCAGCGTCACTATAACCTGCATAACCACAAACATCTCCAGCACCACCACCTCCACCATCACCAGCGCGACCATAACCTACATCATCACCAGCGCAACCAGATCCTGCACCACCGCCATATTGTGCAGCTATTGTATATAGTATGTTCGATATTTTTTCCATATCTAACCTGAGGTAGTTCCACATTCTTTCGGAGTATTATTCACAACTTTAATCTGCTTTGATTTGTCTCCCTCCTTTATAGGACTTTTAAACTTCCAATAGAAGATGTCCTAACCATTGATGTTGAAGTCCTTATTACTGCTATTGTTGCCCTCTGTCACAGAATTTTATACAGCTGTATGACTCTTTTGCTTGGTTCTGTATGTTCTGGCGGTAACATCTCCAACACGACATGCAGTTTTCTAAGTGTAACCCCGCCTATTATAATCTAACCTGCTTATTAAGTGTTCTTTACAGCTTTATTCAACTTTGTTTTCCTAACCCTTTATAGATTTTTAAACTTATCACTAAAAGATGATCTATCCGCTGATGTTGAGGTACTTATAGCTCAATATTTTTAAGAGATATTCAGCAATACCTTTGATAGTATTTTAACACAATCTTCTGTTTATATAAAGTTAATGAGGGTATACTTACTTTAAGGTAGTAGGGTATACGCCTCTCCTCTTTTATCTGGGCTGGAGACCAGCACTAGAGTTAAAGTCTAGTGGCAGAGTTAACGCCTCCCTTTATAATTTCTATTTTTCTTCTTTCTTCGACAAGTTTCATGAGAAGCACGGAGAAGCCAGGTGAGTAATTTTTTTATTTTTTCTTCTTTCTTCGTCAGACTTCATTTGAGGCGTGGAGGAGTCAGTTGATTAAACTTTCATTTTCTACAGGAGACGTAACGGAGAAAATAATCATCTTGAGATCTAAGTTGCATTCTCTTATGCATGGTTTGCAACGTTGTAATGCCCATACGCGTATGTTGATATTCCATCCTCTGCAATTACTCTCTTGTCATCATGAGGCGACAGAGCTATTTTATTAGATTCAACTGTAGAAACATTATGACGTTGGGATAGGATTAAATTCATCGGAGTTCTAACAATTTTCAAAGTTTTAAGGCACTCCATATAGCTATTGAAGCTGATGTATTGCTTAATGGCGCTATGTTTTATGCCTTTGATCTTTTTTATCACAGAGCCATCAATATCGAGAGCATACATTTTAGGTCTGAGACCAACGAAACGGCGAATGATTTTACCACTTGCTTCATCTTTAAACTTTCCCAAAACTTTCTTGTTTTGTGTAGAATAGCATATATGGTTAACAGGGTAATCCGCTGTATCCAGATGTTCAAGCATGTGTAATTTATCCTGGTATATATCAGCTGTAGTCACTCGATGGATGAAGGAATCTGTATCCGTATACAGCAGTTTAAGATTCTCAACTCCATAATATGGAAGTAACACATCGTATTGATACGAATACATTAGCGTCTTGGAAATGTCTAGGACACTCATGCCAATGTATATAGGCTTGTTGAACACTATTTTACGAGTAGCCATATGAACAGCTGCAAGATTAGGACCGTATATAGTTCGATCGATAAATGTAGGCTTAGCTATTAGTTTTTCTAATGTTTTGCTGTTTGCTACAAGACGTATATCCATACGATTACGAATATTTTCCATTGTTTTTCCGAACATTGCATTATTGAATAGTTTATAAAGGTCCTTCTCAAAATCATTTCTAGCTTGTTGTCGCAGACGGTTATTAAACTCGACGTAAGGTTTTAGCCAACACGACTGATGAAACTGAAGTGCTCGATGAATCTTTGTTAATAGTAGACCGTGACTAAGAGCTTGTTTCAAGGACATGTAATGTACCACATACTTCTTTCGGGATCCAAGATGGGCAATTAGTTTCTTTGAAGAGGATTCCCCCGGTTTCATACTCTCAGGCAGGAAGGGCAAATCATTATGAAGATCGTGGAGCTCGACAGGATATTCGACATCAACTTCTAAGATGTATCCAAGGGGGTCATCTTCCTTCAATAATTCCAGGTCTATGTCTTCAGGAGAAACCCATTTAAACCCTCCATAAGGAAGGGCCTTACACATAGCCCAACCATATTCGTTGTTTGCATCTTCGTATGTAATAAACTGGGAAGGTTTACGAGAGTCATACTGTTCCATATATATGTTGTTAGCCTCCGCATACCGGTGAGAAACCTGACATAACCCTCCTCTTATGCCAGATTCAACCATGAGTAGCTGATCGTAATCAAGAAGCAATTCCAACTCGATTCCAGTATACAGCAGCATAGCATCCCATGTAAGTCCTGGAGAAGTAAAATAATGTCCAGGATCCACTTTATGAGTTTTCAGGGTTTGGTCTCTAAATGTCTCAAAGACATCCGCTAGGAGAAGAACATCCGAAATTAAGTACAAATCACTGTACTCGCCAAGGTTTCGGACGTTAAAGTGCTTCCACACGCTCAGAGCATGATCATAGTCCTCACTACTGATTTCTTCACTGTTTAACCTGTTGTAGAATGCTTCCCTTGGAGGCAGATGAGTGTCGTTCAAAACATCCCATGATGTGAGGTAATCGTAGGGGAACACTCCCTTACGAGTCATCAAGCCAATCTTCTCTTCTCCGAAGTACTTCGCTGTTTCAGGATGCGTTTCAAGGTTCTTTGCAAGCTTCTCCAAGCTCGTACTGAGGAAACGGTAGGTATCCACAAACCTGAGTTTAATATCTCCAACATACTTTGAGAATGAGATGTAGCTTTCTTCAGTGCTCGGTATTACCTCCACTCTCTCGCTTGTGCAACCTAACTCCTTAACAATGAAATGAGAGTCATACCCACTCAGATTATGCATGAAGACAGGTATATAATTAGGTGTTTTACAAGCCAGGTTACATTTATTGTGTAAAGATCCTCTATACATCCCGGAAACATGATCGTGATCGCGAACCTTCCAATTATCTTCTGTAAATTCATACCCACACAGGTAGCATATTGTAGAAGCATCAAATGATTCTTGTTCTTCAGCTGTAAGATTAAGAGGTTTAGCAGATTTGTATAAGTCACTAATTTTATTTGCCAGATCCATCAGGCATTCCATAAACTTCTGTGCAGCGTCAGGCCCTCGGTAAACATACGGCACAGTAGGAAGAGTTGTTTCTAGTTGTTCAACACTGGATGATGGCTTCACATAAACACAAAAGCTCATAGGAGAATGACTTTGATAGGGAGTTGTGTAGGAGGTTTCAGGGTTAGAGGAGCAGGTATGGAGGGGGGTGAGAATGCATTCAAAATCGGCGTAGATAACATAGGGCAGTTTCAACATCCTCTCAACATTCTTGAACTTAACGATAGAGTTATCCATTGTAGGCATAACGCACCTAGCAATGCCGTATTGTCTACATATTTCGCTGTGCTCTTGCAATTTTTCCATTCCACATCGTCCATGTTGGTCATCAAAATGACTGAAACATCTTTTACATACATAAATTCGTTCTTTATGTTTTGTTTTCTGCCCCCGAATAAGCTTCTCAAAATCCTTTATATACACATAATGATGTTTGTCAGCTGAATCACTCAACAGAAGAAGGTCGCGGTGATCAGATAATTCTTCATCCACAACCTTTATGGGAAACACTTCACATTTATCATCAACTCCAAACACATTTATGGACATATTATTGAGTTTTTCAAATTTAGCGATTTCGCCCAAGCTCGTAGGAAACGAAACACATGAGAAATCATATTTTTCTTGGTAATCCTTGTACTTCCTTACACGCTGAGGTTTCTTTTGAATGAACTTAGCAAGCACAGCATACACAAAGCATTTCTCGTCACTATAGTTCTGAGGGTTTATACAGGCTTTTCTCGCGTCCAAAGATGACGGTAGAGGAATGTAGCTGCTTCCTCGAAGAAGATTATACTTGTTAATACGCAGTCGAACACCGTCAACACTCAGAAGAGCCCAATTACTACCTTTCAGTTTACTTTCCTCCATTTCAACACGAAGCTTCTCGAATTTGTTTTCCAAGATGGCATCCAAGTCGCTATCTAAAAACACAGCCTGATTACGCGTTTTGAAGGCTTTGTTAGTAGTGTCTCCAACGGCATTCACAAATTCGCATTCAGCCATAATGTTAATTTTCAAACTTTTATGAGCCCGCAGTTCCTTCTGAACAGCATGAATTATACGCTGCTTAGCCTGCTGCAGGTATGAATTTAAATCCTGACTTGCTGGGCATTGGATGAAATACGATTTCAGCCGATCCTGAAAAGCTGTTTCATATTCTACAACATCATCTTCATCAGGAGACATTAACAATAATTTATGCTTAGTAGGTTCGAATTTGACTTTCTTAGCATCTTTAGTCCTCTCACAGCGTCCTTCATGTACATCCCTTCGATTTTCAGTACCGTAAACATCACCACAATGTCTACACTCGAAAAACTCCCCACATATCAGCTCATGCCTCTTCTTATGATAGTCGCGTAGAAAAATCTTTTCGCATTTACTGCACCTATAATCTGGTATAGCATTCAGAACCGATTCCATCATTTCACCACTCCAGACTTTTATAATATGTAGTGGAACACTTGTAAATTATATAAATGAATAAATGCTTATAGCACTTTCCACTGACTCGCCTCGATAACTTATCAAAGCTATTGAACGGTAATCTCGCTAAGAGAAGCTGTTGTGCTCGACTCGAAGGTTAATTACTGAATAACTATGTAAGCTCAAGCAAACCCTACTTATTCCACTAGCACGTACCTTATAAATTACTACGCGATTCAAGATTAAGTTTGTATTTTTAAAATATATATCATTAAACTACGTGAGTCAAGATTAACTTGTTTCGTTTTTATTTGCTAGTTCAACGTTAACATGCATTTCCCCTCATTTTTAAAGTTTAAACAAGGTAAATTATATTTCAACCACTGTATTTATAGAAATAAATGTTTATAATTTTAATACTTTCACGCAGACACTCACATACGCAGACACACACAGACACACACAGACACACACACAGACACACACACACACACACACACACACACACTCACTCACTCACTCACACGCAAAATTAAGACGTGAAACGGCGGTTATGTATCTTTAAGTAACATTTCTTTTATCGATATCGGATGACAGTAATGGAACCATCTAAACAATATTTAAACGCTTAAAAAACCAAATTTCTGCTATATTTCATCAAACCTTCCTATTTTTATGACTTTTTCTCGTTTTTTACGTACTTTGCGACGAATCCGACAGAAACATTAAGATGCGAAACGGCGGTTATGTATCTTTAAGTAACATTTTTTTATCGATATCGGATGACAGTAATGAAACCATCTAAACATTATTTAAACGCTTAAAGAAACAAATACCCCGTATTTTTATAATTCTTTCTCCATTTTTATTCACTTTAAGACGAATCAAGCGTCATATTAAAACATAAAACGATGATTATGTTTCTAAGTACCATCATTTCAACAACAAAGACATTAATTTTAACTATCACCACGAAATAAACCTATTTACACGCGTCTTAACACGCTAACATACTATATGTTACAATCTCTCAACTGAACCCACCTTATAAACGACTACGCATTCAAGATTAAGTTTTATATTTAAATGTATATAATCAGGAAACTACGTGAGTCAAGATTAACTTGCTTCGTTTTTATTTGATAGTTCAACGTTAACATGCATTTCCCCCACATTTTTTAAAGTTTAAACAAGGTAAATGTTTATAATTTTAATACTTTCACGCAGACACTCACATACGCAGACACACACAGACACACACACAGACACACACCCATACACACAGACACACAAACACACACAGATACACAGACACAGACACACACACATACACATACACACACATAAAACACACATACACAAACACACACACACAAACACACAGACACACGCATGCGCAGACACACACATACACAGACGCACACATACGCAGACACGTACATACGCAGACACATACAGACACACACACATACACACAGACACACACAGACACACACATAAAACACACACATACACACATACACACACACTCACACACACATACACACAGACACACACAGACACACACATAAAACACACACATACACACATACACACACACTCACACACACATACACACACATACGCAAAATTAAGAAGCGAAACGGATGTATAATATCTTTTAAGTAACAAACACATTCCTCTCAACTGAACCTCTTTTAAATTGTCCCAACAGGTAAAGAGTCGTCCTGTCATTAGCGGAAAAAACCCTAGTCTCACACAAAGGCGTCGGAATTATAACATTAGTGGAGAAACTAGCCTCAAACACAGGCGTCGACATTATAACCAAGTCGGCAGTAAGCTGGAAACCATAAGAGCGATCATATGGGACGCAAAGACTCGACAATGCTTTTAGACATCTTAGGCACATTTTTCAACAATTCAAGAGCAGATATTTAACTGAAGTGTTTAATTTTTTATCTCATCACGCTAACTTTATTGATTTGCGAATAAATCGACTTTGAAGTAATTGCCCCGTCCCGGTAACCGAACTAGGAGTCTTAAGAATAAATTTTTCTCATTTCTCATTTTTATATATCGAGTTATCCTACCTTTGCTTTACAACGCTATCGCAAACGCAACAAATCGCGATATAGAGCAAATTTCAATAATTCTCCACAAGACAGGGACCGAACCTACGATACGTCAACTCTAGCATGTTAGAAAATAATCGTCCTTAACAAGTATTATCATATAAAGTTTATTTCAGTCTTCCAACACAAGCGGTTTTCGAAATAATTAAATTTACCAAATCAGGATACTAACCCAAGACTCCAGGATCCCGTATATAACAGAGTAAAGCCCATAACAGTATAAATTTAATAAAATTTATTCGAAGTTTTTATCACTCATAGTTTAGGAGTTATTCCAATAATAATTCTTCATTTGCACGGGGATCGACCGAGGGACCCAAGGGCAGGAATTATTCCAATTATAAAAAGATTGATGTACACAGATTTTCAAAGTTGGCGCCACTGGAGTAGAGTAATTACGAGAGTTCTAGATACAGTGACGTCATGACCACGCCCCCCTCCTTATAAGTATGAGAGTTCTAGATACAGTGACGTCATGACCACGCCCCCCTCCTTATAAGTACGAGAGTTCTAGATACAGTGACGTCATGACCACGCCCCCCTCCTTATAAGTACGAGAGTTCCAAATACAGTGACGTCACACACACACCCCCAGTGACGTCATGTTCACATTCGTTTTCAACTTTTGTACACCCCTGACGTGGTCACGCCCACCTGGCACGCGACCATGAATGACGTCATAAACACGCCCATCTGCCACGCGACAGACAATGACGTCATAACCACACCTCCTCTTTCGCCAGGGGTGTACATACCGCGCCTACATTTGGCATCCCCTCCCCCTCTATCGGCACAGCCACACCTACTTTTCGTCAGGGGTATACAAGACATATTGGTGGGACGTGGTCAGAGCCCCTAGCCCTCTCGTAATTACTCTACTCCAGTGGCGCCAACTTTGAAAATCTGTGTACATCAATCTTTTTATAATTGGAATAATTCCTGCCCTTGGGTCCCTCGGTCGATCCCCGTGCAAATGAAGAATTATTATTGGAATAACTCCTAAACTATGAGTGATAAAAACTTCGAATAAATTTTATTAAATTTATACTGTTATGGGCTTTACTCTGTTATATACGGGATCCTGGAGTCTTGGGTTAGTATCCTGATTTGGTAAATTTAATTATTTCGAAAACCGCTTGTGTTGGAAGACTGAAATAAACTTTATATGATAATACTTGTTAAGGACGATTATTTTCTAACATGCTAGAGTTGACGTATCGTAGGTTCGGTCCCTGTCTTGTGGAGAATTATTGAAATTTGCTCTATATCGCGATTTGTTGCGTTTGCGATAGCGTTGTAAAGCAAAGGTAGGATAACTCGATATATAAAAATGAGAAATGAGAAAAATTTATTCTTAAGACTCCTAGTTCGGTTACCGGGACGGGGCAATTACTTCAAAGTCGATTTATTCGCAAATCAATAAAGTTAGCGTGATGAGATAAAAAATTAAACACTTCAGTTAAATATCTGCTCTTGAATTGTTGAAAAATGTGCCTAAGATGTCTAAAAGCATTGTCGAGTCTTTGCGTCCCATATGATCGCTCTTATGGTTTCCAGCTTACTGCCGACTTGGTTATAATGTCGACGCCTGTGTTTGAGGCTAGTTTCTCCACTAATGTTATAATTCCGACGCCTTTGTGTGAGACTAGGGTTTTTTCCGCTAATGACAGGACGACTCTTTACCTGTTGGGACAATTTAAAAGAGGTTCAGTTGAGAGGAATGTGTTTGTTACTTAAAAGATATTATACATCCGTTTCGCTTCTTAATTTTGCGTATGTGTGTATGTGTGTGTGAGTGTGTGTGTATGTGTGTATGTGTGTGTTTTATGTGTGTGTCTGTGTGTGTCTGTGTGTATGTGTGTGTGAGTGTGTGTGTATGTGTGTATGTGTGTGTTTTATGTGTGTGTCTGTGTGTGTCTGTGTGTATGTGTGTGTGTCTGTATGTGTCTGCGTATGTACGTGTCTGCGTATGTGTGCGTCTGTGTATGTGTGTGTCTGCGCATGCGTGTGTCTGTGTGTTTGTGTGTGTGTGTTTGTGTATGTGTGTTTTATGTGTGTGTATGTGTATGTGTGTGTGTCTGTGTCTGTGTATCTGTGTGTGTTTGTGTGTCTGTGTGTATGGGTGTGTGTCTGTGTGTGTGTCTGTGTGTGTCTGCGTATGTGAGTGTCTGCGTGAAAGTATTAAAATTATAAACATTTACCTTGTTTAAACTTTAAAAAATGTGGGGGAAATGCATGTTAACGTTGAACTATCAAATAAAAACGAAGCAAGTTAATCTTGACTCACGTAGTTTCCTGATTATATACATTTAAATATAAAACTTAATCTTGAATGCGTAGTCGTTTATAAGGTGGGTTCAGTTGAGAGATTGTAACATATAGTATGTTAGCGTGTTAAGACGCGTGTAAATAGGTTTATTTCGTGGTGATAGTTAAAATTAATGTCTTTGTTGTTGAAATGATGGTACTTAGAAACATAATCATCGTTTTATGTTTTAATATGACGCTTGATTCGTCTTAAAGTGAATAAAAATGGAGAAAGAATTATAAAAATACGGGGTATTTGTTTCTTTAAGCGTTTAAATAATGTTTAGATGGTTTCATTACTGTCATCCGATATCGATAAAAAAATGTTACTTAAAGATACATAACCGCCGTTTCGCATCTTAATGTTTCTGTCGGATTCGTCGCAAAGTACGTAAAAAACGAGAAAAAGTCATAAAAATAGGAAGGTTTGATGAAATATAGCAGAAATTTGGTTTTTTAAGCGTTTAAATATTGTTTAGATGGTTCCATTACTGTCATCCGATATCGATAAAAGAAATGTTACTTAAAGATACATAACCGCCGTTTCACGTCTTAATTTTGCGTGTGAGTGAGTGAGTGAGTGTGTGTGTGTGTGTGTGTGTGTGTGTGTGTCTGTGTGTGTGTCTGTGTGTGTCTGTGTGTGTCTGCGTATGTGAGTGTCTGCGTGAAAGTATTAAAATTATAAACATTTATTTCTATAAATACAGTGGTTGAAATATAATTTACCTTGTTTAAACTTTAAAAATGAGGGGAAATGCATGTTAACGTTGAACTAGCAAATAAAAACGAAACAAGTTAATCTTGACTCACGTAGTTTAATGATATATATTTTAAAAATACAAACTTAATCTTGAATCGCGTAGTAATTTATAAGGTACGTGCTAGTGGAATAAGTAGGGTTTGCTTGAGCTTACATAGTTATTCAGTAATTAACCTTCGAGTCGAGCACAACAGCTTCTCTTAGCGAGATTACCGTTCAATAGCTTTGATAAGTTATCGAGGCGAGTCAGTGGAAAGTGCTATAAGCATTTATTCATTTATATAATTTACAAGTGTTCCACTACATATTATAAAAGTCTGGAGTGGTGAAATGATGGAATCGGTTCTGAATGCTATACCAGATTATAGGTGCAGTAAATGCGAAAAGATTTTTCTACGCGACTATCATAAGAAGAGGCATGAGCTGATATGTGGGGAGTTTTTCGAGTGTAGACATTGTGGTGATGTTTACGGTACTGAAAATCGAAGGGATGTACATGAAGGACGCTGTGAGAGGACTAAAGATGCTAAGAAAGTCAAATTCGAACCTACTAAGCATAAATTATTGTTAATGTCTCCTGATGAAGATGATGTTGTAGAATATGAAACAGCTTTTCAGGATCGGCTGAAATCGTATTTCATCCAATGCCCAGCAAGTCAGGATTTAAATTCATACCTGCAGCAGGCTAAGCAGCGTATAATTCATGCTGTTCAGAAGGAACTGCGGGCTCATAAAAGTTTGAAAATTAACATTATGGCTGAATGCGAATTTGTGAATGCCGTTGGAGACACTACTAACAAAGCCTTCAAAACGCGTAATCAGGCTGTGTTTTTAGATAGCGACTTGGATGCCATCTTGGAAAACAAATTCGAGAAGCTTCGTGTTGAAATGGAGGAAAGTAAACTGAAAGGTAGTAATTGGGCTCTTCTGAGTGTTGACGGTGTTCGACTGCGTATTAACAAGTATAATCTTCTTCGAGGAAGCAGCTACATTCCTCTACCGTCATCTTTGGACGCGAGAAAAGCCTGTATAAACCCTCAGAACTATAGTGACGAGAAATGCTTTGTGTATGCTGTGCTTGCTAAGTTCATTCAAAAGAAACCTCAGCGTGTAAGGAAGTACAAGGATTACCAAGAAAAATATGATTTCTCATGTGTTTCGTTTCCTACGAGCTTGGGCGAAATCGCTAAATTTGAAAAACTCAATAATATGTCCATAAATGTGTTTGGAGTTGATGATAAATGTGTAGTGTTTCCCATAAAGGTTGTGGATGAAGAATTATCTGATCACCGCGACCTTCTTCTGTTGAGTGATTCAGCTGACAAACATCATTATGTGTATATAAAGGATTTTGAGAAGCTTATTCGGGGGCAGAAAACAAAACATAAAGAACGAATTTATGTATGTAAAAGATGTTTCAGTCATTTTGATGACCAACATGGACGATGTGGAATGGAAAAATTGCAAGAGCACAGCGAAATATGTAGACAATACGGCATTGCTAGGTGCGTTATGCCTACAATGGATAACTCTATCGTTAAGTTCAAGAATGTTGAGAGGATGTTGAAACTGCCCTATGTTATCTACGCCGATTTTGAATGCATTCTCACCCCCCTCCATACCTGCTCCTCTAACCCTGAAACCTCCTACACAACTCCCTATCAAAGTCATTCTCCTATGAGCTTTTGTGTTTATGTGAAGCCATCATCCAGTGTTGAACAACTAGAAACAACTCTTCCTACTGTGCCGTATGTTTACCGAGGGCCTGACGCTGCACAGAAGTTTATGGAATGCCTGATGGATCTGGCAAATAAAATTAGTGACTTATACAAATCTGCTAAACCTCTTAATCTTACAGCTGAAGAACAAGAATCATTTGATGCTTCTACAATATGCTACCTGTGTGGGTATGAATTTACAGAAGATAATTGGAAGGTTCGCGATCACGATCATGTTTCCGGGATGTATAGAGGATCTTTACACAATAAATGTAACCTGGCTTGTAAAACACCTAATTATATACCTGTCTTCATGCATAATCTGAGTGGGTATGACTCTCATTTCATTGTTAAGGAGTTAGGTTGCACAAGCGAGAGAGTGGAGGTAATACCGAGCACTGAAGAAAGCTACATCTCATTCTCAAAGTATGTTGGAGATATTAAACTCAGGTTTGTGGATACCTACCGTTTCCTCAGTACGAGCTTGGAGAAGCTTGCAAAGAACCTTGAAACGCATCCTGAAACAGCGAAGTACTTCGGAGAAGAGAAGATTGGCTTGATGACTCGTAAGGGAGTGTTCCCCTACGATTACCTCACATCATGGGATGTTTTGAACGACACTCATCTGCCTCCAAGGGAAGCATTCTACAACAGGTTAAACAGTGAAGAAATCAGTAGTGAGGACTATGATCATGCTCTGAGCGTGTGGAAGCACTTTAACGTCCGAAACCTTGGCGAGTACAGTGATTTGTACTTAATTTCGGATGTTCTTCTCCTAGCGGATGTCTTTGAGACATTTAGAGACCAAACCCTGAAAACTCATAAAGTGGATCCTGGACATTATTTTACTTCTCCAGGACTTACATGGGATGCTATGCTGCTGTATACTGGAATCGAGTTGGAATTGCTTCTTGATTACGATCAGCTACTCATGGTTGAATCTGGCATAAGAGGAGGGTTATGTCAGGTTTCTCACCGGTATGCGGAGGCTAACAACATATATATGGAACAGTATGACTCTCGTAAACCTTCCCAGTTTATTACATACGAAGATGCAAACAACGAATATGGTTGGGCTATGTGTAAGGCCCTTCCTTATGGAGGGTTTAAATGGGTTTCTCCTGAAGACATAGACCTGGAATTATTGAAGGAAGATGACCCCCTTGGATACATCTTAGAAGTTGATGTCGAATATCCTGTCGAGCTCCACGATCTTCATAATGATTTGCCCTTCCTGCCTGAGAGTATGAAACCGGGGGAATCCTCTTCAAAGAAACTAATTGCCCATCTTGGATCCCGAAAGAAGTATGTGGTACATTACATGTCCTTGAAACAAGCTCTTAGTCACGGTCTACTATTAACAAAGATTCATCGAGCACTTCAGTTTCATCAGTCGTGTTGGCTAAAACCTTACGTCGAGTTTAATAACCGTCTGCGACAACAAGCTAGAAATGATTTTGAGAAGGACCTTTATAAACTATTCAATAATGCAATGTTCGGAAAAACAATGGAAAATATTCGTAATCGTATGGATATACGTCTTGTAGCAAACAGCAAAACATTAGAAAAACTAATAGCTAAGCCTACATTTATCGATCGAACTATATACGGTCCTAATCTTGCAGCTGTTCATATGGCTACTCGTAAAATAGTGTTCAACAAGCCTATATACATTGGCATGAGTGTCCTAGACATTTCCAAGACGCTAATGTATTCGTATCAATACGATGTGTTACTTCCATATTATGGAGTTGAGAATCTTAAACTGCTGTATACGGATACAGATTCCTTCATCCATCGAGTGACTACAGCTGATATATACCAGGATAAATTACACATGCTTGAACATCTGGATACAGCGGATTACCCTGTTAACCATATATGCTATTCTACACAAAACAAGAAAGTTTTGGGAAAGTTTAAAGATGAAGCAAGTGGTAAAATCATTCGCCGTTTCGTTGGTCTCAGACCTAAAATGTATGCTCTCGATATTGATGGCTCTGTGATAAAAAAGATCAAAGGCATAAAACATAGCGCCATTAAGCAATACATCAGCTTCAATAGCTATATGGAGTGCCTTAAAACTTTGAAAATTGTTAGAACTCCGATGAATTTAATCCTATCCCAACGTCATAATGTTTCTACAGTTGAATCTAATAAAATAGCTCTGTCGCCTCATGATGACAAGAGAGTAATTGCAGAGGATGGAATATCAACATACGCGTATGGGCATTACAACGTTGCAAACCATGCATAAGAGAATGCAACTTAGATCTCAAGATGATTATTTTCTCCGTTACGTCTCCTGTAGAAAATGAAAGTTTAATCAACTGACTCCTCCACGCCTCAAATGAAGTCTGACGAAGAAAGAAGAAAAAATAAAAAAATTACTCACCTGGCTTCTCCGTGCTTCTCATGAAACTTGTCGAAGAAAGAAGAAAAATAGAAATTATAAAGGGAGGCGTTAACTCTGCCACTAGACTTTAACTCTAGTGCTGGTCTCCAGCCCAGATAAAAGAGGAGAGGCGTATACCCTACTACCTTAAAGTAAGTATACCCTCATTAACTTTATATAAACAGAAGATTGTGTTAAAATACTATCAAAGGTATTGCTGAATATCTCTTAAAAATATTGAGCTATAAGTACCTCAACATCAGCGGATAGATCATCTTTTAGTGATAAGTTTAAAAATCTATAAAGGGTTAGGAAAACAAAGTTGAATAAAGCTGTAAAGAACACTTAATAAGCAGGTTAGATTATAATAGGCGGGGTTACACTTAGAAAACTGCATGTCGTGTTGGAGATGTTACCGCCAGAACATACAGAACCAAGCAAAAGAGTCATACAGCTGTATAAAATTCTGTGACAGAGGGCAACAATAGCAGTAATAAGGACTTCAACATCAATGGTTAGGACATCTTCTATTGGAAGTTTAAAAGTCCTATAAAGGAGGGAGACAAATCAAAGCAGATTAAAGTTGTGAATAATACTCCGAAAGAATGTGGAACTACCTCAGGTTAGATATGGAAAAAATATCGAACATACTATATACAATAGCTGCACAATATGGCGGTGGTGCAGGATCTGGTTGCGCTGGTGATGATGTAGGTTATGGTCGCGCTGGTGATGGTGGAGGTGGTGGTGCTGGAGATGTTTGTGGTTATGCAGGTTATAGTGACGCTGGTGATGATGGATTTTTTGTTGGGTTAGGTTAGGGTGATGGTGGTGGCGGTGGTGGTGGTGGTGCTCGTAATGGTGGTTTTGGGGTGGCATTGGTGGTGGTGGTGGTGGTGGTGGTGGTGGTGGTGGTGGTAGTGGTGGTGGGATAGGATAGGTTAGGGTAGTCTTAGAGGGAATGTAAGCAACGTTTGACGTGTAACTATTAGAACCTACAGAATTATGCAAAAGAATCGTCAATTGAGGTTAACATGCATAACATACTGGAGCAGTGTACAAGAAAGTAAACGATAGCTAGTTGAACAAGGCTAAAACATCTTCTGATGTTAGTGTAAGAAGCGGTGGAAGGGAGGAGAAGAAGAAGCATATATAATGTTAAATAAGGATGAGGAAATATCTCTAAAGATGTTTGTGGTTAAGTTAGGCTAGTCTTAGAAAGATCGTAAGCAATGCTTTAGGCGTGAACATCATATATTCACAAAAGGATGAAATTTGATCATGAAAGCTTAACAATTGCGAAAAGGGTCCATATGTCCATTAAAAGTATTAAAACATACTAGAGGCGTGAAAATACAGAAAATCCCAACGAAGCTGCAAAAATTCCTGAAAATCTCTAGAATACCGCAAAAATGGCTAAAATACTTGCCAACTCCTAAAATAGCACTAATATACCATGAAATGTTCAGAAATCCTTAGGGTTTGCACGTCAGGAGTCTAATAGCTTCAAAGTATCTAAAGTTGTTGAAAAAAACGTCTCCAAAAGAAAGTGAAATATCTAAGCTTGAAACGGCATGGTGCAAAGGTCAGAATAGGTTAAAAAAGAATATAATGCTCGTGTAAAATGGGATGAGATAGGTTAGGTTAAGTCAGGTTAATAAATAGGAAGGTGCTCCCTTAGGTTAAGTAACGTTAGGTTAGGTTAGACGAATAGAAGTATGAGGCTTAGGTTATGTGAAATTATGAGAGACCATAGTAAAAAGAGTGGGAGCTAGGTTAGGCGAGCTTAGGTTATACGAATACAAGTATGGGGCTTAGGCTATGTTAAATTATGAATGACCAGAGTAAAAAGAGTGGGAGCCAGGTTAGGTTAGGTTAGGTTAGGTTAGGTTAGGTTAGGTTAGGTTAGGTTAGGTTAGGTTAGGTTAGGTTAGGTTAGGTTAGGTTAGGTTAGGTTAGTCAGGCAATGTGGGGCTAGGTAACATTATGTTGGGGTAATATATTCAATCAAATCAGAAAGCTCCTGTGTTAGGTGGCATACATCAATATAGTGAACGACATATTCAACTACCATGAACGCTCATAAGCATACATACACTGCTATAGGCTTTAAAAGTTATCCCTAGAGATTCCTTCAAACAGCTACATCCTGCGTCCTTCTATCCTCCTACCTAATAATCCTTAGATTACGCATGGCGGCCATCTTGCCCATAAAAAAGTGGCCCAGCTTCCCCTCAACCTCCCTACTCATGTTATGCCTGTATGCGATCATACTTCCTAAATATTTAAAACAGCTTACTTATTCAATTATTTCTGTTCCAAGTACAAGGTTCAAGACAAGCCGTAGATTTTATTTTCTACTTATTTTTAAGGTTTGTTCTTTTATTATTTTACACCATACATGAGTTGCCTTTTGCAACTGTTTTTCTGAAGAGGTTGCTCATCTGCAAATAATATGCAATTCATTTTCATTTCGTTTATCATGAAATTTTCATCTAAGACATTTTGCCATTTTCTTATGGTATCGTCGAAATACATGTGAAGAAGTAATGGTCGGAATGGGCAAGCTTGTCTAACTCCATTAATAATATCAATAAACATTCCTCCAAAACTTCGTTTTGTATAATTGTTAAATGTTTTATGAAATACTGAAGGTAAACTTCAATAAGACATGTTTGATATTCCAGAGAATAAAGATAATGGTTTATCTATTGAAGATTACAAGGGGTTCATATCAAATCTCCCAAATTTCTATATCCCCTTCCATTTCTAATTTACTTCCTTTCCCTTTTATGCTGACTTCCCTTTGTTCTGCTTCTAATAATTTTTTACAACCCTTCTGGAGCACCTTATTGGCAATCTTACCTGTCAAAATGTCAAAAATCGGTGACAGAAACCCATTTTAGATATGTCTTATTATTGTATACAGGATCAGTTTGAAGCACCTTCCCCCAGTATGACCGGAAGGGATGTTTTCCTTGTGGATGTCCTTCAGCTTGTCACTGGGGAATGGGGTGGTGGTAAAGTACTTCCTCTTTCCAAAAATCATGCGAAGCAGGCAGGAAACTTGAGTTCCGATTCAATCGGCCGAGGAAATCGCTTCAGAACGGAAAGGCGACTAACAGATGTGATTCGGGAGTACGCCAAGGTGTTCTTTGTACTGAAGAAACTACATAGTGGGGAAACAGGCCAAGCATGCGGCGTTGAAGACTCGCAGCAGGCCGCAGTAAAACTAAGAGAGGAGAATTTCACTTGGCATGAAGGTAAAACATAGCAGAAGCTACCAAAATAATGAAAATTCCAAATGCTTTTTCAATCTAGGTAATATGCAACTGTGGAACGCCTATTGTCGTCATGGTGTTCGTCCATCCATGTGTACCATAAACCTCTGTAAATACAAGATTTTGTATAAAGTAATTGGAAAACAAAATCGGCTCATATGTTGTTTAAATGGAGACCCCGGTGAAAATGTTCAATGTTAAGGCAAATGTTTGCACGTGTGTAGACGAACTTTTGCATAAGGTCAATAATTTTATAAAGAAATGATAGGGAAATCGATAAATGCTTGCAATAAATAATGTTCGTATATGTCGACGGGCTCTTAAATCCCTCACTCACTCACTCACTCACTCACTCACTCACTCACTCACTCACTCACTCACTCACTCACTCACTCACTCACTCACTCACTCACTCACTCACTCACTCACTCACCCTCGCTCTCTCAGATATTTACAATGAAATGTATATGTTGAATTTTCTGGAAATGTGCTCAGAAGTCCTCTTCGTTCTGAATGAGTTTTGCATAACTGGTAAACCTAAGAAATACACAAAATTTTACTACACAAAAATGTAGATTTCGTTAAAACACTCAAGTTATATAAATTACATTTTTGTGGAGTGTACCATTTGTTAAATTAATTAACCAGAACTTATACTTTTCTCATATGTCACATTTTAATGTCTTGATATATGCAAAGAGAGGGGAAACCAGTGCATAGTGATGGCTCTTCAAATATTTGATTATCACTTAAGTCTATTGTATTGCCTTATTCTCACTGTATCTCCAAGTAAACATAATCTATTAATATGAACTAGAAAAATAAGCGTTTTTAAGAATAGTTTGTACGAGAGTGAGTAGACGGATTCATGTGGGTGCATGCTTCAGGTTTTTAAATTTATATTACAACTTTTAATGGAGTCCAGAGAAGTGGCCGAGGTGTTTCTAACGTGTTCTTAAGTTTCTGTTTGTAGCAGATGCCCTGTACTGCAACTTGTCACGCAAGAGAACAGAGTTACTCTTCATATAAAAAATTAACATGTTAATCCACTAATATTAGCTTTAACTTATTTTTTTCACTATCTGAAACTCGATTGCAAGACACAAATACGCTATTTATTTTACGTTTACTTCTATGGATTTCTACTCTTTAAACGTTTAGGGATATAGACTATTGTTATTGTTGTTATTGTTATTATTATTGTTGTTAATGTTATTGTTATTGTTATGGCGGATTTACCTGGGCACCTCTTAACATTTCTTCACATATTAAAACAGTACGATATTTAGACTGCGTCTGCAGTCAAGTAATCAGCATTC
This sequence comes from Tenodera sinensis, assembly GCA_030765045.1. Taxonomy (NCBI): domain Eukaryota; kingdom Metazoa; phylum Arthropoda; class Insecta; order Mantodea; family Mantidae; genus Tenodera; species Tenodera sinensis. The sequence goes on along the minus strand of CM060969.1, from coordinate 27,168,939 downwards.
TGATTTATCAGTCCAAAGGTACTGGTTTCGATTCCCGAGTGGGGCGGAGAATTGTTTTAACCCTGTCTCCAAAAAATTCTGGAAAGGCAAAAAGTAGATATTAAAATCCATCGCCATAGTGACATTCAGTTCCAGTAATACCATAGTTATTTCTGAAATCAAAACTCCATATAAAACAATGCTAAATCTACCACTAAAGGTGAATAAAATATTGGTAAATCTTTAAATTTTTAAATCGATACAAATTTCAGACTATTTTTTATGGGAAGTTTGTTGAAAACAGGATGTTTGTTATTATTTCCTAAAACTCTGGTAAATATATACAATTATGTGTGTGTGTGTGTGTGTGTGTGTGTGTGTGTGTGTGTGTGTGTGTGTGTGTGTGTGTGTGTGTGTGTGTGTGTGTGTGTGTGTGTGTGTGTGTGTGTGTGTGTGTGTGAACGTATCTCAAAGGTGATCAACAGTAGATTTTATTGATTCTATTAGGGCTGTGCACAACATTTCTAAAAACAACGCTGTTCTGATTTTTTCAGAACACAAAAACAATATCATACATGTTCACGAGCAATAAAATGATTAATTTTAAACAGACATGCAGAACTAATATAACACTGCATTTGTTATTTTGAGTATGCTTTTGTCGTTCTTAGGTGTCAGTAATCTATGTGGGAAGTTGAAACTTAAAAGACAAAGAGGAAGTACACGAGTAAAAGAGTGTTTCCTAATTGCTTCAAGGCTAATGATAATATGACATGATTTAGTAGGATCTCATAACTTCTAGAATACAATGTTTGTGAATAAATTGAAATGCATTGCAAATGAAGAAGTAATGTGTGTGGTGGCCGTTACGAGCCTATGTCACAGAACAGGTTTCTAATTAACAATGGTGGAAGTGGTGCTAATTGTTATGGGTAATCACTGGGTGTTTCACCTCCCCTGAGATCGTTATCGGACATCTACTTTAATTGGGACCGCTATGACGATGGCAGGATGTACCACAGTTTTGGGTCAACGCCAACACCCTGCTGCTTTTCTCTCACATTACTTACATTTGTGCCATTTTATTAAAAATAATATCATTACTAGCTGAAGTACTCAGCAAACCATCGGTGAAAAACGGATAAAAATGACAATTTTTTATTTTCGTTTTTATACCATAATTATTGTAATACCATTGGGTTTGCTTATTTAACAGCGATCTTTAAATGGCCATCCCTAAGGTTTTATTATAATGCTGACAAACTTTAACTTCATTTTTCTCGTGTATGATTTTCTACACGTAAGTTCAAAATGCTCCTTGGAACATAATTTTGTAGATATACTCTTGAAACTCAGTACAGATATTGTCTACAGTATTCTAATTAAAACTTACCTAACTACTTTATTGTATCTTAATTTCAAAAGTTTTTATTTCAACCAGGATTAGCAAATGCGATTAAATTTTCAGAAATTCGGACATAAGACAATAAAACACTTTTTTCTTGGAAATGGTATAACATAAAGGAGTGAAACTAGAAAACCTTTGCATCCTTATACCTATACTATGAATTAACTGCAAACTTTTTAGTGCCTTTGTTTGAAAAATCTGCCCTACAGAGCATTTTTACTATAAGCTTATAACATTTTGAAATTCTTTTTGTTTCTCTCAAACTATTCAAGATGAAATTTTATAACTCACAATATCATTTTTAATTCTAAGTAATATATCTATTATAAAATTTTGAAAAAATGAACAAAAATGGCGATTTTTCCAATTTCACGGATGTTAAATGATGCATATTTAATTATTAAAATATTAAAATTATACCAAGCACCAATCAACTAAAATAAAATATACCCTCTAACCATCACACGGCCTAATTATATAACTTCATTTTTCAAAAGTCAATTCAACCGACAATTGACTTTTAGGTTATGTTGCCCCCAAATGCATATGTGAGTTATTTTCTAAACTAGTTGAGCTTTTATTGAAGGGACTCCCAAATTACGACTTCCGGTGAGATCCTAATATTCAATACATCACTTCTACCCAGGTACCAAAGGACAAAGAAATTCCCCCATTATTACACTCCAATACAAAGAATTTATTTGAGCTATTACTAAAAATAGCTGAAAATGGTGATGCCTATACTAATATAATAATCAAAATTATGTGAGTAGAGTGTAGTCTCGGAAACCACTCAAAATAATTTGATATTTTATTCTTCCACCATTGAAAAATGTTGTTCCATCTGATGCAAAGACGCAACAAGTCAGTTTTATTCCAATTCCAAAAAGACTAAAACACTTTGCGAGACCCAAGTATTTCAATACAAATACACTGAAGTCATACTCGGCACGTTTACAAGGCTGGCTTTATGACTTTTCATTTGAGAATTTCATGGAGAAGAAAATAGTTGTTGCTCTTAACAGAAAGTTCGGATATCTGTCGATCTATCAATCTATTTTTCCAGGTTTACAATGTCTTTGACATCTTCCTGCACTCAATTATAGGAATTATAGCGATCCTCCACTCTTCGCTGTCTTTCAATGTTCCATATTCTAATCTCCTTTATTCCATGGTTTGAACTATTCTTTGCTTTCATGTTAATTTGGGTTTTCTTTCATCCTTTTCATATCTCCAAACCATCTTAATTGTTCTCTTTTAATTCCTTCTACCAATTAACCTTTTACTTTAATTTTTCCCTTATAACTGCGTTCCTGATTTTGTCTCCTTGAGATCCTTGCAGAATCGTCGCCAAAAATCCATTTCTCTGGAGTTTAATTTAGCTACGGGCCAGCTCCCCATTTATCAGGAAAAGGTAATCTGCTTAAAAAGCTCATTAAAGAAAAGCCGATTAATTACAACAGAAGAGAACAACAGCAACACAAAGCTGATAAATACAAATTTCAATACAGGTCACACAGAAGATTTATATAAATATATATAAAAATATTCATGAAGCAGGTATGTAAGCACTTGATAAAAAACAAAGGACAGTTAACAACACAAATCTATACTTTTGGAATAAAGAAATGAACCAGATGGTAAAGAAGACAAAATAAATATGTAATAAGGAGTTAAGCACAAGGAAAGTGCACGTAAAGAAGATAAAGACAGCGGATATTTCATCCCAAGCAATATATATCGACTATTCCATTCAGTGTGACTCGGTTGAAATCAACCAATAATATATATAACAATTTCAAATTTCAAACACTGACAGCGTTCACTCACGGGAAATTTATCAGACTTCATTATCACCTCATCTGGATTTCATTGTCACCTTCTTTGCTTTTCTTACGTTATGATCAGGTTAGGGAATCTAGCTGCACTGTGCTAAGATGCGAAACAGCTTAAGTAATTTGTCGCAACAGAGACGCTATTCAAATGTCAAATATGGCTGACTCTCGCTTCTGTGCTGAAATAGATGAAATACTTCGAAGCGGGAAAGCTTAGAAAACAGAATACACCGGGAAGTATGTTTGGAAATTTGACAAATTTTGTATTTAACGAAATTTTATTAACAGCAGATACTCCAACTTCTGACATTACCAAGATGTTAAAAAATTGGACCATCAGTATGAGATTTTCGTAGGCCGTGTCAATGGACGCTGATACATGTATGCCTGTTTCATATTTCTTTAAGAGGTTAGTGATTACAATACATTTAAATACATTTCATTGGCTATACCATCCTTTAATTCGTGAAACAGTGTTAATAAATGCAACCCGTGGTTGCCAAGTTCTCTAGATAAATTTTGACAATCACTCGTGGCATAGTTTATGATGATTACTATTTACTATTTGAGAGCAAAAATAAAGATTTACTTACAAAAGGCATGAGGGATGGAATAACTAATGGATCAAAGAGGGTGTGGGGAAAGGGACAGATAGAAAGTAAGGGATATTTCGCCGAGGGTAACAATGGTTAGGTAATCGCTAAATGAGGGAGCAGAGAGTTTTTATAAGTATGCGATGAAAGTGAGGTTATAGTGAAGTAGTGAATCGATTAATAAAAGTACAAGAGTGGAGCTGATAGGAAAAGTTGAGAAAGAGAGAAAGTGAATAAGGATGGGAGACGAAATAAAGCACGGAATAAAAGCTAAAGGGGAGGGCGGGAGCAGGATAAGATTAGTGAAAAGATAGGAAGCAAACGTTCACAAATTAAACATGTGTAATGTGTAAATTCTTTAATACTATTGGAGAAAGGGGAACGGTTAACATACACACAGAGTTGTATAGGACTCTGGAATAAATTCTAAGCACTCCAAACAGAGAGAAATTCTAACCTACATATGTAATGCTTATATAAACAAAGTTAATAATAAATTCAATTCAATACAAAGGTATAATATTGTAACAAAGTCTCCTATGAGTTACCTTTGATTCTTCATTTCCACTATTTACATATTTACGTATGATGGCCTCAAGTAACAAGTAACACAAACTCAAATTCTTTACAAAAGGCAACTCAAACTGCTTTACAAAAGCTTAACAAGAACTACTTGACAACCTAACCTAACAGCCACAGAATAACAAACTAACAACTCTCCCTTCAAGCTTCCAGTATTTCCCGTCGCACGGCGCTTTTCAAAGTTGCGTCTATCCCCGTTGCATAGTTCGTATAGGTGCGTGTGTGGGTGGGTGTGTAGATACGGTTTTTGACTTAAGAGTTTAGCTATGACCTTGTGGTCGTTACAAGTGAATCTGAGATAGCTCTCTATTGTTTTTTCCTCCAATGCTGACGGTTTACAGCGTTCTTCAAAAGCAACTTATTCCTTTTTTCCCCGGTACAATAAATATTACGCGAAAGAGCATCACTAATACTTTATATTACCACATAAAACAAAGCAATTATGATCATTCAGTAATATCACTAATGAATTATGTTTATTGGACACTCAAGAAACCATACGATAGGTATAAGCTTTCGTTGAGATTGTAATGGCTTAGAAAATAGTTGCTGTATTCCACAGAGAAAGTGTAAAGAAAAAAAAAAGCGATTAGTTGCATATTCCGCAAAACGTATACAGAAAGAAAAGCTAAGTTAAGTTTATTCCAAGCAATTAAATTACATTTATCAAACACCGCAGAAGCTTGTGTAACGAAACAGTGTCAAAGGCTCTGAATAACCTCTATTACATTGCAGCAGAGCATGCGCAGAAGTTTCTGGATGTCGAAAGTTGTAATAACCCTTGTAAGAAGGTATTGCTTTACTTCCTGTGTACTTAACGTTGCAAACAAGGTCGTTAGCAGGGCATGCTAAATGATTGTGTACCTATGTAGACAATTGCTAACATTAGAACTCACTGAACCAATATCTTATAATTAACAACTGAGAATATTATTTTTCTCAGACTGTGCGTGTATTTCAAAGAGGTTACCTTGGTAGCTTCGTAGGGAATCTTCGTAGCCACCAACTTCAAACATATTTTGTTGTAAATCAGTGGCGTATATTGTGAGCTATCAAAGCTAACACCGAAGCCCATATCTAAAGTAAACTAGGAATTAATAAGTAATATTATTAATAAGTGTAATACTCTAGTCAATTTCCCTCATGAAGGATTGGCGCGTAGGATGGAATACCACTGAACAGAGGGGAAAGTAGGGCTTCGGATTCCCGTGTCGGTATACTAACCCGAGCGTCTCCGAAATGTGCCGTGTGAACACGATCGGCTGCATAGCAATAGCACGTGGTACTAATGGCAAGAATGACGTGTTTTTAAAACAGCGAAGGCCTAGTCCAGCTGTGAGCAGAACTAAAGGAAATATGAATGCTTACAAAAGGTATTTTGATATAAACGATTATGATAAGTTTATATGGCTGATTGATTCATGCGAATTAAGAAAACTTTATTGCTAACCATGTTTGTTGTTTCCAACCGACAAAACGTCCTGGAACACGTCGAGTTTCCCAAATTTAGCGCATTTAATATTCCTTGCTGAGCAGTTTTTGGAGTGCATATATTCACAGAGAAATAACAAACAAACCTTGCCGTAGTATGTACATATACTTTTAATTTTTAAACACAAAAATTATAAATTTTTAGAAAAAAAAAATATTTGTAAGCTTAAGCATTTTTGAGACCTGAACTAAAGGAGACACAGAAAAGCCTAGGGCAATTTTGATAAGTATATGCATTTTGAACCTAGAGTTAAAATATTGCATCAAAAATGAACAACGATGTTCTATTTCACCAAAGTTTTGAGTTTTCCAAAACTGACACAAATAACAAGGAATATCTCCGAAATGGTTCACCCTACAAGAAAATTTATTCAGATATAAATTGTGTATTTTAGCAAGATATACATTTTTGTATATGCAAAAGTCATCCAGAGTAAATACGACTAAGGGGCTATAGCCAGAAAATTCAAGATATACATTTAATTTGTAATAAAAATATCTCAAATATATGACACTTTAATCAAAGTCGTTAGAGCCATTTTCAAGAAAATCAAAATTTTCGAAACATTTTCCATGTAAAGGGTAGTTTAGGGTGGGGCTATTTTCTTAAAAATCTTCGTGTCGCATCCTTGAAAGACATTAAACTTAAATACCAACTTTGGTTTTTAACCTAATTTTCGTTTTTGAGTCATGCTGTCCACAGACACACACACCGACACATACACACCGACACATACACACACACGCGCGCGCGCGGCCCTTTTTCTAAAAGTCTGACGTGTTGCAATCACATGACTTTCTCTACTCTTGTACTAACCATTCTTACAAACCCTTATTCCTATATATTCTTCGTGTAACTTGAGAAAACATATATAAATATACATTCCATTTGTCATAAAAATATTTCAAACATATGGCATTTTAATCAAATCATTAGAGCCATTTTCAAGATAATCAAAATTTTCTAAAAATTTTCCATGTAAAGGTTGGTTTAGGGTAAAGCAATTTTCTTCAAAATCTTCGTGTCGCATCCTTGAACTGTCTAAACTTAAATACCAACTTTGGTTTTTAAACGACTTTTCGTTTTTGAGTTATGCTGTCCTCAGACTGACAGACACATAGACACACAGACACATACACACAAGGACCTTTTTCTAAAAACGCCTTTTCTTTATTCAGGGGACCTCAAAGCATACTTGCGGTGAAATATCGACATCGAATTATTGTGTGGAATACAATACTTCCTCTACTTTACTGTAAGTGGTAGAGAAAATAAAAATAGTTTGTTCTCGCTTCGGTGAAACAATCAATGCTGAAATAGATGGGGGAAATCTAGAACACAAAACATAACAGAAAATATGTTTGGAATCAGTTTGATCAGAAATCCTGACGTCTTATAGGATTGGAGCATTAATATGAGAATCTTGTAGGCCGTGCTAATGTATGCTGATGAATTTATTAGTGCTACCTGTTTGTTTAAGAGGTTAGTAATTAGAAATAACATTTCATAGGCTATATCATCCCTTAATTCGTGAAATAGTGCTAATAAATGCAACTCGTCACAGTACAATTCTCTAGATAAATTGACAATCACTAGTGGTATTACTTATGACGAATTCAGGCTATTACTATACATGACGTGAATCTGTAGGCTTGCTGTTCCAATTTCATAATGTGATATCGTTAGATAAAAACGAATTGACACGGAGAAGAACAATGGTCGTAGAAAATGAATAAGGAAATGCTCTGTGGTTGCCATCTGCCCAGGAATGGCAGATAAAAGCAATAAAGAGCCAAACAGAAAGCGGGTGTAACGAATTGTAACGGAAGAACTGTTACATTGTTGATTGTTTATAGCCTTCTTGCTCCATAAATGTGTTTTTTTCTTTCTTTCGTAGTATAATATTCTAGAAAGTAATAGTTATGAGCACAAAATACTACGCTTTGTTCGGTTGCAAGATAAATAATCAGACATTATGCTTGTATTATGAAATACGTATAACAGCAGGAACTCGCAAGAAAATATGAGTCTATTTTACTTTCTCTAGCAGGTAGAGGGGGCAATTGTTTAAGGTTGAATCTACAGCCCTACTGGCCCACAAACACAGCTGCCGATCTAATGCATAAACACGTAAGAGATCATGCAGCAAATACGGGGACATGATGTGGTCAGCACCGTGCTTCCGTCAGCCGGTACGTTGGCATCATTTAGCATCATCGTTTTGAAATATTTAAAATGAATGAGAAGTTATACTGTCATTAACTATAATACATAAAAAATAAACAACATGTTGATGTATGAATGTGTATTTTAAATGCTACCAGTTGTATTGTGGAATCTTATATAGTTAGAGAGAAAAGAATACCCTAATTTCATAATTTTAACATTGTTCCAATGGAGCACACTGGGTAACCTTAAACATAAGCGTTCTGCCAAATATAAACAGCTCATCCTGGAATAAAACAGTGTGCTCATATAGAACTTGAAAGAAACAGATGAAGTACATTATTTCCAGCATTATAAAACATTCTGACAGTTTTCTTCTTTAATATACAAGTAAATTAACAAAATGCATGTGCATTACATTAGAGTTGGCTGTAATAAATTACTTTTGTAATCAATTTGATTTAGAAGTATTTTAATCATGAATACAAGGTGATGCAGTATCAGGTAATCAGTCCATGATTACAGTGGAATATCTTCCACTCTGAAAAATGTAGACCTCATTAAAACACGGAATTTATTTCATATTCACAGGCCCTAATGAACTAGTTGTCCACGGGTCCTTAAACCCAACTCACTCATATTCATTTTCTTTGTAGGGTTCACCATTTCCGAGATATTGCCTGTTATTACTTTCAACTTTCAAGCTCTTGTACATTTCTTTAATTGAAATAATTATTCTTTTTCCTTTTTCTTTCCGTTTCTCCTTTCATCGCAGGTGCTTTTTACCACGATTGAAACACTTCAATGTGGTTTTCGCAAGATATAATTATACAATGTTTGGTTACATTCAATTACGAATGTAAAAATCTGTAGTACAGCAATTAAATATATATTTTGGGATCTGTCCATCAGCGCATTGAATTTCGAGGAATTACCATTCAATCAAAATGTAAGACTTTCATTTTAACTTTAATTTGTATTTATTATTTGTTATAATGCCTTTCGCAACTGTTCCTACTATTAGTTTACTTCTATGTTTTCAGACTTTTCATACTGCCTCTAAAAACGGACTAACTTTAAGTTAAATCTTAGGAAATCCTTTGCAGTGAAAACGGTCAAAGTGATTTCGAGTTCTCTTAGCCAAAATCATGATATATTTGATGATATTAAAAATACGCAGTGCAGAAGTGCGCATGAGCCGGCATGTAAACAGCAGTCCACTATATGGGTGTTTTAAGATGAACTAATTCCAACAAAAGTTGTTCGCACTCGATACACTTCGAAACAAATGTTCACCTGTTGTAGTGGTTGTTCTTTTTTTTTTTTTTTTTCCAGAAAAAGTTATAGTGGCAACAGTGCCTTTAGAGAAACGTAAAACAATCAACTCTGAATTGTGTCAACCATTTGTTTGCCGGAATCCTTCTGTGAAGAATCTGGTGTTACACTCACATGACTTTCTCTACTCTTGTACTAACCATTCTTACAAACTCTTATTCCTTTATCTTCTTCTTGTTACTTGAGATGAATATTTACAGAAATTATCTTATTGCTTATTTCCTTGTACATGCAACGGGAATATGGGAATATGGCTTGGGGCGATAGTCAAATCTTTTAAAGCTTTCAAATTACGTTTTCTTTGCACACTTAACATATAAAAATTGAATAACAATGCTCCATTTCACAGAAGTATAAGTTCTCCAAAACTCATACAAATAACAAGGAATATCTCCGAAATGGTTCGCAAAAAATGTATTTAGACTAAATTGTGTATTTTAGTAAAATCTACATTTTGTGTATAGTAAGATTTAGTTTATCTCTTACGGTTTAGCAGTTATGCAAAAGTCATCCAGAGTAAATACGACTACAGGGGCTATAGCTAGAACGCGACATATGCAGTACAGAAAGTAAAAATGCTGTGACAACTGTATGGAAACTGTTTTGGTCGTAAACAATAAAGGAACTTTCATGACAAATTACTGTTTTTATAGGCTGAAAATATAAATAATGGCACTGGTATGTAAATGTTTCGAAAGTACCACCGATGCTGAAGTAAGGCTCGTATTGTCTCTTTAAGAGAGGGGTCGGGCCCCTTTAGTGCAGAAATGGGTGCTCTCTGACAGGACTGTACGCGATGAATGACCAGAGCCACTACACAAAGTGTAAACATTACAAGAAATGTAAACAAACCTTGAGAGGAGCAGCCAGCCGGGCTCTAACTTGTGGCCTAATTTGCAGGCGCAACACCAGCCAGCCAACCAACCGCTCAGTTTAATATTAGAGGGCAGATGTGCTGCTCCCTGCACCAATTTGCTCTGCTTTTAACGATTCTAATTTTGTAAGGACTTCTTTAAATATATTTAGCTTTGTTATTCTCTTAAAAATAAGTACTTAAACATACTGACACACTTTGCCAGAACAGTGATTTAACTTCACGTCGTTTTGATGATTACTTCATTGTTCGAACTTCGGGTGCAAAAGGTCCGTATTAAGACTTATTTGCCATCTAATTATTAGAACATTCTAGTCGGTGTGTTGCATTTTTTCTAGTGAGCTGCATTCACATGACTTTCTCTACTCACATTGTTGTTACAAACTTTTATTCTTCCATTTATTTAGTTTAATCGAGGCAGAGATTTTAGAAACTCTTATATTAAATATTACCTTGTGGGTATAAAAGGAATAGAGGATAGAGGCTTATGATCTTATAAGACCTGTCACTATGCGATAGCTTTGAAATTTCGTTCTGTTTAAATGGCCAGAAGGAAAAAAATAATGAATGACTTCCAATTTGAGAAAAGCATAAGTATTGGAATATTGAAATCAATAGAATGCCCACAGAAATATGTCATAAATTGTTTACTACTCACACAAACACACACTCTCACTCCCTCACTCTCTCTTACTCTCTCGCTCTTAGTCTCTCTTTCTTGCTCTAAGCCTCTCACTCACACTTATACTCTCATACGCTCACTCTCTCACACTTACACTCTCATACTCTCACACTCACAGACTCAGACCACACTCAAGATTTTACCGGAAATACACGTTTGATGTCTCTTGAATAAAAAAAATAAAAATAAAAACTTTTAAAAAAGTCTGTCAAGAGCATAACTCACTAAGGAAACTAAGGAGGGATGGAGCGATGGAGGGAAGGAAAGAGGGAAGGAGGGAGGGTAGGAGGGAGGGAAGGTGGGAAGGAGGGAAAAATAAAATCCCTCATCCCAAATTACCCTTTACACGAAACATACTTTGAATATTAGTTTTTTACAAAAATTGCTTTAACATTTATTAAAATACCATGTGTTTAAGATACTTTCACAACATATAGATGTTCAGTTTTCTGGAAATAAGCCCTGAAGTCTTCTTCATTCTTAATGACTCTTGCATAACTGGTAAATCCTAAGAGATAGACAAACCATGTAGATGTAGTTAAAGCGCGCAAATTCGTCAAACTATTTTTTTGTCGGAAATAGGCATATTGGTTTCCATTTTTCAATAATAACATATGTATCTTCAATGGGAATTTATTAGTTCTTTTTATGTTCCACCCATCACTAGCGACAAGTTCTCAAATATTTAACTGTACTATTGCATTACTCTATTCCCATGTATACAAGAAAATGTGTAATTAAACTATTTCTAAAAAAATGTTTATCTTGGTTAATATGCAATAGCTAGAGGAACAAGCTTTTGTAGGAATGGTTTATTGAAAATAGGTAGAGACAGCCATGTGAATGTAAGACACCAGGATTGTTTTTTGTTTACTGTTGACAGTCTGATTTGTTATTCCATGCCAAATATTCAAGAAGTGTTATTCTTGCGGGTGACGAGGGCGTGTTTAGGTTTTGTTTTTGTCGTAGCTATATGAAAGCTGTTGCACCTTGATTTCACTCACCTGAGCCCCTCCGCAGGTAGGTAGGTGTATGGGCTAAGTGAAAAAGTTGATGTAAGTAAAACAAGTGGGTTTGCCTCGACCGGGATTCCTGCAGTGGGCCAGTATGAGGAAGGGGATGATTCTACTTCCGGTGGTAGCCGCATCGCGCTAGTCAGCTGTCTTAGCAGCGCCATCTGCACGTGCCAGCTGCTACATTGCGGCCGGCCCAACAACTCCGTGATAGGACATCTTCCGTTGCGAACATTCTGCTGCCAAAAATGTACAGGTCGTAAACTTTGTGTTTCATTGGAGAAACTTTAGCTTCCAATTCCAACCTGTCTATACTGAAATTCTACTGGGATAATTTACTCAAAATTAAATATACATTCATTCATATTTCGCCATGTGCATTTTATAGGTGTGTTCCCTTCCTACAAAGATGTGTGCATTTAAGCTGATTGAAATCAATAAAAATGGATCTTAATAATCTCCTACAGCTCACTATATTGGCGATTAACCCACGTGACCGATGTCTCTGCACCGGAATGACTTTCATCTGATTCACGTAGCTACCTCTAGTAACTACTTAGATGTATGTATATTAACAAATAAACTAAAACTTCTGGTATTATTTCGCATAATCGTAATATACATAATTGTATTGAAATATTCTTTTCCTTTCTCTGCCCTTGGCGGGGCAAAACAATGACTAAAAAATTCGATGTACAAATTTCATTGGAAATACGTTGAGTGGTGTCCACATATGTCGCAAATCAAAATATAAAAGTAGGTTAAATATAGTTTTCCTGGAATTATCCGAACTAAAATGGCCTTTGAAATCAGAACAGAAGAAATATAGACTGGATTCAGTTTTAGGTACTTATTTCTCTTTTTCCCTTTCTTTTTTCTTTCATTCCTTCTTTCTTTCTTCATTTTTTCTTTCTTTCTTCCCCTGCTTGATATTTATTTTTGACGTCATGTATGTAATATATATCATTACTAACGCTTATTATAGTGTTGTTCATGAATCTTGCGTATAATTCTGAAAATTGTACTGCTTCCGGGGTCGAGCGCTCAGCTTGCTGACGTTTCACCCAGAGATCCGGGTTCGAATCTCGGTGGGAAATAGGATTAGTTCCTACTCTCAGTAAGAATTTGGAAATGTGCATGTGACAATGACTGTGCGTGTGGGGACGAAAAGAAAGAGAGAGTGAGAGAGAAAGAAATGAAACTTTTCCACACGTATATGTAGTAATCTAATTTAAGACTAAAAGTATCAAATGTTTCAACCAAGGCTCCGATATGGCAATAACAATTAAAAACGACCTCAAGAATGAAGCATCCCAAAAGTCTAAAATTATTTATCAGTGAAATAATTACCAGAAAAAAACTTGAACGAAGATAAATTATATAGCAAGATCACCTATACTTATGAATTAGAGATTGACCATAACGCAGGCCTTTATTTGTAGCGGGAATTTACAAGTCATTAAGACAGGAAAATAATACACTAGTTAAAAATCAATACCTTTATAATAAATTTCCATATTATGGAAACAGCGTACCTGCATTTCCAACTAGAGGGGCCAGCTCAAATCTCTTTTGGAGAGGGTTTCCCAGGGATTTTTCTATCGTCTTAAGACAATTAATTACCAGACAATTCTCCGAGTTCATTTCTGCACCATCACACTCATTCCATTCATTGTTGTAGAGGCTTGGTACCTCGGTACCTCTTTAAAGCACAAACTTTACTTTAAAACTGATATTTGTTCTTATTGGTCAGATTTTTGCAATTCTTTGGTCATTGGTTGTGGCGTTGTCACCATTTTATTATTTCTCGTGATGAGGTGCAAACAGTAACATTTCATAGGTATATATTTTCAAACATTTGACTATCACTTAGCCACCTCTTTTGTCTACAAGGAAGTAGGCAATAAAACTATTTGTATAAGTGTTTCTCTCAGTTAACATGAAGCAGATAGAGAAATAGAACTTAGAGTTAGCGAAGTGCTGTGAGACATACAAAGTGTAACTTTGTAAGGCTAGGTGAAATATGTGCTGATATTATCGGTTGATCTGCAATCATCTCGGTTCATTAGCAATTGGGATTTGGGCCAATGATGGAACATTGCAGCTCTTCCCACAATAACTTTAATACAAAGAGGAGCCAAAAGGACAGTGTAAAGGTGGCGCTGTTATTTGTCTTCTTGGTGCATTAGTACTTGGTCAAAGGGATTCTGTGTGCAATAGTTGCCTTTGATCTACAGCTGCTGGTCACGCTCAATATCGGAACTGACCTAGGTATTCGTCGACTGCACTAACTGGGTCACGAGACATTACTTATAACGTGTCTGCAATGGGCTAGTATTGGTCTAGCTCTTAAAGAGCGCCTATGTATAATAAACTGCTTCAAGCGTTCATAGAATGTCTGTCACTTAAATACATGACTATTCTTTGCCATAGGTGACAAGTAAACAATCATTATGTTCCCATGAAATCGTGGCTTCACAAAGTTTTGTTACAAAGACTCCTACAACGGCGAAGTTGTACTTCCCCTTTTTCTAGGGGAGATATTGATTTACATTAAAAAGCTCGATGTCAATTTTTGGTGGCTCGAGATCGCTGAATCGGAGAAAAGAACAGTGACAAAATGACAACAGTGCAGTCCAGTTACTTTTTTCTTACTCACAGTTCTCTTTTACTGACGTTAATACAGTCTACAGTCTTCGTGATATTATCATCGTGTTTTCTTCTCGTAACCTTGACTGCACTCCTTTCTGTCTTTCTTCTCTTTCGGTCTTTCAAACAGCTGACTATGACGATAGAACCACTCAACACTCATTAACTGATTCGCTATCTTCCTTTCCATTGTTCTCTCACAACACACACACACACACACACACACACACACACACACACACACACACACACACACACACACACACACACACACAAACTAAAAGCTGACTCACTCCAAACACTCGTTGCCTCGCCTCCTTATATAGCGAGGACGATAACACGGTCCCTTATCGAACTTCACCAAATGACCTCGATGTCTATATCGATGATCTTAAGGGTGCATGAAGGAAAAGCGGCCATATAGGGTACATGCATGCGTATCCGAGCGAACATGTGTGTGTGTGTGCGCGCGTGTGTGTATATAACCCAAAATCGAAAAGTCTGGATAAATTCCATACTTCAGCGTTTTCCAAGAGTGCAACACGAGTATGTTCTTAAAAATTGCCACACCAAATTACACTTTTTTATTTTCTCCAAAACTCTTCTGAAGATTTTGATTAAAAGGAATAGACGCCTCAAATATTTACAAGGAAAATAGAACTCCTATCAAGCGTCCTGCGTAAATCGTAGATTTACGGCACGAAAAAGAACCTCTAACCTGATGAAGTGGCCTCTAGCAAACGTAAGCAGTATTTCACGCCCAATATTCACATGGAACCAAGAAATATCTCCGAAATGTTTTACTTCACAACAAATATATTTAAAAACAGCACCAGTAAGTTTTTTTTTTGGCATAAATAAATAATAATTATCATCTAAAGGTTACTTAAACCCGGGACATAAAGTACTTACAATTTGTAAGTCGCCCTTGGGGTATTTATCTCTGATGCGAGATTTCCTTGTGCTCTAGCGGGAAAGTACGAATCGGCTGGGGAGTTTAATGTCATATTGGCAAGTTGGCCGTGGTAGCTTAGTGGTTAAAGCAGCCGCTCGATAAGTGGAAGATCCGTGGTTCAAATCCCGACTATGGTGTGGATTTCTGGTATTTTAATCAAAATTGTTAGACCCATTAAATAAATAGAATGACAAATGATATGTTAGTAATATTTGTTTTATCTATGATGATACTTGTAAGGAAAGCTTACCCAGTAAGCGTGGATGCTACAGATGGTTACCGAAGGAAACTAAAGAATTGGTCTCTGATGTTAATTAAGAAGGATAAGGCCCAGAAACTTGGTTCCGCACAGAAGGAATGGAATGGGTGAGCGCTGATAGAGAAATTAACCTACATCCGCCATTTGCATGCCTAGTCACAAGCAGATTTCCTGCATTCAACAAAGGAATTAGACTGTAAATGTTATTCGTTTCACTATAATACCAGAGAACGGCCGAAAGGCAAATGCACAGATTGCTCAACATTTCTCCAAAGTCCAAACCATCGTCTTAAGTAACTTTAGACGCACAGGTTATGCGCATTATTTAAAGCGTATTCTGTATGGATGGGCATTAGTACAAGAGTAGAGGACTCAACATATTACGGAAGAAACAATCATTTGTTTAAAATTAGGGGTAGAAGGCACATAACCAACGTAGGAAAATTCTAATTTGTTAATACAACCATTGAGGAATGGGACGAATTGCCTGTAGCAGAGTTTGAACTGTCCTCTGTCCGTGAAGAAATTTAGGAAAAATTTAAACATTCAATGCCATAGCCGGGATTTGAATCACGGATCTTCTGCTTATCGAGTGGCTGCTCTAACCACTAAGCTACCATAGCCAACTTGCCAGTATGACATTAAATTCCCCAATCGAATTTTCAATTTTACTTTCTCTATTGGTTAGAAGGGGAAGTATTGTCTTCCATCCAAAAATTCTATGTCGAAATTTTACCGCAAATATATGTTTTGAGACCCCCTGAACCTAAAAAAAGCATTTATAGAAAAAGGTCCATGGTGTCTGTCAGTCTGTGGACAGCATAACTCAAAAACGAAAAGTCGGTTAAAAACCAAAGTTGATATTTAAGTTTAATGTCTTTCAAGGATGCGACACGAACATTTTTAAGAAAATAGCCCCACTCTAAACTACCCTTTACACGGAAAATGCTTCGAAAATTTTGATTTTCTTGAAAAGAGCTCGAACGATTTTGATTAAAATGTCATATGTTTGAGATTTTTTTATGACAAATGAAATGTATATCTTGAATTTTCTGGCTATAGCCCCTGTAGTCGTATTTACTCTGGACGACTTTTCCATAATTGGTAAACCGTTAAAGATACATCAAATCATACTATACAAAAAATGTAAATCTTGCTAAAATACACAATTTATGTCCGAATAAGTTTTCTTGTAGGGTGAAGCATTTTGGAGATATTCCCTGTTATGTTTGTGAGTTTTGGAAAACTTAAAACTTACGTGAAATGGAACATGGTTGCTGATTTATTTTGCATGTTAAGTGTGCTAAGAGAACGGAATCTCAAAGCTTTAAAATATTTGACTATCGCTCAGAGCTTACTGTATTCTAATATTCCCCTTGTACCAACAAGGAAATAAGCAATAAAATAATTTGTACAAATGTTTATCTTAACACGAAGAAGATATAGGAATAAGAGTTTGTAAGAATAGTTAGTACAAAGTAGAGAAACTCATGTGAGTGCAACACGTCAGATTTTTTTTATTTCAATTCGAATGAATTTAGTCTTCTTTATTTAACGCCTGTCGGGGAGTAGACGGACCCATGGACCGGACAAAGTGAAGACCTGAAAGCGGGTAGTCAACCAAGCACCAGGTATCAGAATGAAGAAGAGGATGACATGAAATGTAGACCAAATCGATGAATGGAGAGGTGATTATAGAGCAGTTGCTGGAATGACTGGCGTGGGAAACCGCTTCGTTCACCACGAATACCACTTCAAAGTTTAATATTAACGTGACGTTGCCAAATATCTGTTAAAAATTAAATTTTATATGACATTTTGTCATTAAATTGTGACTTAATTCATTCGAATTAAGCTAGAAATGCATTACAACATTGTTCACACAATCTTTGCGAGGCAATTAGTGAAATAATAAACCATTTATATCCATCGTCAAGAAGCAGATGGTTGTAAATATTTTTTCCCTCCGAAACAGTTCTTTATTGACAATAATCGTATTGAACATATTTATTACAGCCATCATGTGGAATTCCTAGTTATCGTATGGCCAAAGCAGTATTTTCCACCCGGTATATTTAGTGTATGTGAAAGAGAAGGTCCTGTGAATTGTATTCTTGTGTAATTAGTGGAATAATGCCATAGGACCTTTACAATCCCCCAGGAACGATATTTAGAGACAGACAGCTCTACACAGCTGTAGAAACGTTATGCAATAGTACACAGTAAAAGGTAGAAATCTCTGAAATTAAAAACCAAACCCGTATATGCCGCATTCTGGAAAGTATAGCCAGCTGCTCAGGCATTGTGAGTCATCCATTGTAATAACAAACAGAGAGCCAGCCATTATTACGTGGAGCAGTGCTATTTTGGTGGTTTTTCAAACAGGCACCACCCGCCCATGCTGACCCAATTCTACGCACCTACTGACCCACCTTGTGATTTACCAGCTGTTTACTAACTCTTACCTGGCACACGTCACATGGGCCCAGCTCACCCTAACGATTTCATTACCTACGGAATTAGTTGAAACCTGAAGCAAACGCCCCAAATGTTCCAACTTTTATCTGGAAAAGAAAAACAGCTGAGGGAAACAATTGAATCGTGTTGTTATATCCACCGAAGGAAGCTCTTGTGTAGCATTGAAACGTAGGATTATAAATCCTATGCGTCTAAACATTATCTTTTACGATTTAACTTTTTTTTTCCTTATGAAATAATCTTGTTACCATTGTTCCTTACACGTATATTAGAGCAAGGATATGTTAATCAAATGTTTTTGTTTGTAATCACAGACTGTCTTTTCACAGGGGTTGACTTCGTGATCTGGAATTGGTGAATAATCATAAAAATAAAAATTATTATTTACCGTAATTATGTAAACAAAATTATTTGAATATTCCAGCCGATACCGAGCGGGATGACTTTCCCTGGGCGTCAGGAGAATGCTGGGAAGGTTTCCCATATACTCAAAACTTTCTGTCACTTCATTTCGTTACATTAATAATTTCTTTTACCCTTTATCCTGTTAGGTTTCTTTCAGGGGAAGCGTCGGTGAGCGGTCTGGAAATCTAGTCCTTCGGATTGAAAGACGAGCCTACTGGTTCTCGGCCTCCCTCAATGCGATGGTATAAGCCCGAGGGGGGAGGGGAGTCGGCTTCCAAGTCTCACGCCCCCCTTGGGAGTACGAACCAGAAGGGAAGAGAGCAACCGCGCTGAATCAGCTCCACCGGGGTGCTTCTAACTGGGAGAATATAGGGACCCTGCCCTATAATTAATGAGATTGCAGAATTAAATATAAAGGTTAAAATAAAATGTCTGACTCTCTAAAAGTATTGATATTTTTGAACAATCATAGCTCTGATACAGTCGAATCCTTCTTGTATTGTAATATTACAAATCTGTGTCGATATTTAATATTTTGAGCCCACAATATTAACTCCATTAATGTATGTCAGCTTATGACAGCTGTTCGCTTTATATTTGAATCTCCTTCAACTTTAAAACAGGCGAATGATATGTTTGACTGTAATGCATTTAAAATAGATCCATCTGCCAAATATACCTCAGTCTTTCGAGTCTTTTTATATCTCCGATATGTTTATCGTTGCATATCATGGTTACTATTGAAATAGGTTGTCCGATCGCATAGATTTCATTCAAAAGCGTGCGTAACTGTTGTGTAGACTTCTGCCACTTCATTACAATTTCAATATTTTCAAGTTATGTCAGACTCGGGAATAAAATATCTTTATTCACACAGAATGTGGTGCACAAGTCACTGTTCCCCTAGCCATACAGAGCGACTCGAGCCTGTATGAGCTACAGGTGAATAAGCAATTAAAAGCTTTATAACATTCTGACGTCTTATATAACGTCCTCCTAATAATCTAATAGATAATTAAAATATATTAATTGCCATTCCAATTTCTATAAGATACTCAAAAAACTCCTAATAAAATTTCGTTTTGCAGTTATCAGTTCAGACACACACACACACACACACACACACATACACACACACACACACACACACACACACACACATACACACACACCTGTGCTTCTTTAGGATTGAGGGAGATTCAAAAGTGTATTTCTAGTGAAAACCTTGATATCTTACTATGGGAATGACAGAGAAAGTATAATAATAATAATAATAATAATAATAATAATAATAATAATAATAATAATAATAATAATAATAATAATAATAATAATAATAATAATAATAATAATAATAATAATAATAATAATAATAATAATAATAATAATAATAATAATAATAATAATAATAATAATAATAATAATAATAATAATAATAATAATAATAATAATAATAATAATAATAATAATAATAATAATAATAATAATAATAATAATAATAATAATAATAATAATAATAATAATAATAATAATAATAATAGGCTAACTTAAAAATGAAAGGTTGACGACATCACATCCCGCAAGCTAATGTTGATATTTTTGTAAACAAATTCCCCCAAACATTGTATTTGATGTGTTGGAGCAATTTGAAAATTTTAATGTTAGTTTCATTGGTATAATATTGCTCATTAAATACTTGTATTTTGCGTTACATGTTAATTTATGCACTTCGCTGGATAATCAATAGTGAATTTATTCGTAATTTGTAAATCACCTTTTGCATTCCTTAAGGGAATAAGTTTCAATTTAATACTAGCAAAATAGGCTCCTTCCTCTGAAACTACAATATATTACGAGTTAAAGTTCGTATAAGATTTCATTTCAAAGTTTGAAATCTGTCCTATATCGATTAAATCGAGGTTATTATATAATGTATAATCCTGCGGCAACCTATTTACAGCATGCTAATAGAACAGATGACTTGCAATAACCGGAAGTACGTAAATTGTAGGTTATAATACTTCCCTGTTTTCAAGATTTAAACCCTGTGTATGTTACTTTACATTCGCTGCAACGAAGGAAAAACGCCCCAGTTTGTAAGTTTCTGCATTCTTATTTTCTACCATGCGTATGTTGCGTTGTAATAAAAAATTCGATATCGAGATTTCACCGGAAGTACCTACATATCTTAAGGCTCCCTGAAAAAAAAAAAAAAAAAAAAAAATTTAGAGAAGCTAAAAGAGAGGTGTGTGTGCGTGTGTGTGCGTGCCTGTGTATGCATGCACATGCAAGAAAGAATGAGTAGGGAAGGTGTATGAATGCACACATTAGAATTACTTGCTTCAAGTTATTTTGCTTATCTGGTTATCAAGTTTTTCCCTTAGATTTTAACCCCCTCAAAGGCGTGTCCTTCACTAACCTATAAGGTACGGCTACTACTCATGATAAGAGGTCTGTGTAACAAACTGAATGCACTCACCACATCTTTCTCTTTTAGCCAATACGATCGAGAGCGTAAATATGTATTTCGTTTATACCCCATTTTTTATCCTTTGTTTTGGCTATTGGATAAGGTTATTTAGCATAAGGAGTGGCACATCCTTACAGCGGGGTGTAAAGCAACCAATGAAATGATAAAGGCTTCGCATAAATAATGTGACGTAGATGCGAGGTATCGTGACATTTTCTTTAGCGTTCTTCGTACAAAATTAACGGAATTCGTTTGTAATGAATAGTATAGAAAAATCAATATTTTAATTTTACTAACCAGTAGATTAAAAATTAAATTTTAATGAAATCTTTAAAGCATTTTTTGAAAAAAAATTTAGACTTACCAGAAAAAATAAAATTTGTGTTAACCATGGTTTGAAGGGAAGGCATTTTCTTTAAAATATTCATGTTACGTCCTTGAAAGAGGGTGACGTTAAACATCAAGTTTGGTATTTCGCTTTTGAATTCATAGATCGCCATACATATACAGGTGCATCAATTTTTAAGATTTTTTGGAGGAGGAGGATTTGGAGACCTGATTTCTCCAGTGAAGTCTCGATATAGAATTTTAGGGAAATAAAATTCTTCCTCTACTTACTAGAGATAGGTGATAGAAAAAGTAGCAAAGTAAAACAAACAACATTTGAATACTAACCAAATTATGTATTAATTAAAATGGTGAGAAAAATGGAATGAGAATACATTGCTGTATTGAATATATTAATTATTCTATTTCATAATTTTAATTTACTTTTTAGAGAAGCTGTATATTTAGCAAGTTAATCAGAAAGTGTAAAGTCAGGTCCTGTGTTCATTAATAATCATGCGCAGTGACTTTAAATCCGCTGAGCAGATGTCAGGTATCTGCTGTTTCAATTGTTTCCACGTGGTTTGTTGTGACACGGTTATATTCTGAAGGTGTTTGTGCTGGACTGGAGTGTTTTGCACCCCTCATTTCTTTCAAGATATGAAGTAGCAGCTGCGGTAAAAATTCGCCATATGTGCACCTTGAAGCTTGGTGAGAGGTTTTTTTTGCAAACAGGGAGCACACGTGCTACTGCTGCTGCTACTACCTTGGAAAGGTGCACAAGATTACTGCCCCGAAGACGAAATGGTGCTGCAGACAGCTGCAAAGGGTTAAGGACAGCGCATGCATGATACATATGTCTTTTGGGACAGTGTCACTGTGCTGACTTTGTAACTAAGTGGTCGACTTCTGCTGTTGTCCTGGACTGGGCGGGCACGCTCCTTCAAGCATCTTCCCCTTACCTCCTTCACCTGGAGTAATAGTAGTCGATATTATGTTTCCTTTTCATTAGGTCATGAATATGTGAAAAAGTAACCAGTTTATGAGCAATCACTTACATTATATTTGAGCTACAATAAACTATTAGAAAGTATTATCTTCATACTTCAGTTTCGAAAATTGTATTTAAAATCAGAAAGGCACTTGCACTTGGAGGGGGTCGAAAGGAATTAATCTATCTCATCAATATTATCTTCAGCATTCCAACCCGGACCCAAATGACCTAGTTGTCGACGGACCCTTAAGTCTCACTCACTCATTCACTCACTCATTCACTCACTCACTCACTCACTCACTCACTCACTCACTCACTCACTCACTCACTCACTCACTCACTCACTCACTCACTCACTCAGTCACCCACTCAATCACTCACTCACTCACTCATCCACCCACCCACCCACTCACTCACTCACTCACTCACTCACTCACTCACTCACTCACTCACTCACTCACTCACTCACTCACTCACTCACTCACGCACAACTCCGATCAAGGATTCTTCCACCTCCAAAGAGTTCTTATAGGCCATACACCGTTCCCAAAACCTAGAAGGCTGTTCTGGGAGAGGTTGAGGAACTCAGACTTGGGGCCAATGTTACACGCTGTTTTAAAATTACAGTTATCAGAGGCAAATGAGAAGATTGTTTAAAACTTCAATAACTAGATTAAATAAACTTAATATTAATTGTTTCATCACTGAACTTCAAAAAGCTGACCCTGTAACATCCGGTAACTCGACTAGTAGTAATAAGGTATTTTCTGCAATATTTATCTCCATTAAGATGACGCAGACAGAATAATAACGTTTTGTAGGAACAGTGGGAGAAAAAGTTATGTGAATACACCACCTCAGGTTTTTAAAAAAACATTTAACTATTATTAACAAACATTATAAAATTTAAAATGTTTTATAATAGTGGTATCCAGATGAAATGCTATGCATGTTTCAATTAGTAGATGTAATGTTTACATTTGGGGGAACACAGGTGAATCCTGCCTTATTGGTTAATCTGAGAAATAATTATACCTTGCTAAATTAAAGCTGCATTTCCTTTTTAAATTGTTACACATTAAATGCTTTTCATGTTTTTCATCATAGGTTGCACATTTTATTTAAAAGTAATTGTTAATTAGAGACAAAATCCTCATTTTCACTGTGTATATAGTTTTATTATTATTATTATTATTATTATTATTATTATTATTATTATTATTATTATTATTATTATTATTATTATTATTATTATTATTATTATTATTATTATTATTATTATTATTATTATTATTATTATTATTATTATTATTATTATTATTATTATTATTATTATTATTATTATTATTATTATTATTATTATTATTATTATTATTATTATTATTATTATTATTATTATTATTATTATTATTATTATTATTATTATTATTATTATTATTATTATTATTATTATTATTATTATTATTATTATTATTATTATTATTATTATTATTATTTATTATTATTATTGTTTAATCGGTTTTTTAATGTGTAACATAATCCTTCCAAGTTATTGGTAGTCGTTGTCTCTTTCAATTTTTTATGGTACTCATACCAATACATTTTCGGTATTCTATCTTGAGGCCACGTCCAAACCATTTCAGTTGTTTGAATGTAGTCTTGTCAAAGATTATTGATTTGACTCCTATAAAATACCTAATGACATTGTTTCTTATTTTATATGTTCTCGTTGCCAGAAGTCCATTTCTGTTGCCAGTAATTTAATTTGTGTGTTTTCTGTGAGTGGCCATATACCAGCATCATAAGTTATACTTTTGACATTTGTATTATAAATACGTCTCTTTGCTGTGTTGGTAATGTTTTTGTGCCATAGAATTCCACGGGGATATATATGCATATATTTTGAAGTTGTTCATACTCTTGCTTCATTTGTCTATGTGCATGTTATTTCTGCTTTGTATTCCTTTGGATAAATTTTGCCTGCCTTTACTGTTGTTGTGTTCAGGGCTATGTATTTATTCAGGATGTTTCAATGTAGTTGGATAGCGGAGAACGCAAATTTACTTTAGTTCTACTAAAATGAATAAATACATATTGTATTTTCTTTATTTTTCAGGTAAGTAGCAGTCAACTCCTGGAAATATCTGCTTCATAGTTCATGCACAGCAAATCTAAATATGAAAAAAAAAAAAAAAAAAAAAAAAAAAAAAAAAAAAAAGAGGTCACCCTTTTGCCGATGTACAAGAAATCACCAGGTATGTGTTATTCATTTACACAAATGTATTCGTGACTGTGGCCAAGGGATATTATATTATTCATTATGAAGTTTTAATAATTGAGTCATGAATGTCAATTTTTCACTATAAATTTTTATTAATATAAGTGCTAGGCTAATGTTGCATACAAATGGACTCCGATTTGTCTTGGCAAGAGAAGATACAAACCAAACATTGCATTACGGTAAACATAAGAATAAAAAATCATATTCTTATTACGAACAAACAAGGCTTGGAATTAACGTTACAGCGAACAAATATCAGCATGAAATATTGAACATTCTTCCACCACCCTCAATAAAAGCTGGACTGTGGAATATAAACGGAGTGTTTTCAATATCGTAATCAGTAATTACGTAACTTATTCTATAGGAAAATGTTTCATATTGCTATCCTGGAAATCTGTAACTGGGACAAATATGTTTAACCTCTATAAGAAGTTTATACATTAATAGAAGAAGCAATATTACATTACTTTTAGCATATTTATTAAATTATACAAATTACCTTACGAACCTTCTGTGATTTAATTTTCAATATATCCGGAAATGAGTATTATTTAGCTCTAGAAACCATATGAAAATAAAACACAATATATGAGAGTTTTTACAATTCTGTGATTGCGTTTCGCGTGTTTGTACTGGTAGTGGTAAAAAGTATGTGAAATGCATACGTCATGGGTACCGAATGAAGCAAGTGTCTGAAGTACTTGTTCCCCTCATTATGCCACCCCAACAGAGACTTGTTGAGCGACCAGGAGGGGGAGAGTTTTGATCGTCACCACCTTGCATCCCTCCATTTAAGGCATTTAAATGTACCTCCCTCCTCCCTCCCTCCCCATGCTATCGTCGTCCATCGATTTGTTCAATCCTTTGCCTTTTTTGCTGGCACCAATATACAGGATATCTAAGCGGCAGATGTTAGAAGGGAGCAGATGGACGTTAGGCAACTAGCAACTTTATCACTGTTGCCACCATCACAGCTGGTAGCGCATTCAGTCGTCAAGTACTTGCTGGCCTTTCTGCTCCTGTCACAGATTACAGCTGCTAATGTATCACGGCTATTTCTCATTTACTTACTTAAGCTACTGGTAACTGAGATGTAGACCTTAGCACTCTACTATCTGCAAATAATCTGCTGGAGTGTCTGATACCAACTGTAAATATGCCACAAATCATAGTTCTATTTTAAACTAGCTGAAATACCAGTGCTGCCTGTGGTTTTGTCCCTACAACATTGGATACAAAATAAGTTAATAACACTGGGAAAACACTATACAAAACACTGTTGGAACACCCCAAATACTACAGGAGGAAAACCAAGTAGAGACATCTGTATGAATGTAAGACGTTACATTTCTATTTGAATCCTAAATATTGTATCAATTGTATGTTTAAGGGCGAGAAGAGAAGCATATGTGAATGTGTTACGTAAAAGAAACGCGAAAAGAGAAAACCATATTAATGTAATACGTTGCATACTAACAAGGATAGCATAAAAACTGTCATGTGACAATTTCAATGGTCATCGGCCAATTAATATTACAGTAGCCGATTTCGAAAGAATAAATGGTTTTGGACCCAACTTGGATGCCTAATTCCACAACAATGTACGGAGATAACAGACAGTACTTGTAGAATAATTTATTTCTGGCATAGCTTCGGTAGCAATTATGGAACATCACGTAGAGTTTCGAAATAATCACTTAAAAGACGTGAAGGAATACTCCAAGAAGCTTTTTCACACGTGCAGTAAGTCGACAACGTTGCGTTGAGGTTGGTCAGGGAATTGAACTGGTTTGTGGATGTAAACAGGTGATCGGTGAAGTGGTTTAGGAGCGCATAGAGGACAAATATACAAACTTACTCAAGTGCGGACTTGATGCGTCATTTTATTCCTTAACATTCCCCATAAATAAAAATCGCATGGAGATAAGTCAGAGGAATGAGGTTATCGCTATTATTGACTAATTATTCTGCGATCATACACATATATCAATTTACGCATAAAACTCGCAGCCGTGTGCACTGTGTTTCCATGCAATAAAATATCGATCCGCTCCGACTTCTAAAAAGATCGAATCCAAGGATTCAGTTCGATCTGATTCCGCGTTTCCATGCAGTATCCCATCCGGAATGACAACTCCAATCAATTTGAATTCCCCATGGAAAGGTAGTATGTAAAATACGGAACCAAAAGTGCGTCCAGGCATTCTCAGAATCTACTGAACCAATATTAACAATTTTCGACTGAAAATAGTTTTTCTAAGTGGTCACTGTTTTCAATATCTTTTAATTAGTTAATTAATGACATACGTATTCTTCAGTGTGCCTATGCAGCACCATGTAATTTCGTTGGTGTTGATGCCAGCCAGTTCAGTCTCTTGCGAAAATAGGCTGTATTTTACCTTAGTAAACAGCTGCGAAGCCGAAGGAGAGATTTAACTGTGATAACAGTTATTTATGTAGCAAGTAAGGAAAATAAGGCTTAAGCAGAAGAATTCAGCATTTGTGAACAAGGTAGAACCTTGGCCAAACTACGGGACGAGTCCACTAAAGCCACGTTTTGTGTGTGTGATGCATACAACATTTCTTATAAAACCCCTATAAGTTGTGTGTGCAATAACATTTACAGAAATTATTGCTTATTTCCTTGTAGGTACAAGAGGAATATTAGAATACAGTAGGCTTTGAGCGATAGTCAAATATTTTAAAGCTTTGAGATCCCTTTCTCTTTGCACGCTTAACGTATAGAAAAACAAACAACGATGTTCCATTTCACCAAAGTTTTAAGTTTTCCGATACTGACACAAACAACAAGGAATATCTCCGAAATGGTTCACTCTACAAACAATTTTATTCAGACATAAATTGTTTGTTTTAGCGAGACGTATATTTTTTGTACAGTAAGATTTTGTCTATCTCTTACAATCTCTGACCTAACGAGGCTGAGTGCACCCCAGCCGGATCTTCCGCAGCACTACCACCGCGCTAAGGACACAAACTATATTCTCCCTATATTTATACCGGAATTAAAATTCGTAACGAAATGGCTCTAAATGTGCTTGTCTATTACATTATCTTATAATAAATTTCTACTTTAAAATGAAAGCTTTTCTTCTAATATGTATGCAATAAACTGCCTTTCTTGGGTGGCATTAACATTTAATTAGATGTTTGTGAACTTGCACTGTTTCTGTTATCAGCTTGCAATAGACCAATAATCTAGCGCACGACCTGGTGTGAATCAAGCAACAGTTGTAGGTTAATTAGTAACGATTTAGTGAGCCACAGAAATATTCAATAGTTCACTTTAATGCGAAACGTGTAATTGCTTATAACTATGTCCAGCCAGTAGCATGAATACTGCTGTCATTGGGGAGGGATAAAGCGATAAAAATAAGGGAAAGCTACGAAGGTCTCGTTAAGTAATCATGATTACTTCGCATTTTACTAAATTCGTTGGCCGCTCCGTCGCGCCATGGTACCGTGCGAAAACCTCTGGAACCATTTGAGGAATTGCTTGAGTTTTGGAAATAACGCCCCTTTAATTGTGCCCTGCCCATGATGCCGTGCGTGGCGAGAGGCAGAAGACACAGCGGCGTACCGAAGAGATGGCCAATCAACGTTGACGTGCAAGTGCTTAAACTTTTAACTTATACTCGTAAATAACATTGCTTTTGTTTTCGGTTTGCGTTAGTCACATTAATGACGTAAATATCATGATATACTCTTCTCTAATGTAAATTTCTTTCCTCCGCAATAATATTCTCTTTTTGTTAAAAAAAGTTTCCCTTTCATAAAGGAAACATTATTTTAACTTTCTCTATGGTTGGTACAAGTATTACATTCCATTCAAATTTCATGGAAAATATACGTTTTTACGTCTCTTCAGAAGTGATTTGTGTGTGTGTGTGTGTGTGTGTGTGTGTGTGTGTGTGTGTGTGTGTGTGTGTGTGTGTGTGTGTGTGTGCGCGCGCGCGCACGTGGGAGTGCGCACGAAAACACTGCGACAAGATGACAAATCCAGCGTATTTACTTTTTCATTTATTTTTCATCTAAACTTTTGCACAAGAACACTGTTTTCTTTTACTGACGCTAACACGCTCTTTTGTGATATTATAACTCACAACTGTTTTCTTCTCGTACCCTTGACCCAACCCTGTCACCATCTTTCTTCACTTTCTCTGTCTCTCATACACTAACTGACGTTACTATCACTCAACTCTCATTAAAACGTCTTCACTTCGACGCGACGTATTTTTCACGACGATTGTTCCACACACACACAGCTATCCCGCACTCACTGACACACAGACCTATTCATGTCTGTAACTGTAATTCTCTCTTCTACTGTTTCCTCGTCCCCTTATATAGCGAGAATGAGAACATGGATCTTTCTCGCCTTCCACAAACAGCCGCGTGAGGCAGCCTGACCTTGAGCGCCTTTTTTACCTCGCCAACCTGGTGTGTTGTGTGAAGTAGCCTAACCCCCACCATCCTTTCTTATGCGCCGCGCCCGGCGTCCTAATAGGAAACTTCGTATTTAAGTTCAGTATCTTTCAAGAATGTGACGAACATTTTTGAATAAAACTCCTCAACCCTAACCACATTAAATTACATAACATTTGAGTTCTTAATTTTTTCAAAAACTGCTCAAACAGTTGCGATTAAAATACCGTATTTTAAGATGTTTGCATTACTAATAAAATATATCTGTTGAATTTTCTGCGAACAGCATGCTAAATCCTGTTCATTCGGAGTGCAATTTTGCATAATCGTATATAGCTGGCCAACTATAAGAGATAGTCAAAAAACAGTGCTAGTAATCTTTAAAATAAACAATTTATTCTAATTATTTTGGCATCAGCTGTCTCCGAGGTATTCGTTATTATTGGTTTAAACATTTTAAAAGAATATGACATTTCGACGCCACCTTGTAAAAACCTAAGTTTCAAAGATTTGACTAACGGTTCAGTCCCCATTTTTTATTTGCTACAGTAAAGTACGTGTGAAAAATATTTCTGGAGAGATTTATCTGGGTTAACAGGAGGGTGACAGGAGTAACTTGCCGAAGCTGTAAACCGCAGTGCCCCAAGAAAGTCACGTGAATGTAACCAGATTTTTTCATTAGACTGCTACAACCTATATTAAAAAATGTATAGAATTTAAAAAAATGTACGAATATCTACTAATGGTGAATATTGCACACGCAAGGGAGCGAAAAAGGGTAGTCAGATAATTAATGCAAATAATGAAGATGTTTATTTGCGATACTCTGTTGCGAGGAAGCTCTGTTTCCTAATCTGTCCTACAGATGTCAACACTAGTGATCTTTAGGCCAGAGATATTTTCGCACAAGCATTGCACTTAACCCGTCATGTATGTTGCAAGTTACATCATTTGATATTTCTCTCATCAAAAATAGACATACCTACTTATCCAACAGCTGTTCAAGCCAGCGTGGACGTTATCTAATCAATGAAATTTGTACACTTTAATTACGTCATCACACACAACAAGTTGCCATTCACGGAAGACAAAATAATATTGATCATTGATTGCTAGTGGCACTCTTTTTTCGCATAATGATAAAAGCGACAAACATAATAAAGCGAATTCCCATTATTTCCAAATTATGTGATGTTAATCAATAAATCAATATTATTATTTTAGCGAATTTTAGCAATGGGTGCAGATTGAAGCGAAATGGCCTTATTTTTCGAAATTCCAGCTAGTTTGAATATAAAGTAGAGAATGCGGTCGCCTACCACCTAAGGATTCGACCCACATGTGGTATTCGAGCTGGACGAAGCGACGTTAGGGTGGGTGGTCGCTATATGAGGACTTTGAAATTCCGTTTTCTTTGAATGACCAAGAGATAAAAAATGAATAACTACCACTTATGCAAATCATCAAGAGTAAAAAGGACTGCATGGACTATAGCCAGAAAATTGCAAACATACATTTCATTTGCCATAAAAATATCTTAAATATATGCCATGTTAATTAAAATCGTTAGAGGCATTTTAGAGAAAAGTATAATTTTTGAAAAATTTTCCACGTAAAGGGTGGAGGAATTTTCTTCACAATCTTCCTGTCGCACTTTGAAAGATGCTAAATTTAAATACCAACTTTGGTTTTTAACCCACTAAAACACACACACACACACACACACACACACACACACACACACACACACACACACACACACACACACACGCACATGCGCGCGGGGAACCTTGTCTAAAAATGGGTGTCTTAAAACATACATTTTCGGTGAAATCTCGACACGGAAGTTTTGGTTGGAATACAATACTTCCTCTACTTACTATACGTGGTAGAGAAAGTGTCTGCATATCAGGCTTAGAGACCTCTTTAACAGGCTTGAATTCTTTTAGGGTTCGTTAATGTGTAGGTAACTTTAATTTTGTTTGTATTTTATATTGCAAAAAGTTTACAAAGTTGCTTTTATTAAGTTTCCTGTACTTTTGCAAATATTATATATGTTACAGCCAGCAATTTTATGCCCCCCCCCCCCTTACAACAAATTTAGCTAAATTCTTCGGAAAGGAAGTGATTCCGATACCGTAATGCAAGAGGGTTGTGTGTGTGTGTGTGTGTGTGTGTGTGTGTGTGTGTGTGTGTGTGTGTGTGTGTGTGTGTGCGTGTGTGTGTGTGTGTGTGCATTGTTGGATCAGATATTGGGGCGGAACTGCTCTCCAGCGGAAGTGCCCAACACGTGTGCTGACAAACACGCTTTATGAATATTACTATACGCAAAAATCTTTCAACCTGGCGCAAGCATATGTTACACTACTCGCAAAAAAGCGTGCGGAAAAGAAAACACGCTACCTAACAGATGGCTTTTAAATGCAGCTTAGTATAGAAAATCTTTTTTTATGCTAGTTCTTTTGTACCTTCTTTGCTTTCTCGACCACCTACCTATAGTACGTAAACGGAAGTATTGTGTTCCACCAAAAATTCAATATCGAGATTTCACCGGAAATTTCGCCCACGTTTTGGGATCCCTTAAAGTATGAAGATTTGTATATAAAAGCTCTTTGTATCCATGAACTAAAAATCTCATGTGTTGCACTCACATGACTTTCTCTACTCTTGTACTTACTATTCTTACAAATTCGTATTCCTATATCTTCATCTTAGTCGAGATAAACATTTGTAAGAAGTATTTTATTGCTTATTTCGTTGTATATGCAAAGAGAATATGAGAATACAGTAGACTTTGAGCGATAGTCAAATCGGTATATGAAGGTTTTGAAATTCTATTCTATTTGCACGGCTAAGGGATACAAAAGTGAACAACTACCTACCTTTTGAGAAAAGTTTATGTATTGAGAAACTCACACAAATAACAAGGAATATCTACGAAATGGTGCACAACACAAAAAATGCATTTGGACATAGCGTGCGTTTTTAACGAGATCTACATTTTTGTATAGTAAGATTTGGTTTACCAGTTATGCACAAATTATCAACAGGAAACAGAGCTACACTGGCTATAACCAGAAAATTAAAAATATATGTTTCATTTGCCATAAATTTATATTAAACATGGCATTTTAATCAAAATCGTTACAGCCATTTTTGAGAATTTATTTTTCGAAAAATTTTACATAGGTACAAAGGGTAGTTTAGGGCAAAGGAATTTTCTTTAAAATCTTCGTGTTTTTGAAAGATATTAAACTTAAGTACTTAAGTTTTGGTTTTCAACCGCCACGCACACACACACGCACACGCACACGCACGCACGCACGAACATTTTTTTAGAAATTCTTTGTTTATTTATTTTTTTATTTAGGGGCCTCAAAGAACGTATTTCTTGACCTAGAAATTTTGGGTTGAATATACCTATTTATTATCTATACGTAGCAGAGAACGTAAAAGTTGCGAGGTCCTTAAAATACCCAGATATGATAGGATAGATAAGATTCGGAAGGGGGACTAACCACCTCGACCAGTGTATTCTTTTGTGCTTATATCCTTCTGCAGGGAGGGGTGAGGTGAGAGTTGCGAAGAGTGATCGGACCTGAATGGAGACGACAGCAGTGGGCGGGGTCCCTAACGAGCACAGAACTCCCCAGTGCTACACCAGCTCCCCTTCTCCCTGCGGGCTCACTGTTCCCCTGGGGCCCGCGACTCGGGGGCCTCCCTCGATCCTGAAGACCAGGATTTACGAAGAGCAAATTCCTTGTCATGCACGCCGACTTTTAGAACCCTGAAATAGACAACCGAGATGAAAGGTGAAATGAGGAGTGAGGTGAAATGGGGAAAGAGTTTCTTTGATTTTTTCTCGAAAATGGTTCTAACGCTTTTGGTTAAGATGGCACATACTGAATATTTCATTTCAGAAATAAAGGATAGTTTATTAACGCGTTTACGTTCACTCATTTTCCTTAAAGGCTAGGATTGGCTTAATCTTTTCCTGTATCAAGATGTAAGTCCAATGCATAAACAAGTGGACGTTTGATTAATAATTTTCAAGCTACCCAATAGGTGATTTCAATTCCCAATGTAAACATTTAAAACCTATCGTTTGTTTCCTAAAACGGTAGAGTTCATGAATATTCGACTGAGAAAAGTGCATAACAATGTCAATGGAGTGCATATAAACTTCAGCATGAGGATATTGAGGTTATGTCACGTTTGTTTTCGAAAAGAGCGCAGAAACACGAAGAGGTGCCGCTACATCTAAAGAAAGAATACACTAATATTGACCTGAGTTGGTTTGAATTTTCTGTGAACTTGCTTTTATTAGATTGAACTTTGTATATTTACTTTGACATCTTAAAACATTCGTGAAATGGGACATTGTTGTTCATTTTTTATATGTTAAGCGTGCAAAGAGAACGGAATCTCAAAGCTTTAACAGATTTGACTATCACACAAAGCCTAGTGTATTCCCATATTCCTCTTGCACCTACAAGGAAATAAGCAATAAGATAATTTGTATGAATGTTTATCTCAACTAACACGAAGAAAATATAGGAATAAGAGTTTGTAAGAATGGTTAGTACAAGAGTAGAGAAAGTCATGTGAGTGTAACACATAAGATTTTTATCCAAATATTCCATGTTGCAAGTTGAGATCTTCCATGAGCATCACTTGACGGACATGCGTAAATGTTTGTGATTCTTGCATTTTTACCCCTCATTGTTTTGTTTCCATCTCTTTAACATGAAGGAAGAGTGATACTTTGTAGGAATGGTTTGCACAACCTATGCAAAGTGCTAGAGAAATTACATTAATTGTTTTTGGGGTGGACAAATTGCCCAAATTGCAGCAAAGCTGTCGCAGCAGATGAATGATACCTGGGATAGTCTGGGTGGATGAGACGAAGGTAAACTCTCACGGTACTAAGCCCATACTTGAGTGTCCCATGAATGGATGTGGGAAGAAGGGGCAAATGCAAACATTTTTCTCCTGTCCTTTGAATCGTGGGTTCATTCATGGAGCGGGCGGTAGTACTAGCTGAGGACGAAACAAAGGAAGAGCTTCCTGTTGGAGAACAAGTTATTGCTACCAACATAATAAACTGGATGTAGAACCTCCACCCACTCTTCCTGCTCCTTGTGCCTTTAAGAAAACAGCAATGCTCCTATTCTTCGCCATTACCCCCTTTGTTGCAGGGGTTGAGGTTTCCGTTCAAAAGAAGAGCGGGGGTGGACAAAAACAATGCTACCCCTTTGCCTTAATGACGACGTGGAAGGAAGTCTAGGGACATTTCTGATGCATGGCCAACTTTAATGGCTTCAAGCTCGATTTCCAATATGCAGGATCCGAGGCTTGTCAGCCATTTATAAAGCAAAGAAAATGCGAGCACCAAACATGTGTTGAAGTAAGAAATCTAATTTTTTTGTACAAATATTACCAGCAACTAAAGAAATTGTGTACCAAATTTTATTCCAATATCTAATCACATTATTTTGTATAGATTTTATTGATATCAACCTAAATCTATCTCCTCCAAGAACTGTTAAAGTACAGATCTGATATATTTGCGATTATATATTTTATCATCCTTGTATCAAATTAAAGCACGGACATCTTTATGTAATGAATAGTGTTTCTTTAAAAGATTAATAACGTGAAGTTATTTTTTAAAAAAAATATAACAAGTATCATGAACTACATTGGAAAAAATATTTAGATCTTTAGTTAGATTTTTATGTTAGAATATAGATTTTGAATATGAGACAGTAAAGAAAACAAAAATTTCCGAGAAATATGAGTTTAAAACTTGGTCACACACTTAACCTCTATGCAAGTATATTTTTCACCTTCTGAGTTTGTCCATCGATTTGCGCAAGGTTGATCTACTGCTCTTTCTTTGCGACATTCTAAAGCAGTAATTCAATATGTGATTTTAAAATATATCAGACATATGGTGTTTACAAACACGTGGTCTACTCATAGAAATAACAAAAATAGAACACATAATACTTTACACGATGTATATATCAATAATTATATACAGATAACCTAATAAACACACTAAATTGCTTGAAAACTAAGAACAAATGGCTACGATCAGTGTGGGCACGTCTGTTTAAAAGGCAGTGGGTAATTGTACCAGCGCACCACTTTAAAAATGGCGTCCAAAATGTGTGCTCCCCAGGGGACTAAAACTTCACGGATATATTTTTAAATGTATGCTGATCTTTTTGAACAAACAGGCTAAAATATCACTTCACTGTTCCCTTAGATCGTAAAATTGCCTCCACGTGTTCCTTTGTAAACACATAAAATGTTGATTGTAACAGAGCTCGGCGCTTCACAAGTTTGCTGTTATTCTTGGCAAATGCCTAGCGCGAGCTCGTATAAATCTACCTGCCGGCTTACTTTCTATATTGCTAAAGTTTACATAACCATAAACATCCCAATAAGAAAATCGTATGTGTTAGAATCACGCAAATCTGTTGCACACATAACAGTTGACAAATCTATGCTAGCCTTGAATTCATGAGAGCAAAAAATAATGATTTTTACATTCCTATAACTTTCTTTATTAGGACATCCACAAACCTATCTGTTTCGGGTTAGCAAAGATGAACAGAAATGGCACTTGCATTTTGTTATGGGGATAAAAGGAATGCAGGAGACTAAAAGGATAGTCAGATGTTTAAAAGTCGGGTGGAAATGACGTAATATGTACTCTTCCTGTGACATCACGAGAAACAAATGAATGGAGTGTTAGCCTTTAAAAACGCGTAAAAGTATTGCAAAATACAAACCTGTAGCAACGGATACCTGCGAAATTTTTGAAGAAATAAATAATTATTATCATTTACGAATTATCATCTAGTAATTATTTTGTTTTGTGCAAATTATCACTACGTAATTCTTTTGTGTAGCCAATATCGGCAACTGTATCCCATAATTCGCTCAAAAACCATTAATTTTACATTACAATCGATTAACAGTCAAAATAGCACTCCATTACAATTTTAAAACTGTGTTTTCAATAGTTGTCCTTTTGATAATGAGTGTGTTTTCCAGAGGAAAAGTTATTTGCTTATGTTAAAAATAAAATGAGATTTATTTTACATTATAAACTGGTTTTCTGTTATAACTACAAGAGAAGATCCTAATAGATGTGATTCTTGGGTTTATTTTTCTTGAGTTGGCAGTGCTGGACTACACTAATCGAAATGAATACATTTTAGGTCATTTTTTTTTATAGAATTTTATGTTTTCTAGTCAAATCTTTGCGATATATTATTTAAATTGATATTTTATTTATGAAATAGTGCAAATAAATATCATTTCTGTCCCTATCGGTTAGGTGAGACGTCTTATGATACCCTAATTAAAATCATTAGAGCCACATTTAAGGGGAAAAAAAAAATAGCTTTTTCCATATATAAGTACAGGTTAGGGTCGTGGGATTTTCTTCAAAATCCTCATTTCGCATCTTCGGAAGGTAAACTGAAATATGGTGTTCAAAACGTTATTTCATTCAGGGATTTCAAAACATGTAGTGTTTACAATGCAATCTCCATACT
The DNA here is from genome assembly GCA_030765045.1 of Tenodera sinensis. Lineage (NCBI taxonomy): Eukaryota > Metazoa > Arthropoda > Insecta > Mantodea > Mantidae > Tenodera > Tenodera sinensis. The sequence continues at coordinate 27,132,142 of CM060969.1, read as the reverse complement.
TCCTCACCTAGTGATAGATAATTCTCCATGTTGCTGGTCCTATTATACTCCGCCTAATTTTCGATGATCATGTTTGTGGCATTTCCTTTGGAACATATTGTAGTGAATAAACTTGTACAGGGTGGGTTTTGGGTCTTTGGGTTTTTTTGTTTATTATATTACGCACATTCACACTTTCAGACTCATGGAAGGCCAGGGAATAATCTTGATTAGAGGAAATTTCCCACTCCCCAGTCGGGAGTCGAATCGCGGCCCTTCACCCAGCTCTATCGACTGAGCTACAGGGCCCGCCCACTGCCAAGTCATTTTGAGACGGTTTCTTTCGAAGTCCTCATAACAAAATGTGAAACATGGAAGCTTTGAAAAGCGATCGTTTTATGTTCTGGTGCAACGCTTCATAAGAGTGAGAAAGGAATGCAATACATCTGAAATCTGGAAGAGAAAACTAAATTGTAATTTGTCGAGTGCATTTGTGTTATAAATAATTATAAAACACTTAACTATGCACTTCGACTTTTAGGTGAAATAAAGATCGACATCTTAGCAGCACTAATGAACAGATGACTATCGCACAAGATTTGATAAATCAAACGCATCGCACATATAACAAAAGCACTTCTGTAACACAAAACAAACCTGCGTGTTAAAGAGTGGAAAAGTCTCCGTATAGTGGAAGGAGGTAAATCCAAGCTCCCCTCTTTCGCAAACATTGGGCATCGCTGGTTATTTAGGTATGTTACATTTGTGTAACACGGTTACTTGTGGTCATCACTTGCACTTGAAAGGGGGAAAAACCGATTCTGTCACTTGTATAGTGCATTTAGGTGTGAATTTCAAATTTGTGTTCTTCGTTCACTTCTGGATCATTCTTTGCGTAGTCTCTTATGGATGTAAAAAGAGATTTTTTATTTGTTCTAGGAAAGTACAGAGTTGTTGTAAGGAATGTCGTCCAAGACAATTGCGGTATGGGGACAGAAAGCCTTGGGACAGGCAGGAAAAGGGAGGTGGAGGGGTCTGTCTGAATACGAAGAATGTGGAGTACACATTGCTTTCCACGTGGGTTGGTTTGTTATTGTGCTGGTACTTGCTGCTCAGGTGTGTGATCGCCCTCATTCAAGTGACAACATTTTACATAACGCGGGGGCTGGGTGCGACTGTCATCTGTCTCCAGTTGTTAGCGTCATTTGCCACGAAAGCGTCGCTATTTCGTTGGTCATATGTCTGCACTCCTATATCAAACAACAGAGATGACGTCTTTCTCGGTTGTTTCTGAGTTCTATTTGTATAGTTCTTTTTTAATTTCTATGCTCATTTCGGGGCCTTTGACTTGAGAAATAACTCGTTGACATATTTATAGACTGTAGAAACGCATCTGATAAAATATATGGATTAAAATTATGATTGTCACTTAAACTCAATAATACTTTTTGGCACGTTCTTTTTCTTCAAAATTACAATCCTGGGAAATTTACTATGTCGAGTAGACGAACACAATTTTTTCGTAGAGTGGTTGATGTATCGTTTTTGCTGTGAAGCGTATTACGCAGTGGTAATTATAATCGCGTAAACCTGCTCCCAATTTGTGTGTGTATTTTAATAAGGCTGCATCCCCTGCCTGTTGTAGCGAGTAGCAGGTAGACAATTAGTGTTAGGCTTGAGATAGCAAGGTCAGTAGCCTCGGTTCTTCCTTTGCACGCACTCCACATATAAACAAACTGTCCCCTTCTGCATAACGTATATCTTACCACGAAATATCAGATAAAAGTAAAATGTGCAGCCAGGCTTCTAACTTCTATGCCAGGTCTTAATATCTACATCTTTTTTTTGTATCTTTAAGTGATTGTATCGATTATACAATTCATAATAATGTGCAGATTATAGCAATTAACATATTGGTGGTCCAAAATTCTCTCCTTCTATTTCTTATACGTTGTGCATTTTGCATTTCTATTCTGGTTATTTCTTTGTCGAGTTACGATTGAAGTTCTTATTATTTGAGGTGCTATTTCCTTTCAATTCCTAGTCAACGTTTTTCCTCCTCTTGTAAATACTCCTCTAAAGACAATGTTGATACTGTTTGTGTCATCTCCTCAATGCATTTATACATTTTTTGTTCTCCTATAATGTCCCTTTTTTATTTTCCTTGCAGCATTTTTCTTCCTTGCTATAGTTCTTACACATTCAAACATCACAATTGCCACTATCACTGCTGCCTATCCTTTTTAAGTAATTTTTATTGCAGCAGTCCTTGCTTGGAATTAGTATGTCATACATAACCTTAATCTCTCGTTTATATGTGGGAAAGTGTCACACATCCTTCTTACAACTTCTAAATTTTGCCATCTTGTTGCCATTCCATCACCTTCATATAGTAGATAAGAGAAAATATTACGTTCCACCCAAATTTATATTGAGGTTACATAAGAACGTACATTTGGGGATCCGTTAAACTAGCAAACCTGACAAAAACCCGTGTTAATGTCTGTCTATGAACAGCGAAGTTAAAAAATCTGATATGTTGCACTCACATGACTTTCTCTACTCTTGTACTAACCATTCCTACAAACTCTTATTCCTATATCTTCTTCGTATTAGTTAAGGTAAACATTTGTGCAAGTTATATTATTACTTATTTCCTTGTAGCTGAAAGGAGAATATTATAATACAGTAGGCTTTCTGGGATAGTCAAATATTTTAATAAAAATGAACAACGATGATCCATTTCACAAATGTGAGTTTTCCGAAACTCACACACATAACAAGGAATATCTCCGAAATGGTTCACCCTACAAGATAATTTATTCAGACATAAATTGTGTATTTTAGCAAGATCTACATTTTTTGTATGGTATGATTTGGTCTATCTCTAACGGTTCACCAGTTATGCAAAAGTCGTCCAGAGTAAATACGACTACAGGGGCTGTAGCCAGAAAATTCAAGATATACATTTCGTTTGTCATAAAAATATCTCAAACATATGGCATTTTAATCAAAATCGTTAGAGCCATTTTCGAAAAATGTTCCATGTAAAGGGTAGTTTAGAGTGGAGCTATTTTCTTCAAAATCTTCGTGTCGCATTCTTGAAAGACATTAAACTTAAATACCAAGTTTGGTTTTTAACTTACTTTTCGTTTTTGAATTATGCTCTCCACAGGCACAGACACACACACGGACCTTTTTCTAAAAATGCTTTTTTTTTTTGATTCAGGGGGCCTCAAAACATATATTTCCGGTGAAATCTCGACATCGAATTTTAGGGTGTAATACAATACTTCCCCTACTTACCAGTAGAGAAAGTAAAATTATATTTTAGTTTTAAATGTTGATTCTCCCCAATTATGGGGTGCTGATTGCAAATATTTTATCAGTTTTCTTTTACTACATCCAGATTTTTTACAAAAATTAAAATAAAATTTTAATATTGACCATTACCGATATATAATTTGAATTATTTTACAAGAAGGAATTTTCTTCTTTTCGCACTTTTTCCATAAGTATGAGAAGTAATTTACTTTTTCAGGTACTTTTTCAGGTCTGCACTCATGTTAACAACTGTCCGACCACTATGGTATCTTCTTTCACTGTGTTTCAAATCTTGGTGAAAAACTTCACTCTCTAAAATCCAAGACAACAAATTAGAAAGCAGTTGACATGAACATGTGTTAAGGGTAACTTCAAACTCAATAGTTTTCACAATGATTTTGTAATCTGAACTGTTTCTATTTCTTAGGAAGTTTATTTACATCTTTTTAGCTAAGCCTGGCTTGCTTTTCTACTTGGCTCATTGTTTCTTGACATGAAGTCCAGCAAAAATATCTCCTTTTAAATTGCTTAGGGTCAGTCTGTGATAAAAACCACATCATGTACTTAAAATATTCACTGTCCTTGTCTAGGGCAGAAAGTGAAATTCAAATTCTTGATTTTCTCGAAAACCTGACGTGATAGAAAAGAAGCGGATGCACCGAGGGCAAAAATCTCTTTCGGAACATAAATTCATTCGAAAACATTTTCGATACCGTGAAGTGTAATGATTATTATGATGTATAATTAATATAGGGAGTGCACGATGTCATATTATTTGCCACGATATTAAGAATCGTTCTGTAAGCTTCGACATACCACCTTCAACTGTCAATAAAAATTCATGGTCCTTCTCTGTCATATGGGGATAATGGCTGCCTCATATTCAACATGCCCTCGTTTGGGTTTCCCTTACTGTGAGTTACCCAGATGGGGTTTCTGAAGGTTTCTCCTTATTCTATCGATTTCTATCGATTTCAAACAGATTACCTTTATGAAAACTCTGTTAGATTGTGTTAACACTATTTAACAGCTTCAACTGTTCTGACGTCATTTAATACCAACATAACCGATATGGTTTTTAGTTTCTCTGCTACGCATAGTAAGAAGGGAAGTATGGCATTCGACTAAAATGTTCGATGTCAAGATTTCACCAGAAATATATGTTTTGAGAACCCTTCAATGCAAAAGAATTTACATGGTACATTTTAGGAAAATTTTGATTTTCTTAAAAATGACACAAACTCATGTTTAAAATATTTTTGTGAAAAATAAAATGTATATTTTGAATTTTCTGGCTATAGCCTATGTGGTCCTGTTTACTCTTGCTCATTTTGCATAACTAGTAAACCGCAAGAGATAGACCAAATCTTACTATACAAAACATCTTAAAACATACAAGTTATGTCCAAGTGCATTTTTACTTTCTCTACTACGTATAGTAGAGGAAATATTGTATTCCAGCCAAAAATTAGATGTCGAGATTTCAACGGAAATATATGTTTTGAGGCACCCTGAATCCATAAAAAACATTTTTAGAAAAAGGTCCACGTGTGTGTGTGTCCGTTTGTGTGACTGTGTGTGGAAAGTTTTACGAAACATTCATTTTCTTGAAAATGTCTAACGATTTTGATTAAAATGTCATATGTCTGAGATATTTTTATGACAAATGAAATGTATCTCTTTAATTTTCTGGCTATAGCCCCTGTAGTCGTATTTACTCTGGATGACTTTTGCATAACTGCTAAACCGTTAGAGATAGACCAAATCTTACTATACAAAAATGTAGATCTTAGTAATATACGCAATCTATGTCCAAATAAATTTTGTTGTTGAGTTCGGAGATATGCCTTGTTATTTGTGTGGGTTTTGGGGAATTTATCTTTATTCATTTTTCATGTGTTAGAATTTGAAAGCTTTAAAATATTTGACTATCGCTCAAAGCCTACTGTATACCCATGTTCTCCTTGCACCTTCATGGAAATCAGTAATAAGATAATTTCTGGAAATGTTTATCTCGACTAACATGAAGAAGATATGGGAATATGAGTTGTTCAGCTGTAATTGGTATAATATTTAGACATTATGAAGAGCGTTTCTAACTTATTTCCTATACCTGATGTGCACTAGGTCTTAAGCAGCTTTATAAAAAGAAGGCGGTAGTCTTGGTCGGCACTACGCACTCTTATGTAACAAGTGTACGGTTTATTGCTCAAGCGATGCGCGCGCCACCCACTGGACAGGCGGTCACGTGACCAAACTCTCATTAACCCGTTCCGGGACTTAGTCTGTTAAATTAACCGCATATACGTACTTATTTTCTCCCGGGCTTGTGGAACCCTTCAGTCTTGCTGCATTTTATACGTTTGTCGATCTTTTTTCCACCTGTGTTTTTCCATTATGACTGCTATGGCTCGATATATGAGAAAACTAAAAAAAAAAAAAAAAAAAAAAAAAAAAAAATTCTGTTACGGATTCACACGAGTTTTGTCTACCTTCGAGAGATTTACATACATACAATACACGTGACTATTCATGTAAAATGAGATTATTTTATCCCAACTATGATACTACTTTAATCTAGAAGTTATTTCAAAGTAAGCAACAAGCTTTCAACTTTTAAACAGCATTCAAACGTAGTCAGAACTTTCAGAGTGATTGTTAATTTATCTAGAAAATTTGCATTTATTAGGACTATTTCACGAATTAAATATGATATGAAATGTTACTTAAATGCTATATTTTAATTACTAACCTCAATCTTTTAACATGTTGGCAATTTGAACAGTTGGAGCTATAATTTATAATTTCGTTGAATACAAAATTTGTCAAACTTATTTCCTGTTGCATTGTGTCTTCTTAGCTTTCTCTCTACGTATTATTTCATCTATTTCACAATTAGATGCTTCACCGTAGCCAGAGTCAGCCATTTTTGACATTTAAACCTAGCAGCTCTGTTGCGTCAAATTACATAAGCTGTTGCGCATCTGTAGGACAGTGCAGCTAGATTCACTAATATGATGTATTGATCGATTGATTTCAACCAATCACGTATGCGATGAAAATTAAGGGTAGAAATAATCGCAAACTATCATGGATATCCGTTAAGTTACGCTTAGTTAAGGTCAAAACTTGCAACATACAATATTTCGGAAACGGCTAATGCCAAAAAAGCATAAATTGTCTAAATAGGTTTTCCACTTCTTCATTAGCATTTTTGTCTATATTTTAAGGTTTCGTTACTCCACAAAATTATACAACAGTTATAAGTTTATAAGGGGTAGTCTACCTACAGACAATTTATTAGATATATACACAATTTATATACACGCCGTCTTCGGTGTGCCGGAATTTTGTCACACAGGAGTTCCTTTGTATGCTAGTAAATATTTTGACATGGAGCTGTGTTTTTAAGCCCGCGTTCATATTAGTTCATATTTGCAGAATATAACAACTTTAATGCGGAAATCATGACATTACTTCCTGCACAGAAAGAGGTATGTCCGATGTTAATGCTGTACTAGGAGCAGAATTGTGGGTTCTCATAACCTAAAATGTAAGTGTAAACTAATGAACCTTGAACTTAATAAAATTACTGCCTTAATGAAGTCCAAAGGTGTGCGGCAGTTCATTACTTTCTTAAAATATGCATCTACATCAATATTTGACGGCACTGTGCACCCTTAACAGTCCAAGTCGATGTTAGGTATATTATCATTTTCATGTCAAAGGTAAATATGAAGCGGTAGCAGGAGGAAGTGACAGTTCGTGACGTCACGTCCGGTTGAATTCCTGTACGAAGAGCTGGAGCAGGTGTGACAGTTCCCCCTCCTAACCTACAACAGACACACGCCGAGGGGCTACGCCACGATAACATTTTGCACCGTGTTACATGACTCGTGCGCATATTAGATTAGCATTTTGACATTGCATCTGCTTTTTCAAATATAGGTACAACTTTTCTGATATTTTTACTTCCTCTGCTACTACCACCCAAAAATTGGATACCAATATTTCACTGAAAGTACGTGTTTTAAGGTACATTGAGTACAGAAAAAAAAATTGAGTGTGTGTGTGTGTGTGTGTGTGTGTGTGTGTGTGTGTGTGTGTGTGTGTGTCCTTCTTTATCTATCTGCGAGCATAATTCAAAAAGCTTAATAAATATCGTGACAAAACTACAAAATCCAGCCCAGCTACTTTTCTATCACTTTATTTTCCTTCTAAACGTTTGCACAAAAACAGTTCTCTTCTACTGACGTGAACACTATCTACAGTCTTTCTGATATTGTAACTCAGAACTGTCTTCTCGTAGCCTTGACTCGGTCCTTTCACGGTCTTTTTTAACTTTTTCTGTCTCTCATACACTAACTCCGACAATACAATCACTTCACGTTCATTAAAACTTCTTCACTTCGATGCGACGTATCTTTCACAGCTATCTCGCATTTACTCACACACTGACCGACTCAAAAACTGTCCACCCTACGGGCTCCGCAAGCTTTTTCACTGGTGATGACGTAACCAGATCTTTCTCGAACTTATACAAACAAGCCGGCCGCAAGACAAATCTCGAATCATTTGTAAAAAACTGATTCGCGCTACGCCTACTGTATTCCATAGTTTCATTGTACCTGTAAGGAAATGTGTAATAAAACCATTTCTACAAGTGTTTATTTTGATTAACTTGGAGTAGATGCACGAATAGGCTTTTTAAAGAATTGTTTGTTGAAGAATGGGTAAAGAACGTGAAGTGAATATAACATATTTTTACTTTCTCTAGTGGTAAGTAGGGGAAGTATTGTATTCCACCCAAAAATTCAATGTCGAGATTTCACCGGAAATGTATGTTTTGAGCCTCCTGAATCCCCCCCCCCCAAAAAAAAAACATTTTTAGAAGATCTGTGTGTGTGTCTGTGGACAGCATAACTCAAAAACGAAAACTCGGTTAAAAACCAAAGTTGATACTTAAGTTTAATGTCTTTCAAGGATGCGACACGAAGATTTTGAAGAAAATAGCTCCACCCTAAACTACCCTTTACATGGAACATTTTTCGAAAATTTTTGATTTTCTTGAAAATGGCTCTAACGATTTTGATTAAAATGTCATATGTTTGAGATATTTTGATGACAAATGAAATGTATATCTTGAATTTTCTGGCTATAGCCCTGTAGTCGTATTTACCCTGGAAGACTTTTGCATAACTGGTAAACCGTTAGAGATAGACCAAATTATACTATACAAAAAATGTAGATCTTGCTAAAATACACAATTTATGTCTCAATAAATTTTCTTGTAAGATGAACCATTTCGGAGATATTCCTTTTGATGTGTGTGAGTTTCGGAAAACTTAATTAAGCGTGCAAAGAGAACGGGATCTCAGAGCTTTAAAAGATTTGACTATCGCACAAAGCCTACTGTATTCTAATATTCCCCTTGTACCTACAAGGAAATAAGCAATAATATAATTTGTACAAATGTTTATCTCAACTAACAAGAAAGAAGATGTAGGAATAAGAATTTGTAAGAATGGTTAGTACAACAGTAGAGAAAGTCATGTGAGTGCAACACATCAGATTTTTTGTTGATGAAGTCATATGTTAAATAGTTATCCCATCATCGTAAGCGCCTGTCCTGGAAAAATTTGAGGTGATTCGTTATAATTACTAACACTACAATCATAATTATGCTTTTAATGTGAAATGACAAATGGTGAATTGTGGTTTGACCAACAGATGATAAAGAGAACGCGTACGGCTATTGTTTTATTAATATCAAAAGCGAGAATGTTTGGGACAAGCCAGTTTTAATTATTTTCAGTTAATATTGGCGTCATCCCAAGATTTTCCTCCGAACAATAAAGCTGTGTCGCCTGCATAGACCCATTATAAGAGGAACTTTCAGGAAAATGGGACTTGTTCCAGTTACTTGTTCCTTCTTCCCTTTATATAGATTTTACTTTTTGTGTCACCTACGTAAGAGAAACAAAAGAATTGAACCTGCTTTATACGTAACCCAGTTTTAAGTAATTCCTGTAAATTTTATGACTTAGAAACTTGTTCATAGAACGGATTACTTTCAGTATATAACTTTAAAATCGTTGACGACTAACATGCCAGTGTATTTGCAACAAGATTGACATGCATTTGTTTCCTAATCACTTGTTGGACGTTGGTAATGCGAAAATCAGTTGACCCAATCGAAAGAGGAGCTCATTTGTTGTATTTTTCCGAAGGTAGCGCAAAACTTAAAAAACTATAATTGCCTGAGGCGCAAAACAAAGACGTCAATGATCTCTATGAGTCCATTCAAAGTTTCATTCCGGAACATTGTTTTCTTCTAATAGGTTGACAAAGTTATCAAAGGATTATGTTCAATTCGCTGGAATTGCGTGGATTATCAACTTACAATTTGCAATTTAAACATACTATGTTGTGTAACATAAATATCTACTATGCAATAGAACGAGAGTGGTTGTGAAAAGCTTATGAACAATGTCGTAGAGGCAACGATTATCAAGGGAAAGGACAAAGGAAACTGTTTTTTTATTCCGTGATCCCGATGATTCCAACACACTTGTCATTCGATTTCAAACGGCTGCAATTCCCCGTGCGTCTGGCCTTCGTTATGGCCATCAACAAATCACAAGGCCAGTCATTGGAACTTTGCGAAATTAACATGGAATTGCATTTGAATTACAAAAATGTTTTCCTAGAATAAAGCGGGGTGGTTCAGGAGGTAACGTTCATGGCCAGCATTTGGGTGTTCGATCTCCGTGGCTGACCTTCCTGATCCATGGGGTTTTTCGGAGGTTTCCCCGGGTCGCCAGGTGACTGCTGGGCAGGATTTCCATGTGCCATTTCAGCATTTATCCCGTTAGGTTTCTTTCAGGGCTGGGAGCGTCGCGGCAGCAGCACGACAGAGGGAATCATTGCTCTTTGGAAATCTCGTCCCCCGGTGAGCCTACAGCTTTCCGGGCCCCCCAGGGGAGCCGGTTTCTGAGACCTGAACCTCACTTGGGAGTACGAACCGTAAAGGGTTGGAGAGGAGCCGGGCTGAGCCAACCTCCGCCGGGGTGATTCTACCTGGGAAAATGTAGGGACCCTGCCTTCTAGTCGTGAAGTTCTGGCCGCCCTCCGGAACCAATTCCCTCTTCATCCTTCCAAAGGGTGTCCAGGGGCATAGGCAGGTAGGGGCTAATCCCCTTCTACAAGTTCTTATAGAGTCATCTCGAATGAAATAGACATAAAAATGAACTTTTCGTAAGAATAACACATCAGATTTTTTAAGTCTGCTTCCTAAAGTAGGGCTTATACACATAAATGGGTTATCCTAATTCAGCCAGGAGTCACTGGCAATGTTACAACTTTCTCTATTGTAAAGTGAAGTGTTGTAGTTCTTAACAAAAGTGAAGATATACCCAACTTTCACATAAATTAGTACATTTGCGCTTCTCGGCTGGCCTTTGTAATTATATCTGCAGGACGCATGCGCACTCGCGCCATTCATTTGTGTCACGCTGAATGGAGGCCCGAGGATACTAACATTAGACTCATTTAGGATCCCTCCCCTAGAATGTTCGCCATAATCTACATAGCGAATGCTTCGTCACAGCATGCCCGGCTCAGACAGGGGTTTCCAAATAGGCAAGGCTCAATAATAACTACTTGGGACAATCTTTAGCGACATTTTAAACTGTTAAATTGGTAATTTGTTAATGTTAAACTTTATTCTTACTTCGTTAATGTTAATGCTTTATTAGCTATTTTTACTTTCTCAAATATGTAAAGTAGGGGAAGTACCTATTGTATTCCACGCAAAATTTCAATGTCGAGATTTTCCCGGAGGTATATTTTGAGGCCCCCCAAAATCCAAAAAAGCATTTTTAGAAAAAGATCTCTCTCTGTGTGTGTATGTGTGTGTGTGTGTTTGTGTGTGTGTGTGTGTCAGCAATATAACTAAAAATGAAAGATCGATTAAATACCAAACGTAGTATATATGTAAGTTGATATCTTCTAGGGATAGCTCATGATTCGTAATTCAAAGTACCCTTTACATGGAAAAATATTTTATCATTTTGATTTTCTCAAAAACTGTTAAGGATTTTGGTTAACGTGCCACATTTTTAAGGTATTTGCGTGACAAATTAAGTGTATATTTTCAAATTTCTTGGTAATATCCGAAGTCCTCTTCGTTCTGAATGACTTTTTTATGAATAGCAAACTATAAAAGATAAACAAATCTTATTTCATACTCACTTAGACCTCCTTAAAACACACAATTACCGAAAAAAATTATTTGTTCATTAACTTGTCATAACCCCACCGGAACAGTAACCAAAACGACGAGGTCAACGTGAAGCAAGTCTGCGCTCAATATTTTGGTTCACAACAGCCCGCCAACGAGAACGGCAAGATATACTATCGATCAGCTAATCGATAGAAAGTGGAAGTCGATATTGCACATTGGGAATTCATTTGTTTCTAACTGACCTATGATATTTTTTCTCTTGTGGCTAGGGAGAACTCTAGCGGCTGTTCTATGAATTTTCTGATTTCTATGAATAGCCTATGAGATGCTTTTCTTTTGAAAAACATTTTGTATTATCTCTATAACTGGTAAACGTTAAGCGGTAGACAAAAACGTACTATACAACACAGAATTAATTTAAAATAACTTTTTGTGGCGCAAGCCATCCGTTATTAATATTTCGAATTGTTCAGAACTTTTTAAGTGCTGTCGATATTCAGCTATTACCTTGGTAACAATACTGAAATGTGCAATATTGCTATTTGTGCAAAATTTTCTGATTAAAAATGGAGATAGCAAAAAGCTTTGGTAAGAATTATAGAAGTTAGATCTATTGAATAAAGGACATTAACTAAAAAGTAACAGAGTAAAATACAGGCTTCAGAAATTAAACTTTCAAGAAGTGTGAAGCGATCTACGAAGGGAGACCTAATAACAAATGTAAGTATAATAATTAGGAATTTTTAATATAAATGAAAGCACAACAAAACGCAAACAAAAGCGGAAAGAACATGTTGAAAGAATGCCAGAGATCAGACTCAGTAAACAAATAGTGTATTACTATCCTAAAGGTAGGAGATCGGTGGGTAGACCCAGGAAACAATGGTTGAAGGACTTTGAAGGCGGACCACACTTGATTATTGCTTATGCCACGTAGAAAAGAAGCAGTATTTTGTATTATACTTCTATAAACTAGTACACAAATATTCTGGAAAGTAATTTTCATATCATATGAACTTTGACAAGGTTAATTGTGCAAATTTTAAATCAAACGGCTCAAAAAGTGCAGAAATGAGTAGAGTGGAGGAGTATGAAGTGTGGGTTTGTGAAGCCCTGTGTTAAGGTTTCTTCACAATGACTGACTGAGTGACTGGTTTCCCGCCATGCTAGTTCCGCAACGCTCTCGCAGGAAGTGCGTACGTAGGCAACACCTGTCCACGCAATTAGCTGGAGCAAGTAGTGTCCGTCGATACGGAACGTGCGGCAGCGTAGGCCAAGCACGAGCAACTGGCCCTCCGTCCAGGTGTCGTCGTCGCCATATCACTCACAAATATCCGCCCAAATTCATGCCACTACCAAACTTCATGCTTAATCAACTCCTCACGCTTGAAATAACACAGTTGCGTATTTATACGCACATCCACGATTGTGTTGCGCTCACATGACTTTCTCTACTCTTGTACTAACTATTCTTACAAACTCCTATTCCTATATATTCTTCGTGTTAGTTGAAATAAACATTTTCAGAACTTATTGCTTATTTCCTTGTAGGTGCAAGGGGAATGTTATACTACAGTACGCTTTGTGCGATAGTCAAATGTTTTAAAGCTTTCAAATTCCGTTCTATTTGCACGGCTGATATATAAAAATGAACGATATTCCATCTAACAAAAGTATGTTATCCAAAACACACACAAATACAAGGGATATCTCCGAAATTATTCACTCTACAAACAAATTTATTTGGACATAAATTGTATGATTTAGCAAGATCTACATTTTTTGTATAGTAAGATTTGGTCTATCTATTACGGTTTACGAGATACACAAAAGTCATCCAGAGTAAATAGGACTACATAGGCTATAGCCAGAAAATTCAAAATATACATTTCATTTGTCATGAAAATATCTGAAACATGACATTTTAATCAAAATCGTTAGAGGCATTTTCAAGATCGACGTTTTAGACACACGAATTCAGTTGACTGGAATTTGAAATATATTTATCGGACTTGTTCGGCTTTATTTCTTATGTTAAGGAAGCTTAAATATTTTCCCCCTCCGTTTGAAATGTTGACCATGGTTGCTGTTACCTACGGAGGACAAACCATACACATATGTACTTAATTTAATATTTGGATATTCGGAACAAATCCCAAAAATATGTACTCGAATTCATGTATATGTCTTACGAAATTAATTTCCACGAGGTCATCAGCGTTGCATGACACACAAAACGCTGTCCAGTACATTATTCGTTTTAAAGACTTTTTTGGCCTCCATGTCCTATAGTAATTGCAGTACCTGTGAAAAATTAATAAGCCTACCCTAATATTCAGATTTTTCATGTACTAGGAATGAGCTAATGCATTTTTAAGAGGAAAAAGATCAATGCAAAAAAGTAGGACAGAAAAATGAACTGTATGTGCGTGAGATAATAAAAAGCTTACGTGACTATAAAAGGCCGACCATTATTAGGAGGTTGCACAATAAAAAAGTACGTGGAGTTCCTCTGTTTAATAAGCTGTTCTGATTTGATTTGAATGCTTTTGTTTTTGTATCACAAATCATATAGTGCAGGGGATGTAAGGATAATAAGAGGTTTATAACAGTATCCATGAATTAATTATTAATTAACTAATTAATTAATTTGTTTTGTGATATAAAGTATGACCATATACAACATAAGCATCAGTGAACATAAATAAGGTATTTACTATTTATCCCAACATCCCAATACACTTTTTGCACTCGCTCTACATACATATGCTACCAGTATAAAATGTTTAGTCAGTATGAGCCTTAAGAATAGCTACTGGCTATAAATGCCTGTTACATGACCAACTTTATTTTCAAGTAAATGTCAGATCGACAGAAATCGAACCATTGATCGCTTTCTCCTTGTATTAAGGTAAATTTAAGAATGAACCCTTCATGCTCATTTTCTTTGTAGAGTTCACCATTTCCAAGATATTGCTTGTTATTAGATACTTTTAAGTTTCAAGCTCTAGTATTTTTTATTAATTTCTTTCCTTCTTTTCATCGCAAGCGCTTGTTACTACAATGGAAACAGTTAAACTCGGTTTTCGCAAGATATAACTATGAAATTTTTGGTTACATCCAATTACGAATGTAAAAATCTGTAGTAAGACAGTCAAAGGTATTATATTTTGAGAGCTGTCCACTTGCGCATTGAACTTCCAGAAATTACCATCCAAACAAATACGTAAGAATGTTTCATTTTAAGTTTAATTTGTATTTGTTTATCTTTTAGCCATGCAAAGATGTTTCAGTCATCATAAAGCGACCAGTATTAAAACAATTAATTATCGCTTAAAGCTTACTATATTCCCATATTGCCCTTACACCTACAAAAAAGTTCTATATAACATAATATTTATCTGGATTAACATGCATTCCAAAAATCTGATGTTATACTCAGACAAATTTCTCTACTCTTCTTCATGTTAGTTGAGATAAATATTTGCAGATATTATCTTATTACTAATTTTCTTGTAGGTGCAAGGGGAAAATAGGAATACATAAGATTTGAGTGATAGTCAAATGTTTTAAAGCTGGTCGCTAAATGGAAAAAACAATTATATGGTCATAAATTGTGTGTTTTAACGAGATGTAGATTTTTAGGACGATTTAGTCTATCTCTAACGGTTTTCTAACTACGCAAAAGTCATCAAGAGTAAACAAAACTACTTAGGCTATAGTCAGAAAATTTCATTTGCCATTAAAATATCTTAAACATATGACATTTTAATCAAAATCGCAGTTTCGAAAAATGTTCCATGTTAAGGGTAGTTAGGGTGGAGGAATTTTCTTCAAAATCTTCGTGCGGCATCCTTAAAAGATGTTCAACTTAAATACGAACTTTGCTTTTTAACCGAATTTTCGTTTTTGAGTTGTGCTGTTCACAGACGCATGCGCGTACTGACCTTTTTTTTAGAAATGCTTTTTTTTTATTTTTGGGCGATTAAGGGGCCTCAAAACATATTTCCGGTGAAATCTAAGTATCGAAATTTTGGGAAATAGTTCCCCTACTTATTATACGTAGTAGAGAAAGTAAAAAGGATTTTTTCGTTATGTTTCACTAAGTTTTTTCGGCAACCTTTACTATATCTAACTAATAAGACGTAACATGGGAATACGCACGTTGAAGTAATTCCCAGACTCGATCTGGAAGGAAATCGAGGGTACTACCTTAAATTGGTGCAACTTCCTGCCTAAGCGGTGTGTAATGATAATCGCATTGCGCTGAGCCGCCAGTCGTTCATGATCTATTTTTCAATAACAGCAGCGCAACTTCAAAGCGGTGGCTATTTTTTGTCAATGATACAAGCCGACGATGGGTTTATAAAGGAACATCGCCATCTCAATTTTCAGGCTTTGTAGCGCGGAGAAAATTCCCTCCGTCTGCATTTCCACGTGAGGGAACAAGTGACGGCAATGGCCCGATGCGCGTCAGTGGAGAGAGACGTTCAGCTTATCACCTTCTGCACACGCGACTATTGCTGCACCTGCCTTCCTCCCTTCACCCCCTCGCACAACATAATATGCCAACTTGCTCGAGTAACTTCATTTCCGCTCACTTTAATCACTAAAAATTCCACTATACCCACGTATGTTGCTCACAAGAAATAAAATCCCATGCGAAATTTAAACCAAAACAGAAGTATAAACGTAAACAGGCATTAAAACGAAAAAAAAGAAAGAAAGAGAGAAACAGAAAGAGAGAGAAGGGAGGGAGGAAGGAAGGAAGAGAAATAGTCATATAAGTCCATATTATCAATTTCTCCTACCAACTATTTTCTTAATGTTAGTCGACAAGCATTTTCAGAAATTGCCTTATTGCTTATTTCCTTGTAGGTACAAGGGGAATATTAGAATACAGTAGGCTTTGAGCGATAGTCAAATCTTTTAAAGCTTTGAGATTGCCTTCTCTTTTCACGCTTAACATATAAAAAATGAAGAACGATGTTCCATTTCACGAAAGCTTTGTTTTTCGAAACTGACACAAATACTAAGGAATATATTTGAAATGGTTCATTCTACCAAAAAATGATTTACACATAAATTTTGTGCTTTAGCGAGATATACATTTTGTTTTGTATAGCAAGATTTTGTCTATCTGTTACGGTTTCCGAGTTACTCAAAGGTCGTCCAGAGTAAACAGGATCACATAGGCTATGGACAGAAAATTCAAAATATGCGTTTCATTTGTCATACAAATATCTTAAAAATATGGCATTTTAATCAAAATTGCTCGAGCCATTTTCAAGAGAATCAAAATTTTTGAAAAATTTTCAATGTAAAGGGTAGTTTAGGGTGGGGCTATTTTCTTCAAAATCTTCTTGTTGCATCCTTGAAAGACAAACATTTAAGCGACTTTCCGTTTTTGAGTTATGCTGTCTAGAGATTGAGAGACTGAAACACACACACACACACACACACACACACACACACACACACACACACACACACACACACACACACACACGCACGCACGCACGCACGCACACACACATGATCCAAAAAACGATTATTTATTATTTTAATATGTCAATCATGCTTTTAACGATAGTTCTTTTATCAGTTAATGCATTTTGCCAGAAGAGGGACAATTTGTTAATATTAAAAATAGCGTGTAATTTATTTGAGATGATCACCTGGTTTTCTGTTACAAGATAAAATCGAAATAGATGTAATTCCTGGATTTCGTTTTCTTCAGTTGGCAGTATTGAGTAATTGGAACTGCACTAATGACAATGAACATATTTTAGGTTATTTTTTATAGAATTTAAGTTCATCTTTGCGATGTGGTATTTAAATTTATCTTTTATTTATGAAATAGTCCAGGTAAATATAAATCGATGATCTGATCTTACCAGAGAAATTCGGCCACCCCGCTCGAGCATTAATTTGTACGGTCAAATATTATTTTTCAACGTTTTTCAGTTGAAGTACGTCTACAAGAATGAAAATATTAGCACATTCACCCCTATGGTTTATTTTATACGTATATCGTCTACAAATTTTTTTTGCAAACGTATGTTTTATATGTATTTCAGGTTACTTGAGAAAACATTTGCAGAAATAGTTTCATTATACATGTTGTAGATGTAAAGGTGCTAAAACCATAGTCAAATACCTAAAACTCTCACATTGCTTTCTCTACTCCTCTTCTACCAACTATATTTATAAACGCTTGCTCTTCTATTTGCTTTATCTTCATCGAGATAATTATTTGTAGAAATTGTTTTATTACATATTTTCTTAAATATGACCGAGTCTTAAAATATTTGACATTCCATTGTGCCATGACGACTTGCCATTTGAGAAAAGTGGAAGTATTGGCAAATTCAAACAAATAATAAGGAATATCTTGGAGATGGTTAACACTACAAACATTTGAGGTCTACATTTCTCGTACAGTAAGATTTTGTCCGTCTCTTACAGTTTACCTACCAGTTATACAAGAATTTAACCTATACATTAGCTTTGGCATGAAAATATCTTAAACTTATGATCTTTTAATCAAAATCATTAGTACCATTTTGACCCATGTTCCATGTGAAGGGTGATCTGGGATCGGGAGATTTTCTTGAAAATCTTTGTCTTGCATCCTTGACAGATGCTGAACTTAAATACCAAATTTAGCATTTAACCGGCTTTTCGGTTTTGAGCTATGCTGTTAACAGGCAGACTAAAAATGCTTTGATTTATTTATTTGTTGTTGAGAGTTCCAAGTATATATTTCTGATAAAATTTCGGTACCGAATTGTTGAGTAGAATGCAATATATACCAACTTTAGAATTCCACTCTGTTTCCAGGACATGAGGGGAAAAACTGAGTGGTGCTATCAGTTCACAAATCAGTTCACTAAATGATCTAGTCGAGGGGCCCTTAAATCTCACTCACTCACTTACTCACTCATTCACTTACTTCATTACTTATCCGTGTTGAAGCAACCCAAGTCATACTCTTGCTTTTTTTCGTTTTTCGGGTAACCCGAACATTTCCGAATTCGAACAGAATACATCCCCAATTAATTCGGATTAGCGGGGTTCTACTGTACCATCAAGTAGCCATCGCCTAAGGTGCCTTATTAAGAACATCCTCAACACCAATAAAATGAATAAATAAATGTTACATATATAAACACACACACATATCTTCAGCTAGCAGAAACACTCAACTAATTTGAACTATGGTTTCCTTGAAGATTTTCGGATAGCTGGCTTAAATGTTATGCTACTTAAAAATATGCTTTTGACCCACGACTTTCAGACCCTCAAAACAATCGTTATTTATGACATTAGCGTGGCATGTGTGGCAGATTATCCGATTGTCGCTTTTTAAACCCTTCATCCATCATTTTAATATTGTGAAAACAAAGCTTTAACCATCAACGACAGTTGGTACTAGACGATGACATCACAACTATTTCGCTTACGTCACAAGCGCTTTCAGAACTTCACGAAATGAGAGTTTAAAATAGTTGTCCTTGGTTTTAAAAGATCGTTAACTTTCGATGCTAATTTCAGGATGAAGTTTTCCCTAAACACACTTTAGCACTCGTGTATGTTCCCAATTCTCCTCGGTTGGTATGTGGAAAGAAATTAAAATAGGCAAAGCTGGCGACATTAGAGAAAGCATAAATACAAAGCTTAATCACTGCAGATTTTGACGGTCGAAAACAGCCATAAATATCACTTGGGGATTGAATGTAAACGTTAAATGCTACCGAAATAGTTACTTTTAGAGAACGTTCCACTAGTCGACCAGAACAGCGCTTCGAAAATAGCGATGTTGATTCGATGATCTGTGGTTCTAAATTATTATTGATTCTGATCCATTTTAAATATGCCATCTTTAGCATCTAAGGCCTTGCCTTTACACACGAAAACCAACATCTCTCCAAGAAATGTTTACTTTCTGTACTACGTATAGTAGAGTAGAGGAAGCATTGTATCCCACAAAAAAAAAAGAAGAAGAAAAAAAAAAAAGGTCTATGTCGAGATTTCACCGGAAATATATGTTTTGAGGGCCCCTGAATCCAAAAAAAAAAACATTTTTAGAAAAAACCTCCGTGTGTGTCAGTCTGTCTGTGGACAGTATAACTGAAAAACGAAAAGTAAGTTAAAAAGCAAAGTTGGTATTTAAGTTTAATGTCTTTCAAGGATGCAACACCAAGATTTTGAAGAAAATAGTCCCACCCTAACCCACTCTTTACATGGAAAATTTTGATTTTCTTCAAAATGGCTCTAACGATTTTGATTAAAAGTTTGAGATATTTTTATGACAAATGAAATGTATATCTTGAATTTTCTGGCTATAGCCCCTGTAGTCGTATTTACTCTGGACGACTTTTGCATAACTGGTAAACCGTTAGAGATAGACCAAATTATACTATACAGAAATGTAGATCTTACTAAAATACACAATTTATGTCTAAATAAATTTTCTTGTAGGGTGAACCATTTCGGAGATATTCCTTGTTGTGTGTGTGTGAGTTTCGGAAAACTTAAAACTTTCGTGAAATGGAACAACGTTGTTCATTGTTTTATATGTTAAGTGTGCAAAGAGAACGGAATCCCAAAGTTTTAAAACATTTGACTATCGCTCAAAGTCAACTTATTCTAATATTCCCCTTGCACCTACAAGGAAATAAGCAATAAGATAATTTGTACAAATGCTTGTCTCAACTAACATGGAGATATAGGAATAAGAGTTTGTAAGAATGGTTAGTACAAGAGTAGACAAAGTCATGTGAGTGCAACTCATCAGATTTTTTATAGTAATTCTCAGAAAGTTCTGACAATAATAATAAAGCATGTGCATGTCACTTTGATTGGGTCATAGCTAAGACGCGAATGTGGCAGCCATACTCGTGGACTGGCACTGCAAGATTTGTATCACAGGGTGCTACATTTGCTGCTGAGGAACGTGCCACATCTGGATAACAACGGATACTGTAGCTAGGTAATCAGTCGGTGGCGCCCCAGGGGCACGCGACTAACTTCCGGATGGATAGACCTGACCACAGCCACGTGCCATCGGCGTGACTGATGAAGGGAAACACGTTCAGCTGTCCATAATATTACATCCTCCAGTCACTTCCCCTAACAGAATCTTCATCAGCATCAGGCAGATTCCAAAAGTACTTCTTATTTTCATTTGGAATTGTCCTGTGCTAAACACAATTTGTGACTGCAGTTATTTGTGCACTGGTATTCCTTGCAGTCTTGCATTGACGTGGTATTCTGTTGGAGTTTCTCGTAATGGAAAAAAGTGACTATAATTGTTTGAAGTGTCTGAAGGAAGTTAAACTGCAATTCAACTACAATGGATACGAGCTCACGTTGGATTAAAAAGAAATTAAGAAGCTGATAGTCTGGCAAAAAAGGTTACAGAAAAACTGAATTCATTATCAGGCTAAGCATCCTCAGCAATGGAAACTGTACCAAAATTACCTCGAAGTGAAGCTGTTGCAACATTCCGGAAAAAAAAAAAAAAAAAAAAATCTGATGCACTCACATGACATTCTCTACTCTTGTACTAACCATTCTTACAAACTCTTATTCCTGTATCTTCTTCGTGTTAGTTAAGATAAACATTTGCAAAAAGTATCTTATTATTTTCTTATCGGTGCGACAGGAATATTAGAATACATAGGCTTTGAGTGATAGTCAAATCTTTAAAGCTTTCAAATTACGTTCTCTTTGCACTGTTAACATATAAAAAATGAATAATGATGTCCATTTTACAGAAGTATAAGTTCTCCAAAACTTATACAAATAAAGAACATCTCTAAATGGTTCACTCTATAAAAAATTTATTCAGACATAAATTATGTGTTTTAGAAAGATCTATATTTTTTATATAGTAAGATTTGGTCTATCTCTTACGGTTTACCAGTTATGCTAAAGTCACCCAGAATAAACAGGACTACATAGGCTATAGTCATAAAATTCAAAATATACATTTCATTTCAAATACAAATATATTAAACATATGGCATTTTAATTATAATCGTTACAGCCACTTTCAAGAAGATAAAAATTTTCGAAAAATTGTCCATGAAAAGGGTAGTTTAGGGTGGTGCAATTTTCTTCAAAATATTTGTGTCGTATCTTTGAAAGACATTGAACTTAAATATCAACTTTGGTTTTCAACCGACTTTTCGTTTTTTGCCGCATACTGTCCACAGACTGGCGCACACACGCACGCACGCACACACACACACACACACACACACACACACACACACACACAGACACACACATACACACACATACACACATTTGTAACTTTGTATGTTTCAGAGGATATCAAAACATACCATTTGACTGTTTCTCTCAATTATTGAGAGCTAATAATCGTTTTGGGAATATAAAACAGAGCTGAAATTTTCCCAATACAAGATCAGTTTAGGATTGGGAAAATTACTGAATATCTTCGTATTAAAGTACAAAAGGTTTTCTTGTTATGAAATAAATGTTGAAGTTTGAATATATGTCGTGGGGTTGTAATCTAGATACTGGGATAAAACATTCAGATTTTATCTACTTACTTACAAACCAAGGTATAACTCGATTAACATAAAATAGAATATCTGTTTCTAAGACTATTTTGTATAAGAGTGAGTAGAGAAAGTCATGCGTATACATGTATGATTTTTTATAAAATATTCTAAATTTGTATTTAAAAATATATCGTTACTTTGTACAAGTTTTAGTTGAGTTTTGGAAAATTGTTATATTTGTCCAAGATGTACCCATATATTCATTCGCCTTTCAGTGCTCCAAGGACACTTTGCATAAACACTGTGTGTACTATGCAGAAAGTGACAGCTGTTACTAGTGTGGGAGGAAGTACAAAGGGACAGTCAGATGGAAGTGCAACACAAAGATACATTGTTGTGCATGATTGATACATTCCGCTTATCGAGTGATAAGCTCTTCCCCCTTGTTAGCTTCCTGGAAAAGCTGCATATTCCCTGGGGATCAGGAATGCATACGTAATGCAAACGGAGAAAACTTCCTTTCTCCTGCATTCTCACTACTGAGTGAATGGCTGGCTTGAAATGCGAGTAAAAACTCCACTTGTGCATCTTTCACAGTATTGTTACTTCTGTGAGTAATTTATTATCAAGATCTGGGCAGGAGAAAAGCCCCAGTGCACCTTATTTCGCCTGTAAAGTGGTAAAAAACAAAAACGTGGGAGAACCTTTTATTTATATCGAACAACCTTCATTACCACTTAGTTAAGGTATAGGAATTGTATTTCGACCGAAGCTAGCTGCCAAGTTCTCACTAGAAATAGCTAACAAGTTGTCTTGTCTATTTTCTAGCTATAACGCTTTTGATTCCGCTATCTTGTACTTGAGGTAGGTTTGTCATATGCGAGATATTTACTTATTAAAAACTTTTCAAAATATTTGTGGAAACAAAAACCGATAAAACAATATAGATGTGACAATAAATAAATCTGTAGCGCTTGAAAAACTGCAACTATCGCGAGTGCAACGCATCAGCCAAGCCAGTAAGAGGGGAGGTCCGAAGCTACCGGTAACTTTTTATACCATTAATTAATTTTTTTACTTTCTCTATTACGTGTAGTAGGCACGAGAAGTACCCAAAAATCCGACGTCGCGTGCCTGTGAACAGTATAACTCAAAAAAGAAAAGTCGGTTAAAAACCAAGTTGCTGTTTAAGTTAAATATTTTTCAAACGTGCCAACACGGAGATTTTAAAGAAAATTCCTCCACTCTAAACTCCTGACTATCGCTCAAGGCCTACTGCATTTTCGTATTCTCCTTGCACCTACAAGAAAATTAGGAATAATTTCTACAAATGTTTATCTGGACTAACATGAAGAAAATATAGGAATAAGAGTTTGTAAGAATAGAGAAAGTCATGTGAGTGTAACGCATCAGATTTGTTGTATAGTATAATCCTGTAAGGTCGACAGAATTATGGTTTATGAGTTAAACAAAAATTAACTACAAAATATATTGAAGATATAAATTTCATTTTTAATGAAAATACCTCATATTGGCTTTGATGTTTATAAGCTTCAATGGAGCGTTTCAGAGCAAGTCAAAAATAATGAAGCACTGTCCACGTAAAGTCTATTTTCTTTTTTTTTTGGATGGGGGGGGGGACCTTCATGTCGCATCATTGGAACTTGTTGGACTTAAATTCTACAGTAGGATTTAAGAGACATTTCGTTTTTAAATGACTTCACCATATACAGACATGAGCTTTTTACTAAAAACCCTTTGGGTTCAGGAGATTTCAAAACATTCTCTTCTTAATGTAAGAAGTAGAGAAGGTGAAAATGAACTCAATCACTTGGTAAGATTAGTTACAATTAGTTGAATTATATTATACTATAATCATCCTTGAAGCCTAATGCTAGTGGCATTCTGAACTGTATAATTTTGTGTGGGTGCAATTGTTCGCTACCACATACATAACCATAGCAAGCAGACCAAGTATTGTATTCCACCCAAAAAAGTCGATACTGAAATTTCACGGGAAGTAAAAGTTTTGAGACTCCCTGGATGATAATAATACATAATAAGTAATGATAATTAAAATAAACTTTTGACACCTCGATCGCATTATGAGTAAATGCAACGTGGTTTGGATCCATGCACAGGAAGGGTTTGGTGTAGCTAATTTTAGTGCGACTGGATGGAACAATTGCATTAAAGATAACGTGTTGAGCAACACGGCTCTTCCGTTGTGAGTGGGATGCAAAAATAGAAGTGCATCTGCCATCGTGGTGCTGAAGAACTGCCTTCTGAGTGATACGTTCCTTGTCATTTTCTTTGGCTTCAGACTTCAATCAGAACTAGAGCGAAACAGATGACATCAGGGGCGTTGAACCAAATGAAACCTCCCTTTACAAATAATTGTTTAAACTCTGCTCTTAACATTTTATTATTTTCTAACATTTTATTACAGGATTGCTTCTACATTACTATTTCATTAATTAGTGTTAGATAATGATGATAATAATCATCATCATTTATGGATCCATGGATCCGTTCCGTCCCAATAAATCAGTCATCTTGCCATCTCTTCCTCGGTCTTCCCATGACGCAGTGTGTCACTATTCAAGGGAATGTCCTTGTTTATTCTTTGCACATGTCGTCTCTAGTTTTCTTTATTTCGCTTAATCCTTTCTATTAAGTTAAATATGCTCAATTTATCTCTTATTTGTTCATTTGTTTTATACATTTAACAGAGAGTATGCAGCCACTGATATTACAAATCTCATTTCTGCTGATTTAATTTTTTCCTTTCTGTTTGCTGATTAATGTCCACGTATAGCACACTGACTGCCATTGTCTTAAAAAATTTATTTTGCCATTCTCTTTTGATCTTCCTACTAAGGTTCTAATTATTATGCCTCACATGAGACTGAATTTATTTAATTTCTTGTCAACATCTTGCTCTTTTAATACGGTGATTAATTGTGAACCCAAGTAGTTGAATGTTGTCACCTATTGTATAGCTTTCTTATTTATTACAATGTTACTTCCAACATGCTCCTTTCCCTTACATGCTAAAACTCTAGTTTTTACTTAATATAAGTAATACTTCCATATATGTTAGGCAATAAGGTGAATAAAACAATGACAATCGCTCACAGACAATCACAGACTGCAGGTGTTTTCCATAGATGGCCTTTCATCAACAGCTCGACTGTGACGCAAGAAAAGGTACGCAATAAATACATACGACCTAGCCTGGAAACATTCGCTTTAAATTTATTTAAATTTATACCAAGTCGACACTTTTTTTAGAATGCCATGTTTCTAAAAAAATGAAATTTGTTTATTTTTGAGAGATGCTTTGTAATGTTTTCCGAGTTCATTGCCTTGTAATTTGTTCAATTAGCTCTAAAAGTTTGTTGACTATCATCATTTAAACATCTTGTATACACCCAAAAATGAATTTGACTAGAGAACTTTTCCGAGCTATTCTTGTTATACGATTTCAAATCGTCATTAACGGCTAAACAATGTGAAGATCGGCTTAGAAATGTATTTGTTGTAGAAGTCTCATCAAAGATTTGACTGTTACAGCAAATTGAACAGAGATCAGCTTTTTCTTAGGGATGAATCTTGTAAAAATACCATTGAACTACAATGGAAGCATTTTTACACACGTTTGTGGGAATTACCATTAACCTTGGTAACAATAATTGGTATAATAGATATAAAAGTAACGACAGTGGGCACGTAAGACAATTTTTTAAATTATTTACATGAAGGAAGCCCAAAAACTGTTGTTACTGATGAAAATATTACCGCTGTTCGAGCAATGCTTGACTTTCACACCCTTGATCAAAAGCAAGAACCCATTGCTTGTGCAGAAAAATTCTAATGCTGCACTTTAAATTTAGTTTAATAATACTTTTGCACCTGAATAGCCATATATTTACATTAAAATGCATTATATACATATAAGTTACATATTTGCATATTCTCTGATACATAACAGTTGGTTTGGAATACAGTTACTGGTGATGAGTCTTGAATTTATAGTTATGATCATGAAAAGAAAAGTCAATCGGCTCATTCGGGGGAAAACACGTGTGAGTACTTTTTATTTATATCAAACATTGCTTTTTGTACTTACACTACCACATAGCTAAGGTATACAGCATTTCAGGCGAAGATACGCTGTCAAGTTCTCACTAGCTGTAACGATTTTAAATTCGATATTTTGTGTTTTAGATAGGTTTGCTATATCCCAAATTTTTGCTGTTATAAAAAGTTTTCAAAATATTTACCCAAACAAAAACCGGTAAGATAATATAGACATAATAAGAAATAAATTTGTAAGAATTGAAAAACTGAAACTCTCACGAGTGCAATGCGTCAGTTCAGGTTGTATATAACAGCGAGAAGTGGATGCATTAAGAGGGGAGGTCCGAAGCTACAGGGTAACTACATACTCGTATCTACCGAGCGTATGCTCAGCCTGTTCTCGACAATGGTCGAAGCCATCCCTCCTGCGGGGCGCTTGTCCCCAGGTAGTGTCAACCCGCCTTCGGGCAACACTGGGCCACGGTGTATAAGGTGGCACCAACCCATGTAGCGACCATGACTTCCCTTTTGATTAATTTTTATACACATTTAATTGTTATTATAATTATTATTGCTGGTTTTATTTCTAGTCATCCGTGGCCGAGCGGTTAGACCGTTCGCTTATGACCTAGGCGACCCCATTTCGATATCAGGGATCCACATGTGGGATTCTGAAGAAATCAACATTTTCTTCCATAATAATGGGTAATATGGGGTGGAGATTTTCTTCAAAATCTTCGTGTCGTATCCTTGAAAGATATTAATCTTAAATACCAACTTTGGCTTTTAGCTGAACTTTCGTTTTTGAGCTATGCTGTTCACATACACACACGCACGCACGAATGCACACACATGTACACACACAAACGGACCTTTTTCCGAAACTGCTTTTCGTTTATTTAAAGGGCTTCAAAACATATTTTTGATGTAATCTCGACGTCGAAATTTTGAGTCGAATACAATACTTCCCCTGTTACTATACGTAATAGAGAAAGTAAAAAGATAAAAAGGAAACCTTTTGAAATGACAACCGAAAGTATGTATGCGTAGTACTGCTCCTCTCCACTAGGTGCGCTAGCTCTATATATGCGTGCGCATGTGTGGAGCTGGCGGTACCTAGTTGTTGCAGAAACAACAGTCAGAAAATTTGCCTAACGTGATTTTCATGGCGGGCGGCGTCGATTAAATCCGACAGAAAACAACTGGCAGCTGAGTAAACTCCCGCCGAGACTTGTCAGTTAATATGCTAATAACCGGAGCGTGTCCACATAGTATGTGTGTGTGTTGGGCCATCTGTTTTCTGAATCTGGGATGTTATTTCACAGATCGCCGCTTCCTAACGCAGGTGCGGTATTGCACGCAAGTCACGGTTTGTCGATTGTTTCATTCTATTGCAGTGCAAAAATTCGGAACATAGATGATATTAGATCAAAGATGATGTAGCTTTTCATTAAAATTCGCCTTTGTAGGTTATTTGTTGATGCAGAACCTGTTAAATGATTGGCTTTCACTGTAACCGTGATTTATAGAGCATTGAAAAATATCCCTTTCTTTGTTGTAACATTCATGTTCAGAAGCATTCAGGTGTTTAATTTCAGCAGGTGGTCTAATGCACAGGAAAATTTCTTCGAAAATAGTCTCGTATTCAGAATACCGTGATACCGGTCTGGGTTGCTTACATTTGTATTTTTCTGTGGACCATCCAAAGCAATTTTGTGTTTTTGAAAACTCCCAATGTCTGAAGCAATAAGGTTCTCTTGTTTTATATGGGAATATACTTGATGCCAGAATAACTGACAATATTGTGAAGTCGAACGGAACCAAGATATTTCACACATGTCGGTCCGGCGAGCGGCAAAGGCGTTCAAGGTCAGGCTGCCTCGCGCGACTGTAGTGTGTACGTGACTAACAGCAATGGAGGTGACTACACAAAAATGGGGTTTTCTCCGGAGCCTTAGAGAAAGCCACCTGCATCACCGGCGGGGCGTTTGTGGATTTCACGAAACACCCGTGTGATATCACCTCTATATAAGGAGGCGAGAGAAAAGAAGGGTGAGTTAACGAAAATTACGGTGCCAGTGTGCGTGAGACAGTTGCGCGTGCGTCGGCACGTCATGACAAGATTCAAAGAGCGTCGAGTATTGTAACGTCATAGTACTGTATGGAGACACAGAAAGTGATGAAAGACACTGAAAGGACTGAGTCAAGGTTACGAGAAGTAAAATTTAAGCTGTCAAGGAACATTTTCTCAGAAATTATTTATTATATCTACTTCAAATTTTTACTGCACATCATACGGACTTTTATACACACTTTAAGACGGCTTTTTTTTTCTTTTTCTTTTTCTTTCTTTTCTTTTCTTTTCTTTTTTTTTTTTTTTTTTTTTTTTTTTTTTTTTTTTTTGGTAGAATAATTATATGACGAGTAAATAATTTTTTTGCAGTAGTCAATTTTTCATTAAAAATATCACACTATTCACTTCAAAATTTCAAAACTATAGATAATATATCATTTAGATAAACATAATTCCTGAAAGTATGAGCTTTCTAGGTCTAACAGTTTCTGAGAAAATGTTCTTTAGGTATCAAAAATATGTAGCTTTGAGATATCGCGCTTCAAAGTTAGAACTAAGCTTTTCAATACATCCCAGCACCATAAGAGGGGTATGTTAGGTTGCCATGATAAATCTGTAATCAGTGTTACCAAGAATTAGTATGGCCATTTCAAAAATTTCCCACAATATTTCCCTCCTAAAAACACTGGGAACTTAAATATACTAATTCCGTTGATAGCGAAAGCGAATGTCAATAAATTGACGAACCACACCCACTAAAAGCAGTCCCTTGGTAAATACTATATAAAATCCTTATAATAGTGATATCAATATAAAAATCGAAGCATTTTACTTAGAAAATTCTCTAGTATTTTTACATACAAAAAACAAAAAATGTATTTTTACTCATATTTGCTTTACCGGGTCCCCTCGTGGTCAGTTGCACAAATGTTTTGCAGGAAAATAAAGCAGAAAAAAGTAATAACTGGACTGGACTTTGTCATTTTGTCACTCTGGTGTCAGAAGTGGGATTCGTGAAATTGTCAGTGGTTACAATGCTTTCTATACCTACTATTATTAGGTGCCAAAGAGAGTGAAAATAATAATGAAATGCGTACTCACGTTGCTGCAGTATGTGTTAATTCTGCACTTAGCAGATGAGGTAATTACATTTTAATTTCCATTGCATGTACACTTCTGAGTGAGGTAATTATAATGTTAAATCGTGTGAAAATTACCAGTTCTGACCAGGGCCTGTGAAACAGGTGCCAACTTAAGAAAGTGGTGTATAGATTATACACTAAACAAAAACATGTATTATCCGTACTAAGATAAAGAGTTTCCAATAACACTGCAGTGCACAAAGCTAATGTTTCCATGCGTGTTATTTTGTTTTTTGAACTATTAGCAAAGCCGTATTGTTTCTTCTTGGTCTGGTAAGTTGGTAACAATGTTGATGCATTTCTCTTTTCCGGCGCAGTGCTAAACACCAGTAGTTCATCATTCCTATCTTGATGTCACATCTTAATAAGGTTTTTACTTTTGTTAAAAACATAATCTCATAGAGACAATAAAATTGCCTGCTTTCTAGCGACAACACACAAATTTAATGTATGGGTACCCCGACTTAAACTTTCCTCGGTGCGTGTGAACCCGGCGATGAACTTGCAAGATAAACTGCCTTGTGGGAAGTGACTTCCCTTTTAATCCCTCTTATACTCTATTTAATAAATTATCACGTATGGACATCAGCGTTCATAATTTTTATGTTAATAAAACAACATCATGAGAAACCTGATGCTATCATTGATATATCACAGTTCATAATGTTCAAAAATTGTTTTAAAACTCAAGCATACTCAGTAATAAATTGGCTAAAATTTTTTACCATGAATTTTTTAGCATAATTAAAATATCGAATTAATTTTCGTGGTCCTAGGTGCTTAACTTCTTAATGCAATAAAAATGAAAATTGGGTTGTGTGAAAAATATTCCACATAATGGCAGTTTAACATTTTGAAATATAACTTTTACAATCTAAGATTAATTTTCCTGCAGTGTTAATACTTTCCATGGAAAAATGTTATAATATAGTCAAATCTGTTAAGAGCCATCCTTATGTGATGACTTTGACATTTCATCCTTTTGCGTGTCTAGGACATAAAGAAAAGCTAATAACTGCTTTCCATTTCAGAAAAGTAAGTGTTGAAAAACTGAAACAAATAACAACGAATATCTTGAAAATGGTTCACTCT
Source organism: Tenodera sinensis (assembly GCA_030765045.1). Taxonomy (NCBI): domain Eukaryota; kingdom Metazoa; phylum Arthropoda; class Insecta; order Mantodea; family Mantidae; genus Tenodera; species Tenodera sinensis. The sequence continues at coordinate 27,101,665 of CM060969.1, read as the reverse complement.
AAGGAAATTGGTCATAAATGTGCTTTAACAAGATCTGCATTTTGTATAGCAAGACTTGGTCTATTTCTTACGGTTTACCAGTTATGCAAAAGCCATAAAGAGTAAACGGGACTGCATAGGCTACAGCCAGAAGATTCAAAATATATATTTCATTGGCCATAAAAATAACTTTAATACATGGCTTTTTAATCAAAATTATTAGTCATTTTCGAGAAGATAAAAATTTTACTAAAAATTTAGCATCTAAAGGGTAGTTTAAGGTGGGGATATTTTCTTAAACATCTTCGTGTTGCATTTTTAAAATATGTTAAACTTAAATGTCAACTTTGGTATTTAACCGGCTTTTCGTTTTTGAATTATGCTGTTCACAGACACACACATGGCCCATTTTCTAAAAATGCTGTTTTTGGATTCAGGAGGCCTCAAAACATGTGGTATTTCGGGTGAAATCTTGGGTGGAATACAATATTTCCCTTACTATACGTAGCAGAGAAAGTAAAAATGGAATGTTTTCTAATGTGGAATTGTATAATTATGTGGAATAATGCTAGAAGTGTGATAGAACTACGTCAGTACCATTTTAAATGCTTTCGTCTCCCTATGGCCCACTTTCCTGCTCAAAAGACGTCACAGGTTATTCATTCTTTAAGACTCTAACTAGACGTTTAAGGTTCTATAGCAGAGAGAGTAGGGGAGGAAAAAAAAAAAAAAAAAAAAACTAAAGAAGGGCTTATAAGAGCACGGAATTCAAAGGAATAATTGCCAAGTTGGTGTTCATTATAATTTTGTGGTTCCTAATCGTTTTAATGTCATAAAAATCGAGCTTCTTTCACATTATAATTTGAATCTGCACCGCTCTCTAATAACTTTGTAGCAGTATTTTTGGAAACAAAGCTTGGGTCAAGGGCATCTGTCGTCAGCTGCAGGAAACTGTTGTGCGCCTGACTCACGGGATGTAATGTGTTATTGTACATCTCATGTTAACAATTGTGCTAATATTGTTGCATCTATAGTCGTGAATAGGGAGCAATTCGCGATTTGTTTTGTTTTTTGTATGTGTACTCTTCAATTGTGGACATTTAATTCCGTCACTTGATAAATTACTATTAAAACAAACAGGTTAAGGTTTGCGCAGATTCTAGGACGAAGGTATGCACACAGGCAGAGAACATCCATTACGTCACAACGTGCAATGAGCTGCAATAGCAAACGAAACTTCGTTTCCTGCCGTTGCAGTAACGAAAATAGAATTAAACTGTTGTGTGATCGTGAAACTCAACGTAAGAAACTTTCTAGAATAAATATTTTCTTAAGAAGCAGTATATAATTAAAGCGCACCCTCCAAAGCCCGCACTCAGAATTACATCAAAGATGTATATATCATTTCATCATCAAAGGTTAAGAAAAAAACCCTATTCTATAATTACACAACATACGAAAAATAATATTAAATGTTTGAGATAGATCCAAGAGTAGAATTTTCATTGAATAATCAGTATGAGCTATGGAATTAATAAAGAAGTTTCTGATGCCTTCTTTGTACCGTTCGTTACATAAATGTTGACCGAAATGTTGAAGAGAGGTTTATTTGATTTAGAAATGTAAATTATGAGAAAAAAGCACATTATCTTTTGAATCATGCTCTGAAAATTGTAGAATATTCCTATCAGATAATGGTAAAGATGAAAACTCTGAAGGGCTATTGTGTTTAGGTTTGGTCATATTTTAAGGAATTTTACAATATTCGTTGAATTACATACCCGAGTCTGTAAATGTCATGTGAATTGGTTGTCGTCTTAGATTAAATAATCCTTATTCCATTAACCCTTTCAGTCCCGAATTATTTTGCCCAGTAGATGCTAATATATTTTTACAACTGATGGAAAATAAACGGGAGCATATCCGATAGATGACGCCTAAGAGAGGTCTAACCTTCTGTCATGGAATATTACGTGGCTAATGCTACGAAAAAGTTTGCAACAGATTGTGTATTTTAATGGATGTAATGTGTTAGGCAAAATTCAACACACAGATTTTATTTCTCATGTCAATATATTAAACTTCCCACATTTTAATATATAATTGCTAGATCAATTTTTGAGAAAATAAAAAGTAACGCAAACCTTTTAATGTAAGGGAATCCCAAAATATGTACTTTCAGTGAATTCCCGATATTGAATTTTATATACCTACATTTGCATTTTAATAAAAATCGTTAGAACCATTTTCAATAAAATAAAATTTTTTGACAAATTTCCCATGTAAAGTGTAGTTTAGGGAAAAATAATTTTCTGCAAAATCTTTGTGTCATATCCTTGAAAGACTTAAACACCAAGTTTGGTTTTTAATCCACTTTTCGTTTCGAGTTATGCTGTCCACAGACTGAGAGAGTGAGGCAGACACACACGAACTTTTTTCTAAAAATTCTCTTTTTGGATTTAGGGAGCTTCAAAATATATTTCCGGTGAAATCTTGACATAGAATTTCAGGGTGTAATACAATACTTGCTGTAGTTACTATACCTAGCCGTTGAAGTAACTCTGGGAGGTGCTCCGTAACCTGGCAACAGGAGCTAGGATGTGTCAGAATGAGCTATGCTGTATTTAAATGGGCTATTAACGGTACTTACATGTAGCGGGATGTAGACAAGGACAAACAAGCAATGTAAACAAGAGGAGTTTGCTGCAGTCATTTTCTATTGTTTCGGCCAAGGTCTCAACGTCCACTTTCAAGGGAACTGGAGGAGCCATGCAGATGAAAGATACACAAGGAATCAAGTCACCGGATTCTGAAGATGAAGATGAACTTTCAATGTTACATTTGGCTCCAAAACTGGAGGCATAATTTCATTAGAATTTAAAGTATTTAGGCCCTATAAACTCGGAAACAGGCTCCTTTCCCCCCTCGGACTTCTTTCCCATAGGGGTAGGGTCGTCTTCCAATCCAGGGGACGAAATTTCCAGAGCGCGTTTGTTCCCCCTGCCGTGCTGCTCCCGCGACGCTCACCGCGCTTTCAATCCTGAAAGGAACCTAACGGCATGAAGGATTAAATAAAATGATAATCCATGGGTGAGGTAGGTCGACCACGGGGATCGAACTAGGTCTCCTCAAACCAAAAGCAGCGTGTGAGCAGAATAAAAAATCACATGATTTTCTCTCTCTTCCACAACGTATTCTAAAACTACATTATTCTTCTGTTTACCTCTGATACAGATAAACTTAATACCTCATCAGTACTTTCATTTACGTATAAGAATAGAATAATCTAATGTGATAGTGAAATCTTTTCAAAGTCAGTCACTGTCAGATGGCTGCTGATCTGTTACATTCACATGGCTTTCTCCACCATTCCTTCAACAAACTATTCTTAAAAATACTTATTCTTGTATCTGCTTTGTGTTAGTTGAAATGAAAGTATCTTATGGTACACTTCCTTATAAGAACGATGAATATAGTAAGCTTTAAGCTAAAGTAAAATATATTTTAAGAGCAGGTCGATAAGTTATGCTTTAAAATGTCGTTCTATTTGTATGACTGAGGCGGAAAAGGGGAAGAATAGAATAATTATTTTAAAATTCAATCCAATAACAAGGAATGTCTGCAAATGGAGTTCACATATATAAAAAAATAAAAATGAAGAGCACTTTAAAGGCATTTAGCGAAAAAAAGAATTTTCTAAAAATATTTCTTTAAAAAGGGTAGCTTGAGGTGAGGGATTTCTTAAAAATCTTTGCCTTGAAAGACGCACGCCATTTTTTGGAGTTTCAAACCGCGTGTTTCCGGTGAAATTACGCCATTTTTCGATGAATATATGCTTTCTCTACTTCAACAGGTAACTAGCAGAAAAAATAAAAGATGACAAGTCGCATAAATGACTATGCAAGTTCAGGTCTTTGAAGAATGTGGCAAGACAATTTTCACTCTAAACTTTTACGAGTAGATGAAAAATTCATCGTAATTTTAGCAATTTTTTATTTTGATAAAAATAACCAACAATTTCTATAAAATACGGGATAGAGGGATCATTTATTTTTGTGAACATTAGAATGCATAGTAACGTAAAAACCAAGACCGAAAGAAAAAAAGAAGGAGAGAAAGAGAGACAAAAAAGAGAGAGAAGGAGAGAGAAAGAGACTGAAAAAGAAAAAGACAGAAAAAAGAGAGACATAAAAAGAGATAGAAAAAGAGAGAAATAAATATAGGGAAATACAAGGTAAGAAACAAAAAGAAGGGGTAGGAGAGGAAGTGGTCTGAGCTACTCTCCGCCGGGGGGCTTCTAACTGAGAAAATCTAGGGTCTCTGCCCTCTGTTCTATCGTGGCAACGTTCCGGCTTCCCTTGGGGTCCATTCACCTCATCCATTCTCCCAAGGGTGTCCCGTTAGGGGCATAGGTGCCAAAGTTGTCACAGAGTCAAGGGTTGTTTTTCGTTTTAAGACTCTCATATTTTCACACCCTGTGAGGGTAGAGATAAGCATCAACTGCTGCTCCACCCGGAAATCGACCCAGGTAGTTACGTTATGTCCTGAGGTATTTAATTACCTAAACTATGTAGATGTTTTGAATTATTGTGAGTAAACAGAGAATGAAAACAATGAGTCGAGGCTTCTCCCACATGTTGCTCACCTTGATTACGTGATCTGCAAGAGGAAGTCCCAGAGTGATTTATGACACAATTACGTCCAAATTAAAAGTGCTGTTTGGTTCCTAAGTGCTATTCTTTTACTCTAAGAGCCGTATCCAAACATCGCAGTGATTGCCACAAGGTTATTTCGGACAAGGTGCAACATTGTAAAGCACCTAATTGCTGAGAGGTACATCGAGGAATATCACAATAATGTACCGGATTATTTAATTGCTCTGTAATTAGGTCAGCTACAACAGGGAACATTCCATTGTTGGCCAAGGCTGTGGTGTCCTTCAATGTCTGACTGTCTGTCTGTCTGTAACGCTGTTCTTCATGTACAAAAATTTGCATTTTACAACATCTTTTTAAATATTCTAACTGTTATTCACACCTTTATCACAAACTAACAGACAGTTTCATTAGAAGTCATCCAGGAATTAAAATCTAATATGCCTCGTCATAGATCTATTTTTATAGTTCATGGATTCATATAAGTTCCAAATTCTCATAACCTAAAATCCTAGTATTTGCTCTAACGCATACCTTAAGTAGGTAGACATTTAGATTTCAACAGAAATGTATTTTTGAGTTGCTTTGAGGGGCTATAACCAGAAAATTCAACATATGTATTTCATTTGGCATAAAAATATCTGGAACATATGAAATTTTAATCAAAATCATTAGAGCCATTTTCAAGAAAATCAAAATTTTCGAAAAAATTTGCATGTAAAGGGTAGTTTAGGGTGGGGCTATTTTCTTCAAAATCGTCGTGTCGCATGCTTGAAAGACAAGACAAGACAAGACACACACACACACACACACACACACACACACACACACACACACACACACACACAATGTAAGGAATAAATGGCATTCAAATTAATGCAAAACTCCGGGAGGGGGGGGGGGGGGAGAACCACTGTGGTGCACCCCAGCGTGGTTACAATAAAGCGCACGAGTGACCTAAACATGTCACAGGTTTGGGGAAAATGTTTCACAAAAACGATTCACAGATGTCCATAGAATACTTATATGATATAATTCTAAAACAAAAATGTAATTTTCATGTAAAATAAGGTCCTAGAGTTCTTAACATAGGCTACTACTTGGTCGAACAACAAAAGTAGAACGCTCCACACACGCGCCCCCTTCCTGCTAGGTATGCGCCGGCTAAGAAGGTTGGTAAAATGCCCCGTGAAGCAGCATATATGGGACCCAGTGTACAACAGAAGTGTTTAGTTATCAGCCGCCATTAATGTTGTGTCTGCCACAATAGCAACATCTCTAGACGTGTATGAGAAGCCACTAAGGTGGCAATCCTGAAATTGCAAGCAGAATTTGCTATGAATAAGGTAAGAAATTAAAAAGTCAATATCTTGAACAACGTAAACCTCACTGTTAACTAAATATGATTCCAAGTGCTTTACTCCACAACAAAATGTAGCAGTGAGAATGTCAACAAAAGAAGCAAAAATAAAACAAAGTAACTACTTTTGTTGGTTGCGTGGGGCCGCCATTGAGAAGTCCAGTTGTGGGTGAGCGACCTTGATAGTTGGTACATTTCCTGACATGCAAAGTCAATTTCACTTCACAACACTCTTAGATAACCCCTCTCTACACTTCATTCCGCAGTTTCTCTGCTCTATTGTTTCTTGCTGTTTTGCTACTCTGTTGTTGACCATGTTTATCTTGAAGATTCCATTTTGTACTTGGACTGGAGTGGACTGATTCCAGCACGTTATGTAAAAATAAGATATTTGACTATAGCTTTGGACCACTGTATTCCGATTACATCTACAACGATACGTAGATGATGTGGAACGAAGAAAAAATAGAAGAATCAACTTGTGTATGAATAGTTTGTAGAGGAGTGAGTGAAGAAAGCCATGTGAATGCAACACTTTATATATATTTACGTGTGTCTTTAAGCAACTTTTTCGTTTAATTGATTTTCGTTTTACTGAGTTTTACTTTCTGTACTATTTATGCTTATATTAGATAGAGAACATGTATTCTACCCCAAAACTCGATATCGAAATTTCATCTGAAATAGCACACGTTTTGGGAACCCCAGAACCCCAAAGAAAACTTTTAGGAAAAGGCCCGCTTGCGTGTTCTGTGTGTGTCTTTCTGTGAACAACATAACTCGGAAATGAAAAGTCAGATAAATCTAATCCTATTATTTAAAAAGACGCGACACAAAGATTTGAAGAAAATATTCCCATTCTAAACTATCTTTTACATAAAAGTCCCACTTTATGTGCAGAGGGAATGAACTCTTCATCCTCAAATACTTTTATACAATTTTGTACGCATAAACATTTAGACCTTAAAAGATAGACAAAAACCATTAAAAAAACATGTAAATGTGTTTAAAGCTCCAGCCTATTTAAAATAATGTTTTAAACCCAAAAAATTTGTTATTTTTTACTTGAATTTTTCAAAATTGTTGTGCTGTTTTGAAATTCTGTTTCTTTTGGTTTTCTGTCACTGTAATTGAAAGAGTATGCAATTTCAAAGCTAACATACAGCAACCTGCGTTTTAAATATTTAATTATCTGCAACAAATATGTAATGGATTTTTTTCTGCAAAATATAAAAATAAACGGTAGTGGCCAGAGAAAGTCAAGTGAATATAACATCAGGTACTTGTAAAATGATATACATTTAATAAATTCTGGATTGTGGTAATACTGTTGTCAGTATACACAAAAAGATGGATGGTTGTATCTTATATAAATATGTTAGAAATTTTGTACGGTTTTCAGTTGATTCCCCTGCGTACGTATGTTGAACCTGTGTATGAGGGTGGACTCATTCACCTCTTTTTGCTTGAGTGCCCGTCTGGAGGGTCACTACTGGAGCAAATCTCCGCAAGCTGTCTCTAGTCTACCCAAGGGCATCGTCTTAGCGTGCCCAAGTCCACAGCGTCTTCAACAATGACTGCAATGATTCCATTCGAGGAAACCAGGAAAAAAAAAAAAAAAAAAAAAAAAAAAAAAAAAAAAAAAAAAAACTATTATCGTGGTGTGAATTCGTTGAACTTTCGTAGGGTTAGGTTAGCTGAGCCAATTGACTTTAAATACATACAATATTCATCACTAGTAATGATATTCCAAACTAAATTTCAAGTGCCGCTTTGCAGCGGTGTTCTGCGACAATCAGTGAGTAGCTATTTTTGATCGGGAATCAGTTGATGTATAATCCATCAACAACGCTTTGGATCTTAGTCATACCAATATCCGGGGTCACTCGAATAAATTCATAAGTTTTTGGTCGATGTTCTTCAAGTGTTTCTTGAACATCGGCAGTATTTTCATCACTGCCAACACTTCTAGGTTATGAATCTTTATTCATCACTAAGAAAAAAACATATTGTTAAATGCGTTATATTAATTATGGATTATTGCCTTAAATGGTGCTTCTGCGCCAAACGCATTTCCAAGCCGATCTTTACATTGTTTACATTGTTTTGGGTGAACACAAAATCCTCAAGTGATAATTAAACACACTACTAGGGAATATCGAACGAATTACTCACTTTTGAAGTTGGTACGACTGCTGTTCAAACATTACCATTTCAGTTGTCATGGCGCAGTGGTCAAAAGACCATCGTTCTCTCGCAGTGACGGTTTATTATAGGAATTATAATTCTTATGAAGCTGCACGACGAGATGAATCCTTACTTCCCCTACTTGATCATAAGCATCTGTTATCACTGATAATTTGCTAATGTGCGTATTGCCACAATGTTTCTTGCAACGCCCGCTGTATTAACACCTTTCGTCAATGTATTCAACATCTGTTGTGAACTGGAAATATGGGGAGTCGTCTCAAAGTTTACTTATCAGATTGATGCGACACAGACATGACCAAAACTAATAAGATTTTTGCTCCTGTGCGCACTTAATTGTTTATCACGACAGAACATCTCCAACTTCACACGTGCTACACCTGGTGTTTGTCGGCATAAGCTACGCATCCCGTTTTTCATTTATTTCTAAAGCTTGGAAACAAAAGCAACCGTTGCGCGCTAGCAGATGGCAACAAGAGCCTTAAATGGCTCATAATGTAGATATTCGTAGCCTTTATGATATTTTTATATACCAGGTGAATCATCTAAATTCACCGTCGCGGTTAGTTCCGACAGAAAAGGTGCCATTGTTGCGCAGTTTTTGTACAACTGGTGCGCAGACAAAGGCTCGTAAACTTAGCCAATCTTGAGATCCATTAATTAACAAAAAGGGTATTCCTACAAAAGAAAAAAAAATGAATAAAGAGCCATTCTTATACCCACAATACGCATTAGCACAGAAATGGTGTTAAATTAAATAAGAAATATAATATAAAAACTCAGAAAGGCAAACTCGTTATTCTTGGTCATCAATATTTAGAAGTGATAAAATAAGCGAAATAGGATGTCGTAAATAGCTCATTACAGCTACATGAGTAGATATGTTTATTACAAATACTTATAGCCCTTCAACCCACCCTTTTTAGTAGTCTTCGTTTGTAGGGAAAATTATCACTTAAGAAGAGCAAACGTGGGTGTTTTGTTTGGTATGCTGGGTGGTGCGGTGCTACCAACCTAAAGAAAAACCGAAAATCCACCTAATTGGCGTTCTTTCTTTCATTCTCTTTGACTCTTTCTTTTTCTTTCTTCTTCTTTCTTTCTTTCTTTCTTTCTTTCTTTCTTTCTTTCTTTCTTTCTTTCTTTCTTTCTTTCTTTCTTTCTTTCTTTCTTTCTTTCTTTCTTTCTTTCTTTCTTTCTTTCTTTCTTTCTTTCTTTCTCTCTTTCTCTCTTTCTTTCTCTCTTTCTCTCTTTCTTTCTTTCTCTCTCTTTCTTTCTTTCTTTCTTTCTCTCTTTCTTTCTCACTTTTTCTCTCTTTCTTTCTCACTCTTTCTCTTTCTCACTCTTTTCTCTCTCCTCTCTTTCTCTCTCACTCTCTTTCTCTCTACCTCTCCTTCTCTCTACCTCTCCTTCTCTCTACCTCTCCTTCTCTCTACCTCTCTTTCTCTCTACCTCTCTTTCTCTCTACCTCTCTTTCTCTCTACCTCTCTTTCTCTCTACCTCTCTTTCTCTCTACCTCTCTTTCTCTCCCTTTCTCTCTTCTCTTCTCTCTCTCTCTCTTTCTTTCTTTCTTTCTTTCTCTTTCTTTCTTTCTTTCTCTCTCTTTCTTTCTCTCTCCCTCTCTTTCTCTGTCCCTCTCTCACCCTCTATTTCTCTCTCTTTATCTCTTTTTCTTTCTCTCTCTCTTTCTTTCTTTCTGTCTTTCTTTCTCTCTCTTTCTCTCTTTCTTTCTTTCTCTCTTTCTCTCTTCTTTCTTTCTTTCTCTCTTTCTCTCTTTCTTTCTTTCTCTCTTTCTCTCTTTCTGTCTTTCTTTCTTTCTCTCTTTCTTTCTTTCTTTCTTTCTTTCTTTCTCTCTTTCTTTCTTTCTTTCTTTCTTTCTTTCTTTCTTTCTCTCTTTCTTTCTTTCTCTCTTTCTCTTTTTCTCTTTCTCTCTCTTTCTCTCTTTCTTTCTCTCTTCCTTCTCTCTTCCTCTCTTCTTTCTCTCTTTCTTTCTCTCTTTCTTTCCTTCTTTCTTTCTCTCCTTTCTTTCTCTCATTCTTTTCTTTCTCTCTTTCTTTCTTTCTTTCTTTCCTTCTTTCTTTCCTTCTTTCTTTCTTTCTCTCTCTCTCTTTCTCTCTCTTTCTCTCTCCTTTCTCTCTCTTTCTCTCTCTTTCTCTCTCTTTCTCTCTCTTTCTCTCTCTCTTTCTCTCTCTCTTTCTCTCGTTCTCTCTTTCTCTCTTTCTCTCGTTCTCTCTTTCTCTCGTTCTCTCTTTCTTTCTTTCCTTCTTCCTCCTATTTCTTTAACCTTTTCCTCGTGATCGTGGATAATTGATGTTTACGTACACTGATGTTTCGGCCGACGCCCTAAAGCATCATTCAGCTACGCTTTACACTTTAGGACCCTCAATCTTTCAGCTGTGGCTTGCTGCTTAGAGTCCTAAGCCTCTCGGCTATATAAACCATAGCTGTCAGTTTTGCGTGCTATGTTGGCAGCTATGAATAATTCCTTAGACGTTTGTTACTCATATGTTCCTACCTGTGAGTGAATTTGCCGGAGGTAAAAAGCACTTGGAGGGTGCCATCTGTAGGAATAAATCGTAACTGAGACGGGAGAAATCGGAACCAAGTGTACTAGCTTTTCCACTCAGAAACAATTGGAAATATATACAGGAAGGACGGAGGAATTAATTCAACCAGCTCTTGCGAAGCAAAAGAAAATTGAAATTTGAAAATTTTCAAGCATCTGCTACCAAACGACTTAAATTAAATCTGAAACATAATTAAAGAGTTTCCAAAAACACTTCAAAACTTTCTATGACAGTACCTCCAGTTGGCGTTTTAATAAAAGTTATTGGAGCCTTTTTCGAGAAGAGAAGGGGGCAAAAAAGCAAGACATTTCCATGTAAAGATTATATGCTTCTATTCAGAGAACCTAACGGCTCTAGCCATTTCAATTAAATATGTTTAAGACATACGTGTATATATTTTGATGTTTCTGCAAACAAGCTTTTGTAACTTTTGTAAATAGAGTAATGCCATAAGAGGTGAGGAAATCTTTCTCTAAAACACCATAGATCTCCTTAAAATACAATTTATGTGAACTAACCAATTCAAAGCTGTTGATTTGACTTTTCCAATACCTTACAACTTTTAAAGTGCGCAGTTGCGATTCATTTGTTTCTTGCATTGTAATGCAAAGAAAACAGAATTTCAAAGCCAGGATATTATAGCCACCCGCTTTTTAAAGATTTGTCTTATTGCTTCTGCATCTTCACCTCTGGTAAGTAAAGCGAAATTTGTAATCGAGATTTTGCAAAAGTTTTTCTTTCTGGATTAATATTAATTAAGAAAGTAACATTTTGCAAGAATATTTTGCAGATCCTGTATACAAGTAAACGCCATTGGCGTTAGAAAGTTAATGTGAATACAACATATCTTTAATAACGCAAATATCTTAAACTTATGGTATTTTAAGAAAAATCGTTAGGGCATTGTTAACAGGAGCAAAACTAATTAACATATTTTCAACCAAGGTATTGTGAGTTCGTCCAGTTTTCCACACTGTACGTTCAATTTAGCTTTCACTGCCAAGAATCCTGTTCGAAATTTCAACTTCGCTTAGTTCAGTTTGTCACTTCACTTTCTTCACGTAGTGGCGAAACGAAACACGCCCGACGTAGCCTCTTCTTCCGGAGGATTCGCTCGCTGGGAAGTCCGAACACAAAAGGTCTCCAATCCCGTGTAGTAATAGGAATCACTATACTTCACCACAGTCGTAACAAACTCGCTCGGAGAACAGCACTTCTCGTCGCACCAGAAACGCACTCACTCGCTCACCTACTCGCTCACTCCTCGAGACCTTATTTCATTAGACCTGCAACACTTACAAGTGGTTTGGTTATATAGCATTAGGAGTTCTCCAGAACGTTCGAGATGTCGAAATATCTGGTGTTAGCTAGTATATAATGTTATAGTGAGCGAGTGCGCGCCTTATCTGTTTAGGGTTCCGACTGCCCGGCACCCCAACACATAAGCTTGGGCACACACACACACACACGCACACGCACACACACACACACACACACACAAGAGGCATACACATATTCTATCCTGCCACGAGTCTGGTGGTGAATGGGTTTTTTGAAGTCAGGGGATATGGAGAGACTTGTATGTTGCGTGTAATATTTATATCCAATTTGAGGGGGGTCAGATGGAATATGTCGTCTACTTACAAAGAGTGGGTAAGTGCTAAAGAAGTCAGGACAGATTGTAATAAACTCTAGTGATGGCTCCGCTACTTGTAGGCACAATATTATCACACTTGGCTGTTCCTGTGGACATTTAAAAGCAAGTTCCTTGCCTGTTGTGAGTGTAATAAGAAACAGGAAACAATAAAGACGACAAGGAGGGAGCTCGCTGAGGTGAGAGGAAGCTTGCTTTGAGGGGTGCAGCTGCTCTCTTCCCCCCCCCCCCACCCGCCCCTTAATCTGACCCCTCAAGAGTTGGACTTTTTGCCTAACCTGAGGAAGCAGCTTTCAAATCTGCTTCCGTATTTCATTAGTACCTTCTGCCGGGTTAGAATCATTTTCAGGGATAAAATTGGACTAATTTTTTCATCAGCGCAGCTGCTTCCTACAAAATCTTCGGGAAAGTTTCCACAGAAATGTTACACTTTGCTCATTTACTATAAACTCTCGATATTTTGTTAATTGTCACCATCGATGTCAGTTACCAATACATTTCTCCATTAGACTTGCCCAAAATTATTGAAGTGCAGATCATTTACTAATATATTCCCAGTTTTGAATGTCATCTTCTTGACACTGCATGCAGTTCGAAGTGTTTTCATGTGGTACAAATGATCTGCAAGAAAATCATGCTGTTATTTTTCGGAAGTTTCATTTCGAGGTAATTCTGCTATAGGGTCCATTTGCTTTCATTGCCTAGTCTGGTGACGAATTCAATTCTTTCAATTCTGAAGGAGGATTTAACTTTCAATTTTGCCGAACAAAGAGATAATGTATGTTTCTTTCTTTTTCTTTTTTTTTTTTTTTAATTTAATGCTTTTGTCCCATTTTTTGCAGTTTCTTCATTTCTTGAGATGGGATGAATTGCAGTTTCGTTTCCAATTCTTTAAGTATATCTTAAATCTATTATTATTATTATTGATGATGTCATACTTTGCTATTTCTTGGACTTCTGAGCTTGAATTTCAGAGTATAAGAGCTTTTTGGAATGAGTTCATCCTGATAGGCATTTTGGAGAGAGCAACGCTTAAACGTATCCTAATGGAAGGTGATTATTCACTTTTTTAGCTCTTGGCCATGCAAAGAGAACGGAATTTAATTTCAAAACCTTCCTATGGCGTCCAGCTTTAAACGATTTGACTCGCTCAAAGCTTACCGCATTCAAAGAAGAGAAATAAGAGTTTGTAGGAATAGTTAGTTCAAAATTAGACAAAGTTATGTGAGTGCAATACATCACATTTTTAGTTTGCAGGTTGAACACGCTTACCTAAGAAGTTTTGCAGTGACCAAAACGGACTGAAGCTATAGCAACAAGGGAGCACAAAACCAGTTAAACCTGGGGCTCCTTGCATACCCTTGTCTTTTCCCCACCCTTAAAACCACTATTATATGTTATTCATCCACTAGGGTCCTCTTAGGTAAGGTGCCTCGTTTCTTGGTTGTTCGCAAACGGTCCTATATTTTAAATCTTCAAAAGAAAAACCAGCGACACAAAATTTCAGGATCAGAAGTAGGGATTTGCCCATGATCACTGTTGGAAATACGGTTGAGACTTTCAAGAAGTACATATTACAGTCATATGGGGAATAACATGTGAGCCCCAATATAGCTATATTCCTACGAGGTAAATTTATCATACAGGCACCTTAAAAGCCATGCATCTTTCTAATTATTTTTAGCTTGACACACACATAAACCTACACACGGACTATTTGCTAAAACTTTTTTTTTTTTTGGGGGGGGGGGGGTAAAAAAATATATATTTCCGATCAAATCTTCACATAAAAATTTTGGGATGATTACAATACTTTCCCCTACTTATTATACGTAATAGAGAAAGTAAAAATTGAATTAAGATTTCACCTAAATAGGTTTTGAAGTTCTCAAAGTTCATAAAAACATATTTAGAAAAAGATCACCGTGTGTGTGTGTGTGTGTGTGTGTGTGTGTGTGTGTGTGTGTGTGTGTGTGTGTGTGTGTGTGTGTGTGTGTGTGTGTGTGTGTGTGTGCACGCTGCAATTGAGAAAAGGTTTCTCCATCCTCTACTACCCCTTTAAATGGGAAATGCTTATTTTTTCAAAATGGTTCGAAACAATTTGATTGAAATATCGTATTATTAATGTATTTGCTCTAATAAAACGTGCATCTTAAGAAACACGATGAATGGTTAGCGGTAAAATTATTGTTTATGATATTACAAAATTATAATTGTTTTATTGAGAATGAACAGCATTACACACCCCATAATCAAAATTTTCAAAGTACTTTATAGTTTATTAATCAGTCAAATATTCTAATATATATAATTTTAATGAGATTCTCTTGAGTATTTTAGAAAAATAAAACGCTATGAACATTTTTCACTGCAAAAAAGCTGGTTTGTGAAGTGGCATATTTTAAAATCGTCACGTGTTACTTCAAATTGCATAATGAAAACCAAGTTTGGTATTTATTTTTCGAGTTATGTGGTTCATACACTCACCCACACACATAAATACAAACGTACGTTTTTCTAAGAAGTGTTTTTGTATCCAAGGGACCTCAAAATATGTATTTACGGAAATTTCGTTCTAAAATCTTTGAGTGAAATGTTATGCTTGCTATACCTGATACAGGGAGATGGAGAAATTAAACATTCAAATCACTGCTATCACCAAATTAACTATTGGCAAAAGCTATTAATGATCTAAAACTTCCCAAAATGTGTATGTTTTAGGCAAGACTTAACGAACAGTTTCCGAGTACGAAGTTATGTATTACAGAAAGTTAAACGTAATATTTTAGAACGATTAAAGGGACTATTATATAAGATATGGAAGGAAACTATTTTGAAATTTTATAGTCCTGGCACTCTCAACTGGCTCTAACAGAAAGACAAAAACAAGTGTCAAAAATGAGACTTTTGAGAGCGGGAGCTAGTTACCGAAGAATAGATAATGTAATGCAACGATAAGAGATGAACTGAAAATATTTAAGTACCCTAGAGCACCGTATTTCTAAAAAGATCTTATGAGTACAAACCCAAAGATCAGAGAGATAGAGAAAGACCCACGAAACGATGGAGATACCCAATTTCTTTTGAAGAAGACGGAAGAGGACGAAAGGTCTAATCCTTGTGGTTGATAATGATGGTGACGATGCTATAAATGTTATAGATAAGTGGTTAAATGCAGATTCTTTAAAAATTACGTAAACTGCAGAATTTGTAAACATAATTGTCCTTATAAGCGTGGATAAACAATGCAGAATTTGTCAGAAAACTACAATAATTTACATATTAGTAACTTTTCCATTATTCCTCCATTAATTAGGATAACCGGTGTTACATTGCAAACTTTACATTATTTACCCATTGTCACGTAGCCTGCCGTCTCGGATACATTGTAACAGATGACCACCCTCTGCCATCTACCTAGCTACCTGAGTGGAGGGGAGGACGCGAACCCAAGCGACGCTATCCCAGGTCAGCGTCTACAAGATTACAGAGCACGTGCGCTCAGAGAAGGAAGAAGCGTGCCCAGGTGGCGACCTGTTGAATGTGGAGGGTGCCTGCCCCCCAGGTGTAGCGACGGCGACCTGTTGAATGCCTAGGGGGGGGGGGGGGATGAGAGGACGCGTGCCCAGGTGCGTCACGATGCAAGCTGTTTGGGCTTTAAATCCCGCCCGCATTTCAATTTGACCAGATTTCCCTCATCATGATCATCGCACATCACTCCAGGTGCGACAGAAGGTGCATCTGCCATTCCGATGCATAGTGGGGCACGCGCTCTTCAAAACAAGTGACTAGCTCCATCAAGGGTTTCCTTCCCCTACAAATTAAATGTCCTCTCGGTGTAATATACGTCATCGGGATTGAAAATACTCGTATGTATGTAACAAATGGCTTCTTCAATGGTATACTTACACACTAAGCGACATATTATGTAAATGATGGTGCTGTCTTAAAAGCAGATGTCGACAGGATTCAAGTGAAGTTAATTAAAGCCTTGGATTCCAGCAAACAGTCCATAAACTGCAGTTTAAGAAGAAAGAAGAAAAACCTGACATGTTGCCTCGCAAGACTTTCTCTACTCTTGTACTAACTATTCTTAGAACTTTTCTTGTAGGTGCAAGGGACAATAGGCTTTGAGAGATAGTCATATCTTTTAAAGCTGGTCGCTATAGAGGCTTTAAAATTCCGTTCTTATTGCACAGTTAAGGTAATGTAAATAATGATCTTCCATTCGAGAAGGTATAAGTATTGCAAAACTCACACAAGTAACAACGAATATATTCGAAATGCGTTTGACATAACTTGTGTGCCCTAATACGGTCACCGTTTTCTGTATTGTACGACGTGGTCTATCTCTTAGGGCTTACTAATTAGGGAAAGTCATCAAGAGTAAACAAAAAATTCAGAATATACGTTTCATTTGCCATGAAAATATTTTAAACATGTCACTTTAATCAAAATCGTAAAAGCCATTTTTAAGGGGAAAAAAATTTCGAAACATTTTCTATGTAAAGAGTTTTTCTGAGGGTGAGGTATTTTCTTTAAATACCAACTTTGGTTTTTAACTTACTTTTCGTTTTTGAGCTATGCTATTCACACACGCACGCGTACGTTTTTCTAAAACGGTTTTTTGTTTGTATTCAGGGGATCTCAAAACATATATTTCCGTTGAAGTTCCGACATCAAAATTTTGGATTGAATACAGTACTCCCCCTACTTATACGTAGTGAAATAGTAAAAATAATTAAAGAAGAATGCCCCCCCCCCAATAGTTGCGAACTTTTAAGCATGTTAATTAGATGGCGATCATAGCAGTCTAAATTTTCGACAGAAATATTTAAAAAGCAGTTGACGCTGCGAAAGATTTTGATTGCTGTTTATTTTGTTGTTATAAGAATTAAATCAAATTTTAAAAAATGTTTGCTTGATATTCACACAAAATCGCAGATTCCAATTGTATTTCTCACGAAATATTAAGTACATTACATTTAAAACAAAATCGTTAAGTCATAAAAGGGCTGTTTCCGTAACTTAGTCAATAGATTACCTGCCTGCTGTGCAAGGGGTGCCGGGTTCGATTCCAGGTCTGGAGAGTGGGAATTTTTCTTCCACAAGGATTACTGCCCATTCTTCCTAGAGTGTGGAGGTGTGAATGTGTGTGAATTTAATGTAAGAAGTTAATCCAAAGTAATAGAATCCCAAAGTTCAAAACCACCGTTAAGTAAGTGAACACCATTGCTGTTGAGTGATTTTTCCAAGAGATTAAAAGTCGGCGATGTGATCATCGATGTTAAAAAGCAAAAACGGAAGACAAAAAGAAACAAGGAAAAGAAGGGAAATATATTTGCACAGCCTCTCACGCGTCTTTTTCTAGAAAAAGTTGTCTTCGGTCAAATCTCGATAGCAAGCTTTTGGATGAAATGAATAAGAGAGCATGTGACTGCTACACACAAAGCTTGCGTGTCTTTATCCTTGTAAGGAAGGCACGTGGCATGTTTTTTAGACAACATGACACATTATTAATAGCGGAGATCATTAAATCACTCGAAAACCATAAAGTTTGTATGCGGGCGTTAGCCTCCAGGTAATAAAAGTAGAAATGTGGGTACTGGGGAATGAATGCTTGAAGATTTCACTTGAAGACCTTGCACTGTGATTGCTTTATCACAGCCAAGGGCAAATTGCTACCCAAACTTCATTAGTAATCTTAGTTTCAGAATGCTGCTGGTTCCCATGATCAAATAGGAAACTACGAGCTTGAAATAATGGTGGTGATCTGCGCAAGCGCAGATATTTAGTGAGATCTTAACCTCCTCTATTCTGCTCTTTTAGTGTTTCTGTCTGCATGTATGTATGCTAGAAATATTGAAAAATACAATCTGTTCAAAGACAAATATTTGAAATGTGTTACATTTTCTCATGAGAGGAGAAAAAGACTTTGTTTTTAAGGTACACCCATAAAATATTATTTTGTAGGAAAGTACCTAATATACCTAGGTACAGGTGGTACTCCCGCATGAAGCAACTGGTTGCAGCTGTTGGTTAACCTGTGCTCCAATGTTAAGATTGTTACTGTAAATCGTAGTGCAGCTGCCGGGAGATATGGCAGACATCTGGCGGTGGGCAGCTGCAACACGCTTATCGCAGCATGCGCCTAGAGACGCCCTGGCGACGCGGCGCCTCCGCATATGTCCCTTCCTAGGTACTACTTCCCCGTTCCATACCCCGGATGACCTGATATCTCTGTATCTGTGTCCACAAAGGCCACCTAGGACTGGCTCCAGAGCTCAGTTGGTACAAGGGTTCCGGGTTCCATTCCCAGTTAGAGGGTGGGTATTTTTTCTAGCCGAAATTATTGCCTGAATCTGGAAGTGTGTGTGTGTGTGTGTGTGTGTGCGTGTGTGTGTGTGTGTGTGTGTGTGTGTGTGTGTGTGTGTGTGTGTGCGGAGTTATAGTTACTGCTGTTATTTATATTACGATATTTAGCGTTCGGAAGTAAATTTATCCAAAAGTGATATTACAGAACAAGATTTGCTGAAGATGGACAGGTTTTTGTGCTCTGTGATAACGATGTTCAAGTATTATTATCATTTGAAAGCATTTTACTTTAACCCTGTGATATTTGAGGTTAGAAATACTGCTTTTGTTATGTAGGTTGGCAATACTGCTTTTTGGCACTTTACTATAATGTTGGCCACATTGAATTCTTGGGAACTCCCAATACGCTATTTCCGCTATATTACTTTGTCTTAATTTATTAAGTTAAATTCACACTCCCACCCTTAAACCGGGAATCGAACCCGGGACTCCTTGCAGAGCAGGCAGTTGCTCTGCCGACTCAACTACGAGGCCAGCTGAAGAAATTTCGAGGTTTTGGATGGAACAGAACATTTCCTATTTGATACGTCATTAACACTGAAGGTTTTCAGAGTCTAGGGTTTGTCTATTAAGTGTATTCCTCTCGGCTACATCGATTTACTTCAAAATCTTCCTGCCGCATCCTTATATTCAATGTTTCCTTATAACCTACTTCTTGTTTTGACATTTATGTTCACACATGCCACACAAGCAACTTCACACACATACAAACACACAGACAGGCATACTCACACATACACAATACACACATACGTAATACAAATACACACAAACACATAAATACACACATACACTCACACACATGCCCTCAAAAAACGCACATAAATATACATTCGTGCGCACACACGCACATACATAGGTACATACACAAATACATGCGTCTTTTTTTGGTTCAGGGGGCCTCAACTTCCGGTGCAATTTAGGTATCGAATTTTTTTATTGGAAAACGCAACCCACTTTCTCTACTTACTATAAGTGGGCAATAGAAATAATGAAAAGACTTCACTAACCGAAAATTTCATTGAAACATTTATAAGATGAGAAGGGAAGAAAAGAAGCCTATCATTTCCTGCATATTAGCGAAGCTTTAACTGTTCTTCAGATTTAAAAGAAGTTGCAACAAAATATATATCACTTTTCATGCTGTAACCAAATTTATCCTAACGCTTGCTCTAACATAAAGATTATAGTTCTCAATAACTAAGGCTTTTTAATGTTCTTTATCTCTTAAGAAAGAAAACTATCGCATTAGAACAAAAGCTCCAATCTAGAATTCCATGGAAAATAAATATTTTGACCTATAGGAAACAGTGCAGGTGACTATGAGAACAGTGTAATTATAAAAAAAGTATAAAAATGAATGAAAAGGGAAGTCATGGTCGCTACATGGGTTGGTGCCACCTTATACACCGTGGCCCAGTGTTGCCCGAAGGCGGGTTGACACTACCTGGGGACAGGCGCCCCGCAGGAGGGGTGACTTCGACCATTGTCGAGAACAGGCTGAGCATACGCTCGGTAGGTACGAGTATGTAGTTACCCTGTAGCTTCGGACCTCCCCTCTGACTGCATCCACTTCTCACTGTTATATACAACCTGAACTGACGCATTGCACTCGTGAGAGTTTCAGTTTTTCAATTCTTACAAATTTATTTATTACTACAACTGTATTATTTTATTGTTTTATGTTTCCGCAAATATTTTGAAAACTTTTCCTATAATTTCGAATAGGTTTCTGAGGGCGGTAATGTATTATTCTATATTACATTATGTGTTTTTTGTACTACGACGTAACATACTGTTGCTGTATCCAGAGCTTCAAGGATAGACCTCCAGCTGTTGGGTGATATTTTTCATTACCAGTTTTATTCCTTATTGTCTCAATTCTGGAAGTGTAACGAGAGAGCAAATGTAGGATTAATTTTCAAGTATATTCGATACTAAAATTCGTAACAATTTCAACCAGCTTCGCTGGATTATTTATCACAAATATTGTTAAGATAACTATAGAATGAAATAAATTATATTTCTAACTATTTAAACCCCCACCCCCCCCCCCCCCCCCCCCCCCCATCCACCCCAATGGTCTGTAATGCGAAATCTCCAATGAGATTAAAGCTTAAAATTTAATTTCTTGAATACAGGTACATACGATAAAAAATATGTATAACTTAAAAACTTTTCACAAAAATGTTAGTTTTCTGAAAAGCAATAGTGCATTAAATTATTAAAACTTTAACTCCAAAACTATACTTGATGTCAAGAAAAGGTTCTTTAGATGTCTTCATTAACTTTCATACCGAAAATCTGAAAGAAAGTGAAAATTGATTGCCTCTGTGGTCTCGTGCTTAACATGTCAGTTCTCAGGTCCAGAGGTCCCAGTTTCGATTCCCGGTGCAGAATGGGACGTTTTTAAGCCAAAATTATTACCCATCCCTGAAGTCCAGAAGTATGGCGTGTGTGTGTGTGTGTGTGTGTGTGTGTGTGTCTGTGTGTGTGTGTGTGTGTGTGTGTGTGTGTGTGTGTGTGTCTACATGCGTGCGCGTATATGAATTCAAAGATTTAAGACCACTAAAAGCGAGTTAATATCGATGTTATTGAGCTATTGTTAGAAAGGTAGAAAACTGTCGACATGACCATAGATTTTAAAGATGCTACGTAAATAGAACATTAGCAACATACTTATACATAATTTCAAAACTTGACTATCAATTTCACGCAACTTCTCGGGTGTATTTATGCATCACAGGTGACTATTTAAGGGTGTAGGTAGGCTTAAGGGGTATAACAATTAGGTTTATTCAATAATCTGTTTCTCCCCATGGATCAACTATATAAAACTGCTATTTAAATCGTTATGCATAACATTACTTTCATGCCAGGTGAACCTAATTTTAATTTTACAAAATTAATTCGTGCATGCCTGATTTAGTTATTAAAATGGCGGCACCTTTATATGCTGGAATTACGTTATCTCTCTCTTTTAATATATATAAAAGTTTGTAGGTTAATCAAAATCTTCCGAATCAAGAGGACTTCATCGGCTAGTTATAGAAAATTAGAATTACCCAGTTTGTCTTATAAGTATTTTAAGTATATGATTATGTAAACGAAAATTCTTAATCTCCAGCACTATACCCCACTCATGACGCCTGTGGTGGGCAGAGGTGGAAGAAGCAGGGGCTGGGCGGTAGGTCTTGGCCCGGAATGGGCTGTTGCACCTTGGGTTATTACTATACAATCTAAGTACATGGTGAGGAAAGTAAAAATTGAATGCTGAAGTTTTCTAAGCGATATAAAGTGTGCTGTTATTTATGTAACTTTCCATTTGGAATGACTAAACTATAGGGTTTGTAAGAGATAAGCTACTGTTTAATTACTTGATAACATACAATTAGTACAATCTTAAAGCAATTAATTCACCATCATTATATTCCATTATTTTCTTAAGAAGTTTGTGCTGAGCTATACTTAAGATGTGCACATGCTTTCAAATATTAATCCGGCTATAACTAATGCTCTTTTGCATACAGTTTGCTCCATTGTTTGTGTTACGGTAGAAAGCAAAGTAGCATAGAAGTAAACCGGAAGCTATTAGATTTTTTGTTCTCTCGTCCGTTGCAGGAGAAACATTGTGTAGGTACATACAGTTGCGCGAGTAATAACACATAAAGACTATGTGAATATGCAGGCACAGACAGACTTAGGCGATTTCTCTTCAGCTATTTGTCTCGCCGTTTCAGTTTTATGTTCATGACTCTGCGTTTCTTTCACTTCATCTTTTGTTTGTAACTACGCTAGAAATAATTATAAACCAGCGTACAGTTATGAAAGAGCTTGCAACTTTTGTACAAACAACACCAAAGCGACTGGAGGTTTGCACCAAAGTCAACTTTTCATAACCGCATTTTGCACCTTGCACCGTGTGATACACCGGTGCATTCACCCTGAAAGGCCCTGGCTTAAGTATTAGAGAATTCAAACAAATAACAAATAATATCTCCGAAATGGGGGAATTTTCTTAAATCTTATTGCTGCATCCTTAAAAGATGCTGTAGTTAAATACGCCTACTTACTACAAGCATGTAGTGGAGAAAATAAGAATTAAACGTATGCCGAAATAAATCACAGGCGTCGAAAACGTGAAGCATTCCAGTCAGCGTTTATAAATATAGTTAGCTCAGGAATTTCCATCAACCACAGACACCAAACTACAAACTAAGCCCCGGCACAACAGTCCATGAAGAGCCAAATCTAACCGCCTAGCGTCCCCCACCTCGACCCACCAGGTGTCATTGGTTGGGTGGTGCGTGGTCAGCATCCTGATCCTCCCCGGCCAGTTATGCGGTCTTCACGACCTGGGGCCGCTACTTTTCCATCAAGTAGCTCCGCAATTGGTCCCCGTGGGACTAACGAGGTTGAGTGCACCCCGTGCCAGACCTCCCAGCGGAGAAAAAATCCCACGCCGGTACCGGAGATCGAACTTCGGTCCTCCGCGCACGCTACCAAGCCAACACTTATACTTTTCTCAAATAAGAATATGTTATTGGCGTTTTTTATTTCTTGGCCATGCAGAGAGAGCAGAATTTCAAAGGCATCGCATAGCAACCAGCTCTTAAAACATTTCACTATTGCTTAAAGCCTTCCCACATTCCCCTTGCACCTATGAGAAAATTAGCCATAACATAATTTTCAAAAATGCTTATGTGGATTAAAAATATTGTGTATAAGAGTGAACACAACGTACATATAACCAAATAGCCACTGCAGCGCAATTGGGGACTAAAAGAGTGGCGCAGTGCGCATAATGTGGGAGTTTGCGTAGTCCCATCAGTGTAACCTGTGTTAGGGCACAGAACTTCGTCCTACCAGCTATAGATGACACTGCACGTTTTATCTGCCTTTATTAGGAGATATAAAGCAAAACCTCGAATTGAAGACAATATGTACTTAAATTACTTAATTAATATTACATAGAAATCTAACAATCTTGAATAGCAACAGTTTCTAGGTCATTTTTCAATAATCGTGATATGGAACTTTGTGTTCGTTTGTTAAAGTTCCCGTTAGGTATATGTTGATACGGGACTGGACTGGGGCGCAAATACATCAGCAGTAGAAAGATTGACGAACATACAATATTGCATCGCACACAGTCCGCCTCGGACCTCTTGGAGGAAAAGGTCTCCTACCGGAACACCAGTTTGGTTTTCGTTCTGGTCACTCCACGACTGAGCAACTACTGAGTGTAGCCGAGAAAGCTTCCCTGGCTTACCAGGAGAGGGCTAAAACGGTGGCAGTGTTGCTTGACGTGGAAAAGGCATTTTCTACCACTTGGCATGAGGGGCTTGTCTACAAGCTCATACAGCACGAAATCCCCCCTCCATACATTTACTTGGTGGCTAGTTTCCTGCAGGAACGTAGCTTCCGAGTGAAGGTGGAGGGATTATTTTCTGGAGAACGGCCCATTGGCGCAGGAGTCCCCGAGGGCAGTGTACTGTCACCGGCACTTTTTGCAGCTTACATGGCCGATCTCCCGACGCACCCCAACACACACATCTGTCAGTATGCGGACGATCTCATGATCTTCGCTACTAACAAGAACCCGCGCTACAGCTACCGACAAGTACAAGCCCACCTCTGTGCCATCAGTAGATGGTGCGAGAACTGGCGTATGTCTATTAACCCGGATAACTGGCGATTCTCCTGGCCAATACGATAGCCAACCGGCTCCCGCGGGACCTCGTGCTTCGGCGCCGTCGCATCACCTGGGTCACTACGGCGAAGTATCTCGGGGTCACGCTGGACCGGCGGCTGACGTATAGACATCACGTCAGGGGCAAAGTACTGCAAGGCCACGCTGCCCTCCGGCAGTTGTATCCCATCCTCAGTTCCCAAACCATGCCCTTACGCCTGAAGCTTCAACTGTATCGAGCGATCATCCCGCCTCTGGTCCTGTACGGATGTGAGATCTGGGGAGTGGTGACAAAGTCCACCTTCATCAGACTCCAGACGCTGCAGAACCGGGCATTAAGGATGATCTATGATACTGGCTGGAGATTTCCTGCCCATATCCTACATGAACATTCCGGTATCCCGTACATTGTCGACGTGATTAAAACTCGCGCTCGAAGAATGTACAACAAACTCCAGAACCACCCTAACCCTCTGGTGAATACTCTGGGCCAATACGACCAGAGTCAGCCGCGCCGACTACCATCCAAAAGATTGCCAAAGGACATCTTAAGTCCTGTGGTCTAATCCTAAGATGGGAAAGGCGAAAATGCAATCTGTATTCAAAAGAGAGAGAATCACCTGTTTCAGTTCAACTCTCAGTGAGTGACTGACGGCCAGAATCCTGGTGGGGATTAGTGCGTCACCTGACTACCAGTCAGAAGTCGCGCACAGCCCGCTCGCGGACCAACCCCTGCCTACCATCCCTCCCGCCCCTATAAAAAACTCCTGTTCCTACAAATTTTTCCCAGTGATAAATATCCCCGTAGTGACACCAGCAAACATGTGCGAGCGGGACGCTCACTTGAAGTGCCCAGTGTGCGTGCGTGTATGTATGTGTGTGTGCGTGCATGAGGGCATATCACATGATATGCCAGAGTGAATGAGAGAATGCATGTGTGTAAAAAATATGTATATAGCAAGAAACAAACGAAAAAAGACAAAGACAACATATAAACACACACAAGAACTATACACAAGAGAACTGTTCTCGGTGGCCCAAAAGAGGGTCACTGTATGGGTTTTCTTAAAACCCAATGTATATTTGTTGTAAATATAAAAAAAAAAAAAAAATGTAAACCCAATGATAAGTTAAGTCTGTACGCTGGACCCGATGTACCAGCACCAGACAAAATTCTTTTTAATAAAATAATCTGAAATCTGAATCAAAACCATCGCGCAGGTTAAGCCGTATGACGGCTAGGTACTGCGGTAAAGACACTCGAGCGGGGTAAACATCATCTCATCTCCGCTCGACTCAAACTGCGTCTGGCGTCTGGCAGCTCCAGCAGCAGTAGCTCATCCTCACAAGCACCCGACATTGCTGACCACGACACAGACACAAGTCTAGAATCTACTGCACAACTTGGAAACCCAGTAGGCACACTACTTGACCACACACACAACGCACAACAAACATACCACCCACACCTCACGGATATTTCACCCTATATATCATAAACAACAACCCAGACAAGCAAAACACGTGGCTCGTCAGAAGCTTAATGACTAAGACTCAACAAAACACCGAGTCCCTTTACAGAGCGCAACGACTGCAACGAAATACATTTGCACTGACCTTCAAGAACCAGCAGCAGGCAGTAACATTTTCACAGGCCATCCCCATCCATAACTTTGGCAAGTATGCATACTATGCAAACTCCCTACACCCAACCCTGACGCAGAACCAAGACCACGAAAAACCCTGACTGCAGTGATCAAAGGTATCCCCTATGACATCGCTGACGACGAAATACTACACAGCATACGAGACACATATCCAGAAATAACCCGCGTATCAAGAATAATAAGCCAGAACCGACAGACACAACTAGTACGCATATTTAGCACCTGCATCACGACAATAAACACCATACTTAAAGAAGGCGCCGTCATTGAAAAGCAAATTTTCAGGGTGGAGCCTTCAAAACACACAGACAGACACGTCCCATGCAGACAATGCCAGAAATACGGACACCACGAAGAAAACTGCACGCAACAACCAGTATGCTTCCACTGTGGACATAACTCGGACACGAGACGGTGCAACCACCCCATCAAGCACAACACCCCCTACTGCTCCACCTGCCGACAGAATGGGCACTACACCGGGCAAGTAAAATGCCCGATGTATTCCAGACAACCCCCGACACAACCAGAACATACCACCAAGACCTACATCTTCCCCCATAACATCCCCACACCACCAAAACCACATGGGGCTCTAATGACCTAGCTGTCGACGGGCCCTTAAACCCTAACCACTCACTCACTCCAAAACCACATGACGTGACTGACTGGCCCGAGACAAATTTCCCCAAGATTCCAGAAACAAAGAAGGAAATGACAAGACAGAAGACAATAAGCACATTCCAAAACGTCATCACGCAATCCGAGCAACAGATTAAGTCCCTACAGGATCAGATCACAAACATACAACAAAACATCACCAAATACATCCGCGACATCACAAACACGACAATCACACAAATACTCAGCACACTCATACCACCACCCGCACACAGAGCAAGGTTTTTACACAACCTGACACAGACAGCACAAAAAACGCTTAAAAAAGCAGCAAACACGACCAGAGTTGGCAACCAGCTGGCTATATTCATACATGACACATAACAAAGACACACACGAACAATGACAGCACACCAATCACCATAAAAAACACAAACACACAATAAACACAAACACACTGACACACACATAACATGACATGACATGACATGACATGGCATGGCATGGCATGGCATATAGCATATAGCACATAGCACATAGCACATAGCACATAACACATAGCACATAGCACATAGCACATAGCACATAGCACATAGCACATAGCACATAGCACATAACACATACAACACAGTCAAAAACTACCCATACGAGCTGTTGCAGCAACAACACACACAAAACTCCACAATAATTCAAAATCCCCATCTTCTCCGAGGGTAGAAGCCACCACCACACACATACAGGGATGAACACATACACACCACAAACACACAAGATCACAATACATGCACACACACGATAGATCTCTCCGCCACGTAACAAGATAAAAATTCAAAAAACGCGGCTGAAGAGGGACTGTCCCTATAACAGCCAGGGCATTTTGAAAAACATGCCCAAATAACACGTGTGTTTTTAAAAGCCGACAGACCCAAAAGCACTGAAAAAAGTAAATACATACCAAACAAGAGGCCGCGGATAGGTATAACCATTGCAGTTAAAGACGCTATATAAATGGAAATAATAATAATAATAATAATAATAATAATAATAATAATAATAATAATAATAATAATAATAATAATAATAATAATAATAATAATTAATAATAATAATAATAATAATAATAATAATAATAATAATAATAATAATTAATAATAATAGTAATAATAGTAATAATAATAATAATAATAATAATAATAATAATAATAATAATAATAATAATAATAATAATAATAATAATAATAATAATAATAATAATAATAATAATAATAATAATAATAATAATAATAATAATAATAATAATAATAATAATAATAATAATAATAATAATAATAATAATAAATATCTGATTTGTTGCACTCATATGACTTTAAAAACTATTCTTACAAACTCTTATTCCTCTATCTTCTTCATGTTAGTTGAGATGAATATTTGCAGAAATTATTTTAATTCTATTTTCTTGTAGGTAAAAGGGGAATATGAGGATACAGTAGACTGAGCGATAGTCAAATCTTTTAAGGCTGGTCGCTATGTGAGGGCTTAGAAATTCCGTTCTCTTTGCACGGCCAAAGATAAAGTAAATAACGACCTTGCACTTGAGAAAGGTTAAGTATTATAGAACTTGCACAAATAACAAGGAATATCTCTGAAATGATTCACCATACAAAAAATGCATTTGGACATAACTTGTGTGTTTTAACGAGATTTACATTTTTGTGTCTAAGATTTGGTATATCTCTTAAGATTTCCAGTTATGCAAAAGACATACAGAATAAGAAGGAATTCTGAGGACTTTCCTAGAAAATTGAACATATACGCACGTTTCATTTGACGTATAGCTATTTTTGAGAAAGTAAACATTTTCGAAAAATGGGTTGCCTGGAACGGGGGAATTGTCTTAAATCTTGTTGTTGCGTCTGTAAGAGGAAGTGAAATTGTAAGCAAGAACGAATTAAACGTATGTCGAATTTACTAAAATGATTAAGTCACAGGCGTGGAAAGCATGTAGTATTTCAGTCATCATTTATAAATACACCTCAGGGATTTCCACCAACTACCGACGCCATTTTTCTCAATCTCCAGTGCCAGTGTCCGTCAGTTGATTCTAGAAATTTAAAGGGCCATGTATAGTCCCAAAGTGTGACCACATGGCAACCTGTGTTATAGCACAGAACTTCATCTTGACAGCTATAGATGACACTGCAGGCTTTATTTGTCTTTTTTAGGAGATATAAAGTAAAAATATGGCCTCAAAACCTCGAATTGAAAGCAATATGTATATAAATTGTTAAGATGATATTATATAGTAAATTTAATAATCTTGAACAACAACAGTTTTTAGTTCTTTTTTTAATAATTGTGATATGAAACTTTGTGTTTCTTTGTTAAAGTCCCCGTTAGATATATGTTGTTACAGGACTGGGCAAAATTCGTATATGATCGCAAATAATGAGAAACAATAGCATTTAAAATAGCATTACAAACAAAAAAGTCGAATAGTATTTTGTTCTTTGATCAGCCGATTTCGAAATAAATAGTTTTTATCCAAGTTGGATGCGTAATTCCACAAGAATGTGCAAAGATAACAGTTTCTTACTTGTAATATGCGTGGAGTAACTTATCTCTGACATAGCTTCAGTAGCAATTATGGGACATCACTCAGAGCTACGAATTAATCACTTAAAAGATGTGAAGGAATACTCTGAGCTGCTAGTTTAGAGATGACGTAACTCGACAACGTTGCGTTGAGGTTGGTCAGGGAATTGACCTGGTTTGTGGATGTAAGCAGCTTTCTCTTTCGGTAATGTTATGGGAGCTAATGCTTGTGATTGGCCTACACTATCACAGTAAACACGGAAGGACAAGGGAGGGTATGAGTTTGTTTTCAAAACGCATCGTTACGCTGTTTGTTTGTGTACGGAGCTAGGGAAAGTGACCTGCCACACAATCTACAGTGTTGCCAGGTTGCTTTCGATAAAACTAAAATATCTCCATAGGAAATAGTCGGAGACAAATACGTGAGATACAAAATGTGTTCCAAAGACGATCTACCACTAGTTTAAATTAATGTAATGACTTCCCTTCCACCCGGTATTCCATGCAATAAAACTAACTAGAGCAATGATTCTAAATACAGTAACTCAGATGGTCTCTTAAAGGAATACATTGAAAATCCTATTTCAATCGCTGTAAATGAAAATTTACTCTTAAGTTTGCCTTACATAGACATGTAACTTCAAAAGCAATTTATATTTTTATTTGCTGTAGCACCATAGCCCTTGAATTCGATATCGAGATTTCACCAGAAATACAAGTTTTAAGTGTCCCGAATAAAAAAAAGTTAAGTATTTTTAGAAAATTCTACGAGTGTCGGTAACTAAATGTGCTAAATGTCATATTTGGCATTTATGTTCAGCAGCTTCGAAGCATGCGGCTCGAAGATTTTGAAGAAAATCGCCCACCTCAAAATAAACTTCAAAGAAAACTGTTTATTATTTTGGATTTTGATTATAATACCAATGTTTAAGGGATTCTCAATGAGTAATAAAATGTATGTCTTGAATTTTTTAGAATGGACTGGTAAATTTGCTTTAACCGGAATTAAATATATTTATATTTTCAAATATAACACTTTGATTTCTTGTGTTATTTGTACTATGTTGGAGTTATAAATAAAATATCCAGTCATATGGTGTCATATTCACATGAATTTCGGTTGGCATCACGAGGCTGAGTGCACCCCGGACTAGACATCCCATCGGTGAAAAAATCCTCATGCCAGTTCCGGAGATTGAACCTAGATCCTCCGCGCCAAAGACAGGCATTTCTGGGCACTCTTCTTCAAACCATTTTAACACAAGCCTGTTGTTCTGTCTGCTTTCATGTTACTCGAGAAAAACATTTGCAGAAATTGTTTTAGTACACATTTCTGTTGCAGGCGCTTAAGTGATATTCAAATCAATTTCATCGTGTGTTATAAGGCCATTAAGACATATGGTAACCCATTCGTGTGCTCTCTACACTACATAAGGGAACCAAGAGTCAACGGGGAATGGTGCCGGCAGAGGTGTTCTTTTTTGTAGTGTTTAACGTCCGCTTTTACTACTACGGCACCGCAGGCGGTGGCACTGATGATAGATTCGTACATAGAGCACAGCTGGAATGAGATGACGGGGAAGCCGGAGAACCCGTCAGTCCGTCCGTCAGTGAGTGAGTCAGTCAGTCAGTCAGCCAGTCAGTCAGTCAGTCAGTCAGTCAGTCAGCCAGTCAGCCAGTCAGCCAGTCAGCCAGTCAGTCAGTCAGTCAGTCAGTCAGCCAGCCAGCCAGCCAGCCAGCCAGCCAGCCAGTCAGCCAGCCAGCCAGCCAGTCAGCCAGTCAGCCAGCCATCCAGTCAGCCAGCCATCCAGCCATCCAGCCATCCAGCCATCCAGCCAGCCAGTCAGTCAGTCAGTCAGTCAGTCAGTCAGTCAGTCAGTCAGTCAGTCAGTCACTCTGTCACGAGAATCAAACGAATCTCGATCTGGCAGTTTAAAAAAGTATGAAGTATTTGATCTGACTATTCAAACCAATAATAAAGAATATCTCAACAATTTTTGTTGGCACAAGAAAACTCTTTTATAAAAAATCGTGTGGTGTAAGAAATCTGCATTTCTTACTATTGTGTATCTGTTATAATTTTAGAGGTCGTACATTTATTCCAAAAAAAAGCCAACTTCATAGATTATTCTCAGAAAATCAAGATGCATTATATTTGTTATACAAGTACCTTAAACATATGGTATTTTAATAAAAACCGTGAGAGATATTTCGGGAAAATAAAAAGTAACGAACAATTTTCCATGTGAATCGTAGGTGGGGTGGGACATTTTCTTGAAAATGTTCATATATTCGTGGAGAATCTGAAATTACATACCAATTGTGGTAATTTCATCACTTTTCGTTTTTGAGTTATGTGGGCCACACTCGGACAGACCGAGAGATACATTTTAGGGGCCTCAAAACATATTTTTGGTGATATATCAGTATCAAATTTTTACCATGTTAAATTTTATAAAATTCACAAATATGCTAAGGAAATGCGCATAGGTATTGTGTGTTTCTAAATTTGAAGATGATTCAAAATGGGGTAATGTTTGGTCTCCCCTGGCTCGTGTCCGTCTTGCTCCCTGCTCGCCGGAGCATGTCCCGGAAGTTGGGGGACTTTCCCAAGGAACGTGCCCACTGGAACATGTCCGTTATCTCCTTCTGGTAACTCCACTCGCAACAACTTCTTTTTGGCAACAACCCTCTAAACTTTTGTCAGCTCTTCCATTAAGTCTTGCTGCAGTCCCAAAGTTTCTTCAGTTCTATATTTCTTCGGTTACAGCGTTTCCTTCCTGAGTTTTTGTCTTCATTCTTGCTATCTTTGCTGTTTCCTCCTCCAGAAAATTTCCTGCTGCAGAGACAAAAATTGCAACCAGAAAAAGTTTCACAACAGTTGGACATGTATGATGTTGGGTCAGTCCAGAAAAATACCAACTTCTCTCAGAGGAATTTTCTCTGTTATCATGCTTTTCCATTATTATATAAGTCACTATATTTTATATAATGCTCATGTTTTCTACCACATACCTCTAGCAGTCCTTCGTTATTTTTTATTTTTCAAAAACGGTGCCAAATGTTTTGATTGAAATGTCACATTTTAGTACATTGACACGGGAAATAAGACTAGTCGAGGAAGAACACAGACCACATGAAAACATACAATTTCTGTCAAAGTTTTTTGAAGCGTTAACAGCTTTTCAAATATATTATTATGCTAAAACTTCCATTTTAAGCACCTAACGGACATTCTTGAAAGTTCGCAAATCTTGTTTCTTTTTTACGCATACTCAAAAGCGAAAAGTCAATTAAAAACCAAAGTTAGTATTAAGTTTAATATCTTTCAAGGATGCGACACAAAGATTTTGAAGAAAATTTCTCCACCCTAAACTACCCTTTATATGAAAAATGTTTCGACAATTTTGATTTTCTAAAAATGGCTCTAATGATTTTGATTAAAATGTTTAAGATATGTATAAAACGTATATTTTGAATTTTCTGACTACAGCCCAAGCAGTTCTGTTTACTCTTGAGGATTTTTGTATAACTGGTAAACCGTAAGAGATAGACCAAATCTTACTAGGTATAGTTAAAACATATGTCACGTTCAAATGCATTTTTGTACAGTGAACCATTTCAGAGATATTCTTTGTTATTTGTGTGAGTTTTGCAATACTATATTTTTTACAAATGGAAGGTTGTTATTCACTATTATATCTCTTAGCCGAGCAAAGAGAGCGGAATCTGAAAGCCTTCACATAGCTTTAAAAGGTTTGACTATAGTTCAAACGTTACTGTATTTCCATATTCCTCTTGCATCTACAAGAAAATTAGCAATAAAGCAATTTCTGCAAATGTTTGTCTCGAGTGACATGAATATAACGAAATAAATTTGTAGGAATAGTTAGCACAAGGGTAGAGATAGGCATGTGAGTGCAACAGATCAGATTTTGTAATAAATACTGTAATATACAATGAATATTACATGCAACTTACATAAAACACACAAATTAACCTCAATACACCATCAACTTTCAAGAATATTGCACTAAGTACAGTTCCGCAAATTTAATTCCACTAACTGTACAATAAATAGCTTATACATGAAATAAAGTTTCGTCTGAAAGCAAATATATTCTATTTGCCTTGTATCTTTCAATGTTACGTAGTATTCCATGGTTATAATTTTCATCATGCAGTTGTGACGTGTTGGAAATGAATTGATCGTTTAGCGCTTGCGCAGAACTCCAAATATCAGATGATGCAATATGTCCCTGGTGTTTCAACTATAAAATTAGGTGTATGGTCAAGCACAAATTGTCGTATGAAAGTTGAATATAATGGTAATTTAGACGCTCGTTTCCTAAAATATATATTAGCGTCTTAATTACTACCATTATAGTCATTAATTAATCAAATTATTTATTGACCATTACGTAAACATGGCGCAGTTTAACAAAAATATATTTTATTTCCAACTCCTTAAGATTGAAGGCCTCAAAATGAATGTTCTTTCCGCAGTTTCATTTAAAGGTAACCGTCTTATCGGCTAATAGATTGGGCAAATAGTGCATTCTTGTGGTATGTTGCGCATGTCCTTTGAAGTAGCAGATAAAGTAAGGAGGTCGCTGTCTAGTAAGTCCTTTCTCCAATCTGTTGTTGTGAAACGAATTTTCCCCAAGTACTCGTATGTACTTCTGTTATCCTTTAGCTATCAGGCGTACAATTTCCGCCATTTGCGAAGAAGGTAGGCATTACCGTTAAAAGCCGGCTGCGGGTGCCATGGTCTTTCTGCCACTATCTTTTGGCTCGTGCGGGGGTCGGAAGGTGCGGCTGTCTACATACATATATATCTACTTAATGGGCTTCGTAGGTGTTTTTTACTTAAACAAGAGATAGTACAAACGAAATACATATGCACGGTTACCTATTATATTTTGCCCAAAATTTTCTAGATTTCACCGGAAAAATAAATTCAGAATAAGAAAAAACCTATGCTTCTATCTTCCTCATGTTAATCAAGACATTGTCTAATTAGTAATTTTCTTGTAGGTGAAAGGGGAATATGGGAATACAGTAAGATTTAAGCGATAGTCAAATGTTTTCTAGCTGGTCGCTATGTGACGGTTTTGAAAAGCTATTCTCTTTGCATGAACCAGAGATAAAACAGAACTTGAAAGTAATAACAAGCAATATCTCGGAAATAGAGCTCCACAAAGAAAATGAGTATTAAATAAATTACGAGGGTGGAAGAATTTTCTTCAAAATCTTTGTTTCGCATCCTTGAAAGATATTAAATTTCAATACGAACCTTGGTTTTTGACTGAGCTATGCTTTTTACACACAGACACACACATACCTTTTTTTCTAAAAATACTTATTTTTTTAATTCAGAGTGCCTCAAAACATGTATAGTTAATATTTGCATTAATTATTTTAATTTCCTTCTTTGCAGTTGCGAGTGGGTTTATCTACTGCGACTTGGTGCTGACGTAGAACTGGGCAAGTGCTATTTGAAGGAAGTAAGGTAAAGTAATTGCTTATTAATTAATAAAGATCAATGAAAGCAAACTATGTTGTTTAGAAGGGTTTACAATTTAAGCCTTGTTGGTCTAAACTTTATAATATATACTACTTTTAATATTTCATAATTACTTCGTATTAGGCGCTTAGATAAATTATAAGTCAGGAATAATAGGAGGAAAACGTCATTTTAAGGGATCCTGAGACTGAAATTTGAATTTTCTACATTATTTATAGGTATTTTACGCACTTACGGATGTTTGTTATAAACTACCGCTCGGATAAGCTCGGATACCTTATGAAAAAAAGTGAAGTCCAGAAAAACAATTGTTCTACACCCTCTTTTGTCTAGTATGCAGCACCTTCAAAACGGGCAGAAACCAAAAAACTTCACTGCCAAACGATTATTAAGGTTTGGGGAACATATGTGCAAACCTAAAAATTATCAATTTGATAATTTACTGCCATTTTTCACTCCCAGGGTCCCTTTTAAGATACAATAGTATTGATTCTTTTAATAAATGGCACCATTCGGTATTTCTAGTTAATGTCTTTAAGTCTGTCTCATTAAAACTTACTAAGGATACAAGAAAATTATCATGAAACTATGTTTAGGAAATAACATGCATCCACCCGCACTGTCGCACGTGATAACAACTGAAGTGCTATGTAAACATCCAGTAGTCTGACGTCTTGCCTCCAGGTGGAACCAAGTATTTTTCTTTCTTTTTTGTGTACACCGGCTCCTTCCGTTTTCCTGCAAACGCTTATCACAGAAGGGGTCTGTGATAAATATGCAATGGCATAAGACTTCATTCACGCTTTAGCTCATAGTTTTGATATTTCTACAGCAGTAATGAAACAGTCAGCAAATGCATATTTTGTGTTGAAGATTTAACCTGCGTTAAAAAAAAATCTACGGTAATTTTAACTGAACAATATTGTAACCAATGTATCATAGGAAAACGACAATTCGACGAATCCTACTTCTGACACCAGTGTGATAAAATTATACAATCAGTTACTCTTCCATCACTTTATTTGTCGTCCAAACTTTTGCATAAAAACACTGTTCCCTTGTACTGACGTTATCGCAGTCTAGTCTTTCGTAATGTGACAACTTTACAATTGTTTTCTTCTAGTAGCCTTGACTCAGTCCTTTCTTAACTTTCTCTGTATATCGTACACTAATTCAGACGACACAATCAACCCAACTCTCGCTAAAACTTCTTCACTTCGACGCGACGCATCTTTCACGTCGACAATAACATACACACACAAACACACAGACAGACAGAGCTGTTTCGCACTCGCTGACACACTAACCTACCCTATAACTCTCTTGTCTGCTCTTCCGCGCCTCCTTATATAGCGAGGATGACGTAACATGAAACTTTCTCGACTTCTACAAACACGCCGGTTACCGGACACTTCTCGAATCATCTAGAGAAAACGCTTTTGGTTCTGCCACTGTGATTGTTGTCACGTAAGGTAGCCTGTGTTTAGTTGCCGGCTTGGTATGTCGTGTAAAGTAGCTTAGTCCCGAGCGTCCTTTGTTGTGAGCCGCGGCCCGCGTCACAGCATTAATCTCTCGTATAGAAATGCAAAAAGATACACGTAAAATAGTATGTTTTAAGCTAGTGCTGCCCTGATGATTTATCAGACATGGTTTACCCCGCGCAGAATGGTGTTTTCTTAAGGGCGAGCGCGTGCTGACAGCCGCGTGCGTTTGAGGTCGGTAGTGGCTAGGTAAACCATACAACAACAATATCATCATCAGCAGCAGCATCATCACTTCACGGTTTAACTCTTCAAGGCTCGTTCCGATCTCACATAATTTAATTAAAAGTATTGTATCCAATTTTTTCTTGATGTACCAATATTTCTTTTACCTAATGGTTTGTAATCTAAAACTAATTTTGGGTTGCGGCTATCATTCATTGTGTCATGTTCCTTCCAGTTATTTCTAAATTTTTTAATTCTGTCTGTTAACTTAAAGATATTCAATTCGAATATCTTCATTTCTTTCTTTATCTAGAAGATTACACCCTGCAACATTCCTCAAAAGCTTCATTTCGGCTATTTCAATCATTTATTCTTGTTTTTTGGTTGAAGACCAAGATTCGCTGTTTTATCTCCTCCTTCCGCACATTCTTACTTCGTAAGGAAGCGTGTTTAAGTAGATATACACAGGTCATGTTGTATACCAGCGTTGAACTCTCCAACTCGGCGCGATCTCTCACCCACTCGCTCACTTACTTACTCTTTGGAATAATGCAGGAGTCTTGATTGCATATTATTCTTAAATTTAATGTCTGAAAATCCATATTAGGGATTTTATGCTTGTCTGTTTTCTCTGTATTTAATAGTAAGACTTCATTTTAGAGCATTACAATATCACAAAATAGCATATCACGTTTGTGTGACCTTTGGCCCGTGTTGAAGGCTAAATCTTTCCAGTTCCTGATTAATATTCAGAGCAGCCGTGGGTCAATAGTTAAACAATATTGCACAATCAGTCTATATACGTACGTTGGGTGTACAGAGTGCAGTGCAAGAGGTGGTCCATGGCGTTTCTGCTTCGGCACCTGTCGCCAACTTGACGCCAGTGTTTGTACAGAAAAGCAGTTCCGTGTCTGTCGGTAAGATAATAGCCTCGCAAACAAAGCATTGTCACTTACCAACATTCGCACCGATGTGCAGGTGTTACCTACAAATACAAGCGTTCATTACAATGTTCAACTTTGATACAAACACACAACCTCCTCGTAGGTTTGAACTTGTAGTTATTGTACATATTTATTTATTGTGGCATTGACAAAATAGGATGCATGAGGAAGTAATTCAAACTTTAACTTATTGATTTTGTGTATGGTGATAATGGATGTGTGAATGGTGGATTGTCTTGATGAAACATAACCTTCTTTTTCGCTAAATACGGCGACTTTTGCTTGATTTTATTACTGAAACGCCAGTGAAGTGATGGACAAATGTTTCATCCATTGCTATGAATCGACAAAAAACTGCTTTATTACGGCGAAACGTCGCCAAACACTCCACTGAAACACCTTCACGATGCTCCATTGGGAGCAAACATGGCACCCATCTTGCGCATACCTCTCTTATGTTCAAATTTTCAGTCTAACTATTTAACTATTTCATTTCAGTTTAACTATTGCACATTTTTAATGGAATAAAATACTTTCTCTGTCTATCTAAGGTAGGTGCTGGAGTAAATATCTTCTGACTTTTGAACCCGATCACCTCATAGATAAATTAGGAGTGTTACATAATGGACACTTGGTCAGTGTT
Source organism: Tenodera sinensis (assembly GCA_030765045.1). Taxonomy (NCBI): domain Eukaryota; kingdom Metazoa; phylum Arthropoda; class Insecta; order Mantodea; family Mantidae; genus Tenodera; species Tenodera sinensis. Next base: position 27,063,478 of record CM060969.1, on the reverse strand, counting down.
GGTAGAAACAATCCTGTGTTAAGAAAATACACGCACAACATGCATTAATGAGACTAAGGCTTCTCCGCCTGTTATCACAATACAAATGGAGCTGCAACATAATCAGCACTTTCTTCCCGGATGCGATGCCACTTGGGTGAACGCATGTTTGCCCATTTTCACCACTTTGGAAGAATGCAGGAGAAAGAACGCGTTACGTAGATGGCGGTGTATCCGTTCTTATTTTCTCCTTCTGGAATCCGGCAGTAATTGTATTATGGAACAGTTTACAGACCTTTGTAAAGTATGCAAATGCCAGGCTCAGCGATGTGCACCTCGAAAGTGGAACTTTACTATCTTCTTGGTTTTACGGTTGTTTACATTCACATGACTTTCTCTAGCCACTTTCATTTGTTACTTTCTCTACTACGCATGCTGAGTAGGGGAAGCATCGTATTCGATCCAAAAATTGTATGTCGTAAGTTCACCCAAAATATGTATTGATGCTCCCTAAATAAAGAAAATAAAAAGAAATTAGAAAAAGGGTCTCTGCCTGTGTCATTGTGTTTGTGAAAAGTATAACTCGTAAACGACAAGTCATTTTAAAACTATAGCTTTATAATCTTTCAAGGATTTTGAAGAAAATTCCTCCACCCTAAACCACCCTTTACTAAGAAAACTTTTAAAAAATTTTGATTTTCATCTTTTGGTCGTGCAAAGAAGAAAAATTTGAAAGCCATCATACAGCGACCAGCTTTGAAATATCTGACTCGGTCAAAGCCTACTGTATTCCCATATTCCCCTTGCACTTACAAGAAAATTACCAATAAGATAATTTCTACAAATTTTTATCTCGGTTAACATGAAGGAGATAGAGTAATTAGTATTTTTAATGATTGTGCAAGAGAAAAGAAAGTCATGTGAATGAAATGTTACCATTATGCTTGATACCGTATTTCGCAATTAATGTTTAATCAATTAAACAATAGAACAACATTTCTTTTGAGCATTAAGTTTGACTTTATTGGAGTGCTCGTTCGTTGTCTTAATGCGAATTGGAGTTGAAGTTGAGGAATATAGCTAGCATGTGTAATTACGGTTTAGTTGGTGTGGCAGCCCTGTATCGCCACGCACAGTGCGTGCTCGCTGACCGCGACGAGAGCGAGCTACACGCATGCTGGCTCGGCTCTGGTTACCTCAAGTCTTCAACACACATTTCTCTAAGACCTGCACAAAATTTCCCTTCTGCATTACGTAACGTCTAGCCATCGTATATTGAACATAAGTGACCGTTTAACTCAATGCTCAGGTGAAATTCCTCAAACAATGATGAAATTTAGGTTTTTGTTCTCTCTAGCACTTACTTGTATCAGTAAGATTTTATCTATGTGCTATGATTTGCAAGTTAAGTTCTGTAAAATTCATTGCGTATTGGCTGAAAATTGAAGCTATAAATTTTATTAGAAATTTAAATATGTTAAACATATAGCACCCCTATTTCAATCGACAGGGTTAAAGGCAATTTTAAGAAAATAAAAAATAACCAAACATAAAAGGGATTATGGTGGGGTAATTTTTTTGAAAATCTTTGAGGCTCATTCTTGGAAGATTCTGGATTTAAATTCTAAATTTGACATTTCACAGACCTCGTGTGTGGGGTATTTTAATCGAAATTGTTTTTGAGGAAAACATTATTGAAACTTTTTTTTACTTTCTCTACTGGTACGTAGGGGAAGTATTGTATTCCACCCAAAAATTCGATGTCGAGATTTCACCGGAAATATGTTTCGAGACCCCCTGAATCGAAAAAAAGTATTTTTAGAAAAAGATCCGTGTGTGTGTGTGTGTGTGTGTGTGTGTGTGTGTGTGTGTGTGTGTGTGTGTGTGTGTGTGTGTGTGTGTGTGTCTGTGGACAGCATAACTCAAAAACGAAAAGTAGATTAAAAACCAAAGTTGGTATTTAAGTTTAATGTCTTTCAAGAATGCGACACGAAAATTTTGAAGAAAATAGCCCCACCCTAAACTACCCTTTACATGGAAAATTTTTCCAAAATTTTTATTTTCTTGAAAATGGCTCTAACGATTTTGATTAAAATATATGTTTGAGATATTTTATGACAAATGAAATGTGAAGAAGATGTACTGAAATTATCTGTTGTCTGTTTTGATTTCGATAAAGCTGCAACAAGTGGTGAGGCAATTTCGTAGCCGTTCCTCTCAACTCGGGTAAGTACATTTGTAGGGGTTTTGTTCCTTACTGTGGCTGCAGAGACATTCTCGGTTGAGAGATCTTTCAAGGGAAAGCAAGTGTTCTATTAATAAAGACGAAGCAACCACCTGCAGAGGCCGGTGTTACCTTGACGACGACTGCAGCTGAAGCACACGGCGGCCGGCCGGCCTGTTTGAGGGAAGATCGCTCAACCATGTATACATAGCTGATTGATTTGAACGCAGTTCATCCTCAACACGATACAAATCGCTTGATCATCAGGAAATAAAGTGATGTGTTCCCCGATACAATACAAGCTAATGATTTCTGATATGAATAGCTCGCCTCGCTTGCTGCATTCCCAATACGTGCAGCCGATATAATTCAAAACCTTTGTTACGAGGCGTTTATATAATGGCAAGAGAAAATGTGCCAAAGCAGACTGCATGGTTAAACAGGTAATATATATATTACTGGGCCGCCTCCGTAGCGCAGCTGGCAGCGCGCTTGCCTGTGGCGCGGAGGACCCGGGTTCGATCCCCGGTACCAGCATGGGCATTTTATCCCCTTTGGGAGGTCTGGCACGGGGTGCACTCAGCCTCGTTAGGTCCCGGGGGGACCAATTGAGGAGCCACTTGATGGAGAAGTAGCGGCCCCAGGTCGAGAAGACCGCATAACTGGCCGGGAGGGCTCGGGGCGCTGACCACGTCCCACCCTCCAGTACTGCACCTCACCAATGACGCCTGTAGTGGGCAGAGGTGGGGGACGCAGCGGCTGGGCGGTAGGCCTTGGCCCTTCGTGGGCTGTCGCGCGGGGTTTACATTACATATATTACTGAGAATTTATAAGTTTCTTTGCGTGTTACATATGCACAATTGTGTTTAGTAGCTATATATGACAGTTAATCTACTTTCTGTTGTAAAGTTCCGCGCAAACATTGTTGTGCTACTTACGCTGCCAACTTTCCTCTAATTTTATTCCCGCTATGTTTTCTCGCTTCTAATTTCTCTTAATTACAATTGTAAAATGGTACGAATCACTAGTTTTTGTCGAAAATAATTAAAAACTCTGATGTGTTGCACTCAATTGACTTTCTGTACTCTTGTACTAACCATTCTTACAAACTCTTATTCCTATATCTTCTTCGTGTTAGTTGAGACAAACATCTGCAGAAATTATCTTATCTTCTTATAGTTACAAGGAGAAAATGGAAATACAGCAGGCTTTGAGCGAGTGAAATGAATAGCGATGTTCTATTTGACAGAAGTATGTTCTCCAAAACTTACAGAAACAAGGAATAAAAATTATTCAGACATAATTTGTGTTTTAACGATATCTACATATAGTCAGATTTTGTATATCTCTTACGGTTCACGAGTTTTTCAAAAGTCATCCAGAGTAAACAGGACTAGATAGGCTATAGTCAGAAAATTCAAAATATACATCTCATTTGTCATCAAAATACCTTAAATATTTGGCATTTTAATCGAAATCGTTAGAGCCATTTTCAAGAAAATAAAAATTTTCGAAACATTTTCCATGTAAGGGGTAGTTTAGGCTGGGGCTGTTTTCTTCAAAATCTTTGTGTCGCATCTTTGAAAGACATTAAACTTAAATACCAACTTTGGTTTTTAACCGACTTTTTGTTTTTTAGTTATGCTGTCCACAGACTGACACACAGACACACTCACACACACACGGGCCTTTTTCTAAATATACTTTTTTGGATTCAGGGGGCCTCAAAACATATATTTCCGGTGAAATCTCGACACCGAATTTTTGGGTGGAATACAATACTTCCCCTACTTACCAGTAGAGAAAGTAAAAAATGAAGATGATGCTTCCGCTCTTGATGTTTCCTTGGTTTTAATCACATGCATATTTTAACGAGGGTTTGCAGAATTAAAGTCTTTCTCATGTTCCTTCCGAAATGTCTTTTTATATACCCATTGGTTTTATTATAAGCTTTGATTTCTCATTTCCAAAATTTCCTTTGCATTGAGATTGCTTCTCATTTTTCAGATGTCTCTAGCTTTCGTAGTGTATGGCAGTGCCCGACAGATGGTGCAGATGCTTGCTGAAAGGAAAGAGTACTACCCACACACACCAGAGGGCTATTTGATCGTCCATCCCTCTCTCCAGGTAGCTCCAGCGGTAGGACGGGTCTTCGAAAATGGCATTGTTAGGGACTTCCGCGCGTCTCTGAGTACTGTCTAGCTGCGGTCTTTAGACTCCTGTGATTCTTTTGCTCATTGCTTCCTCTTATACGGTGTTAGCCGCAATATATCTCTCATAGGTCGCGAGATGTCCCACTGTGTATGTATATATTGCTCGCACATTTTATATTGAGTTCACAGATGTCGTTGTTGTCTTTGACAGTACTTTTCATGCCTTTTACGCAGTCGTACTTCAAGTTATATCATTTGTAGTTTCTGCAATTGTTTTCCCAGGTTAGTCAACGGCTAAGTAAAAGACTTAACACTTCATTCCTTATTTTACTATTTACAGGAGTTTGTGGTATCGATGCTGGATCTACTACAGGTATTTAATACTAAAGATTACGCTTTCAGTTGGCTAAACACAAAAGTAGTAGGAGTAGTGGTAGTAGAACCGGGACAGACGCGGAGGTCTTTTGTACCCGTGATCCGAAGGGGCGCCCCCGGGAGGGAGGGGTGAAGGGAAGGGCGCCCAGACATGGGAGTGGAGGCACTGCAGAGGGCAGGGTCCCTACATTTTCCCAGGTATAAACTACCCGGCACAAGTCAGAACACCGCCTGCTCAAACTGACCCCTAATTGAAGAGGGGACGAAAAGTGTTCAGCGGAAAGCAATTTTGAGGGATTCCTTTTACTACCACGAAAGGTAGTGAAACAAAATATCCTCATTTCTAAGCAGTGGTATGTATGACAGAAACTGCAGAGGGGCTGAAAGCGCCAATTTGGAGGCTTTTCAGCATAAATAGGCCTATTTTATCAATAATGAAAACATAAATCTTGTTCTCTTCATTATTTTAGTTTAATAAAATGAGAAAGCGTCCTAATTGGGGCTGGAAAACTTTGGATGACAGACAATGCGGAAGATTTGCAGTATATATTTATAGGAAATTTGGTACATAGAAGGTAATGTGATCAAATTGAAGGAAGTGAATACAAGCTTTATTGTACTGCTTTATATTATATGAAACAAACAAAATCATTTACAGAGAGGAAATAAACAAATTTTAAATAAAAGATAAATACATAAATAAATTTTCTTATACGATTGATTTTCCACACAACAGCTGTGTTTAAGACAAGGTTGTAAAGTGTAGAATGACACTGAAAAACTCCATGTCATAGCCGGGATTGGAACCACAGACCTTATGGCCACTTTAACCAGAGAGCTATCATGGCCAGCGTGTCATGTCGGCACGAACCTTTGGTCAAAGCTGTTGCATCTACAAAAATATTCTGGTTCTTTGCTAATACTCACGACTCAAAAACTGACAGATTAGGTTAGTAAATTACTGAACATTCTAGCTTCATCTGATCAACTGGAGAGGGTATTTTCCAACTGATCCTTTGTCGGTAATGATAAGAGTAATCGTATTTCATTTGAAAGACTTAGATTTGCAAATTATAATGATATTATGCATTTATTTATGAAGTTCATTAAACCATATTCTAATAAACGATACTTCCACGCCAAACTATCACTTTTAGTTAAATTTCCTAGAGTTAAAAAGTACCTACAAGTAGCAGTATTTGAACCAGCGATCTTCAGCTCTGAAGGACAATGCACACACTGTTGTCCTACGAAAACAAGTCACTACGCACACAGCGGTGAAAAAGCAGTCATTTCGGTCGAAATTAATAAGACAGTGTTTACGACATAGTCTGTAGAACGCCGGGACTGCATAACTTGTCAAACCGCAGGCTGAGAAGACTCGCACGCTGTAATCATTTCTACATTATTACTAATAACTCAGTTAATGTTATAACACTTCGCGACAAAGTCAAAGTCAAAGAGGCCATTTCCAGAACATTCAAGTTGACTTAGAAACTGCCATGGAATCACCTGTTTGTGTCCGCCACTGGATACTGACTGAAACGTTGTGTTTGTACACGTCACAAGCAAGAGCACTGAAGGAGGAGGGCGGGGAATAGCCGCTAATGGCGTATGCATCTCTAAACAGACAAGGTTGGACATCGCTGCAATGTAACTATGTGATACCAATTTAAGTTGCATTTCGGCGATAACCATATTACTGTTGCGTGTTTCTTGGGGACCCTGCCCCAAATATAGTAGCTTCTCACTGAGCTCTGTGCTGTCAATTTGCATTTTTATCAGAATATGTTCACCGGAAGTGCAGGATGTCTCCTCGTTAGGCTCCCATGATATTTTTGGAATATTTCTCGTATCTAGGAGCGGATCGACATTAAAGCGTACATGTACCGCGCACTTGGACAAGTACGCATTAATTCATCTGACGGAAGTGGTAGTTTTTTAGTTACGCCTCTTCGTGTACTTCTAAATGTTTTGTCGTATAATTACTGGAGTTTTGATGTGTACCCAAGTGAGAAAAGTGTTTCAAGCCCGGATGTCTTCAAGTGAAACTCCTGCCCTTACCTGGAATCTTTAATATTCCCTATCTTACACTATCATCTTCGAAATATCCCGGAATCTCATTATTATATCGCTTGCGTAACGTAAAACGTCCATTTGTGACTTCCCTTTACATGGAATTTTAAGTAACCTCACTTTTGCAACACAATTGCTCTTTGAATATTTAGTTACGAAGGGAAATAGCTGAGAAAATTGAAAGTCTAGTGAGATTTAATGAGTTTACATTATGACTAACCTTCTAGATTGCGAAATATATATAAATGAAAATAGATATAAATAATAAACTAAATAAGTTTAATTATAGTAGTTTGGGAGGACGTAGGAAAAGATGCAGGAAGTAGCAATTTGGAGCCGAAACAGACCAATAAAAGGTCTAAACCATGAAAAACAAGAAGAAGAAGACATTAATACTAAGACAACAAAAGTACTAAGTCTAATTTTTAACACAACGTATTTCACAGGTTGTATGAAAACCTGCAGAAAAAGTAAAATTGGTAGTTGATTTTTATGCGCGTATACTCCATACTTTATTTGTTATCTCTGATTTACTAACATCGGCAATACTGCATGACTTTTGAAACACTCCTGAACACAGTTCCTAATGCGACATTCTGATGTTAAATATCCTTTATGCAATCCTAGCATTAAAAAGAGCTTATGGCGGCATAAATCGTACCCCTTTCTGGCACCAGTGCTAGAAAATGACGTAATTACTATGGCAATAAGCCAGTAATGACGCCATCACCTGGGATCGTCACATAATTTTCTCCAATGTGTGCCTGTAAGAAAACCTGAAATCGCCACTCTCGCAAACTAAGGCATTTTTCGCTTCTTCGTCTAGAAAACTTTTCATATTCGTCTTCGTAAAAACTTTTTTATTTTTCTGGAATTAATAAACTATCAGCACTCTTGACTTTGTTCAAAATATCAAGCAGAAACTAGTCCAAATACTTTTACCAATACCTTTTCCATTTTCCTCTATAAGCGTTGAAACAAACATCTGCGTAACAACCATATTACGTCATACATCTGTGATACATTATAATTTTACATTTAGCTAATTAATTTGTTATTTTAATATTAGAATTGCATGAAATGTATGTAACGCGTGTATAATCTTTCAACTGTGACACTCTTGGAAAGTAGTATGTTGTACTTTTTCTCTGCATTTTATTACTTTCTCTACTACGAATAGTAAGTGATGGAAGTATTGCACTCCAGCCAACAAATATTTAACGAGATACATATTTTGAGATCCCTTATCCAAATAAAGTATTTAAAAAAAATGTCCGTGCATGTTTCCATGTCTGTGTGTAAAGCATAACTGAAAAGAGAAGGGTCACTTAAATACCAAACTTCGTTTTTAAGTTCAACAACTTCCAGAGACGCAAATGTTTTCAAGAATACTCATTACGAACCACCCTTTATGTAGGACATTTTTCTAAAACTTTGATTTTATCAAAAATGTCTCTAACGATTTTGAAACATTGCTTCTTCCGGTAAATACTTATTTTCCGGATACATAATATATAAATTAGTTTTTTATTTCCAGAATTTTTTGCTTGCCTACTCTTCTAGAAACGCAATTTTCGATTAATTCTCGTCATGGCGTCTTGCGTCTGTACATATTTCTTCCTTCAGCGGATGAGGTGGGGGGGGGGGGGGGAGTTTCACCCTTGTGGCGGTACCGGAAGTAAAATGTAGTTGAGAGTGGTCAGTAATTGGATCGCTACAGATAACGCCGTTCCAGCTAATAGGCATTCCAGAGGACAGACGTTACGAACAAAAGATGCACATATATTAAAGTCTCGTAGGAAAATTAGTTCCATGCATCTTATTAGAATTTGACAGATGTGCAAGAAAACATTTCTAATGTTGTAATGAAGATGATCCTTAGAAATACTAGATACTGATAATAATTACTCTTTAAAAGCTACACACAGGAGCGGAACTGAGAAGAATCGGTTTGTCACATGCAACAATGTTTGATTTCTTGAATCCTAGTAAATTTGTGTAAATTCGTCCTTCTAGGTGACTCAGTTGATTAGGCGCTGGCCTACTCTTCCTAAGGTCGCGAGTTCAAATCTGACACTTATTTTTATGTGTGCTTCCTAGTGACAAACTGGGAATGTTCTCAGAAACTATTTGTTTGAATCTGCCAATACGTGTGCTTTGATCAAAAAGGAATATATTATTTATATTTTTTGTATCTCTTGTCTTGAAAAGAGAACGGAATTTCAAAGGCGTTACATAGCAACCGGCTTTAAAAACATTTAACTATCGCTTAAAGTCTACTGTATTCCGATATTCCCTTGCATCTACAAGAAAATTAGCAATAATATAATTTCTGAAAATGCTTATGTTGATTACGTTGAAATAGAGAAATAAGTATTTAGTGTGCATAAGAGCCAAACCGCCACTGCAACAGAATGCACGTCCGAGTAAGTGGCACAGTCTGCATATAGTGGAGGGAGGTAAATCCAACCTGCCCTCTTTCGCAAACGTTGAGCATCGTCGTTTTACGTGCTCCTCATTGATTTGAAATAAAAGGGCCATAGACAAAGGTAACTTAACCATTAACGATATGATAACATTGATATATAACTAGATATAGTGCATAAATTGTAATTAAAATTAAGGTTATTACAAGTTGTCACATTTACTTACCTCTGAAATGAACGATGAACAATGGCATAGCCCAAAGAACTGAATATTTGTATTATTTTTGTTGCTTCTTTAGCAGTTATCTAAGCGTTTTGTTTGACATTTTTATTACTTGTATATTCCTGTTCATAATGATAAATATTAACGTCACAGTGAACACTTCTGAGCTGGGAATTCCGTGAAGCAAGGCTGCTCTTCTTTCCCTCTCAAGTGATTGGCATACTTTCTGGTGTTATTTTGCTAATTCTGTGAACACTCCTGTCTGCATTCCTGAATAAGTGAAGATTTCGTAGTCTAGCGGCACTTCAAAACATTTGGAACCAAATCCACGTGTGATTTCTGGCATGCACTTGATTGTGCGCAGCCGTAGAATGTCTTTGATACCTCGCGTTTCGATTGTTCCCAGGCAATTGTCTCTTCTTTTGCAAAAGAGCTCTCATCAGCATTCAGCACGCTTCTCTATTGTCCATTGTTTACTTTCATTTAAGCTGTTTGCTTATTTCCTACATGTCAATTGCCACACGACAGGTCACATCCATTGTGATTTTCTGCTGATGAGGTTGTTAGCACTGCTGAGTTCGACTCTTGTGCACTTTAACATGTTCGATCCAGGTCATGCCTTGCCCTGACTAACAATGACACTGTTTTGCAGACTGTCGAAAAACATCTGAAAACTTCGTGGAGCGTGCCGCTTTCTTAGGAATATCTGACGTGCAAAGCAACAGTTTCTAGTTCGTAACCCGTGCATAAAGGAGTGTATCTAAATTTGCTGGTTTTGTAAGAAAAATTAAGATTGGAAATTGAAGAACAGGCACGTTTAGGTTCATGTGCTCCCCGAAAGGCGTCTGACCTTAGGCACTGGCTTTTAAGTCCTAAGGAGTGTAAGTCCTAAATAAGGGGAGGGTTATCAGGCAAAGAAGAAGAAAGTTTAAAGAAAGTTGCAGTTGAAACAACCACCATTGTCCGTACATTTTTGACGCCTCTTTAGGAAACTATCCCTCACTCGCCGTAGTTCACGTTGAGAAATGCTGGTAATTTCCTGGTGGATATTTTCTTTTAATTCTTCCAGGGTGTGTGGGAAATCTCTACTAATTATTGTGTTCCTGACACACATTTTCAATTGTTGTTATTGAAACTTTGGCCGTATAAGTTGTTGTAGTCTTCCTGGGAAAAAAAACGAATATCGTTAATTTGCCTTTGAGCTGCGTAGAAATGTGCGCAGAAAACAAAGTATCGTTTGCTACATATGAGTCTTTTGATTGCTGATTAGCAGTGTAATTTAGAACTGGTGCACCTTTGATTATTGGATACCAGTGTCATTATGAAGAGGAGGACATAATAAGGTACATTACAATATCATATAAGCGCTAAATTATGGCATAGTCGAACATAAAAGAAATTATGTGAGGAAATACTCTGTTGTAAATTAATTTACCTCCCTGAAACCCAGGCGATATTCCATGTTTGACCATGAAACGAACTCTAATGACGTGCCATTATGCCATTGCCCCTGGTGTTAAGGGCCGCTTATTCTAAAGGCTTCATTCATAACTATGCACACTAAAAGATTCCACAATGAATGTTTAAAGAAGTTTTTCAGTTGCTCCATTGTTGGTTTAACGAATTTGCCACAAATTATCACTCGGATACTAGAACTGGCAATGGTCTCACAGAGGTCTTTCACCAGCAGAGGTTGCACACCTTTCACACTTAGTCATGACTCGCACATTACGTCCAATTAATATTTGGAAACACTTTCTCTACCACGTACTGCATCCCCATCCATATGTATATTTAATGTCACTTTAAAGATATTTGATAATTTTTCATATATTAAATTGTGGAACGCCGTATACGTAGGGTCTTAACATTAAAATAAATCCAGTAGGGACTTACATTTGACTCTAAGGTTCCGAGGATGGACTTGGCATCTCGACCTATGAAATCTTTTATGCCTATGCCCTTAGCGTGGTGCCCAGAAGGGAGGGGTGCCGTGAAAGGTTACTAAGGCTGGCCGGACCTGAGGAGAGGTGACAACACAGGACAGGGTCTCTAACAGTTACAGATTTAACCCCCCCCCCCCCCGGGGGCAGCTCGCGCCTCCCACTCCTGCAGACTTACAACACATCCCCTGGAGGCACCTGGGACCCGGAAATCTCCCTGATTTTGAGGGCGAGGATTTATAGAACATGCGCACAGCCAACCAGGTTGAAAGCTCAAAGGAAATGAAAAGTAACACAAAATGAAGGGAAAAGTTCGGGGGTTGTATCAGACTTCCCAGCATTCGCCTAGCAACCTAGGAAAACCCCGAGAAAAACCCCTGGGTCAGAAGGGAGCCCCTTGGAGCCCCATTCCACTTATAGTTTAACCACACAATTTAAGTAAGCCAGTTATTGCAAATATAAACACAAAAGGGAAACGAAACAATCTATAAATAAAAAAGCAAAATGAAAAAATCAAGAGTTGTTATTTATGTAACATGTTAGATTAAAGAGCTGGTTGGTTTTAAGCGATACGTTTTATTTTAGTAACATTTTTGCTGTGGGCGTATTATTGGTAATTATGGAAATTCGATGGAGCAGGTTTTAATATCGTTGCCGAGAATTCATTAAAGTTAATTGCACATGATAGCAAAGGGATTTATTTCAATATGTGCTAAACGGTAATTGATAAACTCTACAATATTAAAATATCGCTGCAGATATTGTAGATGTGGCGTGTTTTACTCTCTTTACAACGCACCAGAGTTTGACTGGAAATGCATATTTTGAGGTCTCCTGAGTGCAAACAGCATTGCTAGAACAATGTTTGTAAGATAAATATTAAATCTACTTTATTTCAGCATCTTTCAAAGATATAACACGAAGATTCTCTAGAAAATCCAAATTATCGTTTACTAAAAAAGTATTAATTCACTTTTACGTATATTAGACATTGTACTCTGTCCAAAAATTCGATACAGAGTTTTCACCGAAAAATTCATGTTTTGAAACTTCCTGAATATAAAAAGAAAAACATTTTTATACAAAGGTTTGTGCGTGTGTGCGCGCGCATGCGTGAAGAGAATAACTGAAAAATAAAAAGTTGAGCATCTTCCAAGGTGGCAACACAAAGATTTTCGAGAAAATCCCCCATCCCAGACTATAGTTTACAGCGAACATTTTTCGAAAAATATGATTTTCTCAAAAGTGACCAACGATTTTGATTAAACTACCCTGTTTAAGATATTTTTATGACAAATGAAACGTTTTTCTTGAGTTCCTTTTCATCTTCATTCTGAATGAGTTTTGCACAAGTGACACACGTAAGATGCCGACAAAATCTGCTACATAAAAATGGAGATCACTTTAAAGCAAACAAATTAGTCCAGTTTTTTTTTAAGTTAACCATAATTTTAATTGGTTTGTTTTCAAATAATTATGAAGGGTTATCAACAAGTTCCTCGGCACTGTCGCTCAAGACAATGTTGGCACTACTGTTTATCATATTCTCTCATTCACGGCCATACAAAGAGAACCAAATTTGAAACCCGGGTAGCTGTTAATACATTTGACTATCGCTTAAGCTTGTGTATTCCCCTATTCCCATTTTATCTATAAGACAATGTATCATAAAACCATTTTTACAAATATTTATCTGCATCAACATGAAGTAGAGCTTTGTAAAGAACAGTTTGTTGAGGAATCGGTAGACAAATTTGATGTTTTCTTTTTTGGAAACCCTCAAAGTGACTAAAATGTAATTATAGTGCAGAAAGTTCGTAGGAAAACTGTTGCATTGCTAGTGTTATTCTCTCAGGAGGAAAGATGATAATTTTGAGAACGAAGGGTTCATTATAAAAAAGGAACGTAATGTTATGCAACAAAGTTTCTGTTTCCGGTTCCTGTTGTAACTGTCTGGAAGCGATATCCATTGTTTTCCTATTCCACCCCCTTGGTGTTTTGACCTGCCGATGTAAAAATAGTGACAGGATGGGAATATAATCTTGCAGTGGAAAATCTGCATACAACAATAAGATATAGAGGCGGGAGGTCGCTATTATCTGGAGTTTACTCCTATATTGGGATGAGGGGGGTTCGACAGGTGGAATTGTAAGGCACCTGTCTCGAGGTAGCTTCTGTTTTTACTGGGCTGTTTCCAGTTCGAAAACACACACATGTGAGCGCGGGCGCATACTTTCCTAAAAACGTACAAGCAAACCTCAAAACGCGTACTTCTGTGAAATATGGGTGGAATATTATCTTTTCTCCACCCTCCAGTAGGTAAGTGTTAGAGAAGTGGTGCTTAAAGCAAATAGTTTAACATAAGATCTAGCCAAGTGTTGTGAAAGTAACATATCAGATTTATTCCTACAGTGATTTCATAATTAAATCATATATAGAGCCGTTATTAGTAGTATGTTTTAATTTTGCCAAAATTATTTTAACAGACGCAGAATACAATAGACCAGAAAGGTAATAAAAAAGTTGAATATGATTTTGTGGAGTAGAACTATTTCTAGGTAAACGAAAAAAAAAAAATAATAATTTGTTAAAGTTTAGTTGAATCCATATTGATATATAGGGCACAGGGATGGTCGGAGAAGTAGGATAAGAGCGGTGAAAATGGATGGGATAAGAAGAGCAGCCGAAATAAAAAAGAACGAGGAGGTAAGAAAATTGATGGGCATGGAAGAGTCTATGATAGAAGGTCTGAACAAAGAATCCTTCAATGATATAGGCATATGAGAACCATGAACGAAGAAATACGACCATGAGGAAGAAGGAATCGTGCGTGACCAAGGAAAATGGGAAAACTGGTGTCAATCAGATGATTGGAAAGAACGAAAGCACGTCAGGAGAAAATTAAGGGCAACCAGTGATAGTTTGAGGAGGGGGGCATATTTTATTAAAAATGTTTGTATATCATCTTTGAAAATTGCACAAGTTTGGTACTTCTAGTAGGTACTTTTGTTTTTGCATTGCGCTATTCACACACACACACACACACACACACAAACACACACACGCGCGCGCGCACAGAAAGACCTTCGCTTAATTTCTTTTAGTTCAGTACTTATCATTACAAACATTATTATTATTATTATTATTATTATTATTATTATTATTATTATTATTATTATTATTATTATTATTATTATTATTATTATTATTATTATTATTATTATTATTATTATTATTATTATTATTATTATTATTATTATTATTATTATTATTATTATTAACTCAACGGAAATCGGCTAGCAAGAGCATCTGATTCGAAGTCTTACGCTCCGCCCATGATTTCGGATGACATACATAACTGCTCAGTCAAATGTTTATAGTTGAGCCGGGGAGGAAGAAGGGTGACGTATAAACATGGTGGAGCTGCGCATTTCAGTGCCAACTTAAGTCCACCATTTCTATATAGGTTATGTTTTGCAATCATGTACTTTTTGGTTACGCAGAAATATTTGCTTCGTTCCTTAGGTGCAAAAGGAGAGAGGGAGGGAGGAGGGAGAAGCTCCCTTAGGTACTGAAGTCACGGGATCTGCTAGTACTGTTTACCTGTAGAAAAGAAATGTTACACCTGGTATGTACATACATACGCCATGGTTAATTAGAACTTAATTCGGAGCGCAACAGTTTGGTAGGGCAGGTGTTCCTGCAGGACTTCCTCGAGCACATCCCAGACACTCAAGGGGTTCAACAAGTACCTTCCCTTTTAGGTGCATCTGTTCTTCCGTCAAAGATAAAAATTGTTGCAGTTGGTAATAGTGATGGGAATCAAGCTTGCCCGGAAGTGGTTTGATTTACTGTTGAAGAAGTGGATAAGGCCGGCTGCAAGGTATTCATACTGCAGCACACTTAATGAACTCATTATGTGCTAGGAAAGTGATGCATAGCTTATCAGTTGGGCTTTAAGACACAGCGCCCGGGGATTTACACACTCCACAAACACCTTCATTTAATCAGGTTTGTCCTTTATCCTTGATAATGATGAAGGATCAATTTGTGTCTTACTAGAACTTGTATCTTCATTTTTTATCATAGTAGGAATAGCTACAAGTTTTAATAAATCTACTTTTTAATAACAATCTATATTCATAATCTTGCCCTTAAAATAGAACCAACATAAACAAGTTATAGGAGTAGGGAAACAATATTTTCGTTTGCAAAATTCGAATCATGTTGTATATCTTTTGGGAGATTTGTCTCTGTTTGGAAACAAGTGAAAGTGAATTCCCTTGTATGTCTTGCTTCTCACATTGTTGCCATGTGCACAACATTGAGGCATTTAATTTTTCATAATTTTACCTTTTTGTACAATACTAAACTGACTCAGTAACACAGAAATTTTTACACCCGTCATGCATAAATACATCTGAGAGGATTTGTGAAATTTATAGTGAAATTTTGAAGTTTTTGCTGATATTCCATTTATATGACATCTTTAAAATCTGAGGTCATGTTGGCAATTTTCTACCTTTATAACAATTGCTCAATGGCAGAGATATTCACTCGCTTTTAGTGCTGTTAAATCTTTGAATTACTATTACTTTTATTACTTAAACACACACATACACACACACACACACACACACACACACACACACACTCCATACTTCTAGTCTCAAGGGATGGTGGGTAATAATTTTGACTTTAAAAGGTCCCATCCTGAAAATAGCCATGTTAAGCACGAGACCACAGAGACAATTGATTTTATATTTATTGATCTTGTTTTCGCACGTTGTTTGCCGTTTTAAAGTGTTTTCCATCATGCCAGTTTTGTTCACTTCCTTTGAAAGTTAATGAACACATTTAAAAAGCCTTTTCTTGACATCAAGTATAGTTTTGGAATTAAAGTTTTAATAATTTAATACTCTATTGCTTTTAGAAACCTAACATATTTTGTGAAAACTATACCAAAAATATTTTTATTGTATATACCTGTATTCAACAAATTAAATTTTAAAATTTATAAACCTTAATCTCATGGGAGATTTTACATTACAGACTACTGGGATGGGGGGATTAACTTGTTAGGTATAACAATATTTATATCATTCTATAATTATGTTGACAAAATTTATGATAAATAATCCAGCTAAGCTGGTTGAAATTGTTAGGAATTTCAGTATCCAATATACTAGAAAATTAATCCTACATTCGCACTCTCGTTACACTTCCAGAATTGAGACAATAAGGAATAAAACTGGTAACGAAAACTATCACCAAACAGCTGCAAGTCTATTCCTGGAGCTGTGGACACAGCAACTGGTGTGTTACGTCGTAGTACGAAAAACACAACATGTAATATAGAATAATACATTACCTCCCTCAGAAACCTATTCAAAATTATAGGAAAAGTTTTCAAAATATTTTCAGAAACAAAAACCAGTAGGATAATATAGATATAATAAGAAATAAATCTGTAAGAATTGAAAAACTACAACTCTCACGAATGCAATGCATCAGTTCAGGTTGTATATAACAGTGAGAAGTGGTGGCACTAAGAGGGGAGGTCCGAAGCTACAGGGCAACTACATACTCGTACCTACCGAGCGTATGCTCAGCCTGTTCTCGACAATGGTCGAAGCCATCTCTCCTGCGGGGCGCTTGTCTCCAGGTAGTGTCAACACGCCTTCGGGCAACACTGGGCCACGGTGTATAAGGTGGCACCAACCCATGTAGCGACCATGACTTCCCTTTTGATTAATTTTTATTTTTTAATTATACTGTTCACATAGTCACAGGTCAAAATGTCTATTTTCCATGAAATTCGGGATTAGTTTTTGTTTTCAGTGTTTATATTTGGTATGTATGTTTTGTTGCAACTTCTTTTTAAATCTGAACAACTGTTAAAGATCGCTAATAATATGCACGAAGTGATATATCTATTTTCTTCCTTTCTCGTCTTATAAATGGTTCAATGAAATTTTCAATTAATGAATAATCTTTTCATTACTTCGACTTTAAGTAAGAGAAGTAGGTTTTGTTTTCCAATAAAAAATTATGTCACCAAATATAAACAAACCGCGCCATAATTGGGGGTGGGGGGGTTGGAGAGTAGGGAATGTCACAGTTGATTTTGGGGGTATTTCAATAAGGATACGTCCCGTCGTGAAGAGAGACAGTGAAAGGACCGAGTCAAGGCTACGAGAAGAAACAGTTGTGAGTTGTAATATTATGAAAGACGCAGAAAATAAGAAATTTGACTGGAATTTTGTCGTTCTGTTTCAATAACTACATTCTTTTGTGTAGTAAGTTTTTGCCTATTATGCGTTACCAATTATAAAATGATAATTTCGATTATTTTATTTGAAATCTTTACAGCTATTTTTGAGAAAAGTAATATTAACTTTGTAAAGGTTAGTTTGGAAGATACAGAACTTAGACACGAAATTTGAGGTGTGTTGGACTCCTTATCGACAGCGATGTGTAGGGAGGCGCTCCCGAATGCTTTATTTATTTTCATAGATCATCAAAGGTGTATTTCGGGGGAGATCTCTATATCGAATACCTACTTGTTGTTACCTAGTTAGTGTAGATAGGCCTTTATAATGTTGAGTGTGTGGCACACATTTACTGAGACTGATGCTCGCCCAGTGGCAGCTGTAACACAAGTTCAGTTACATTAACTTGCTGGACCAACACCTGCCGCACACACTAACCTTATTATATAACTTGATGTCAACTGCGATCCTATTTATTGGCTCCCCACAGAAATTTCGACTCACTCGTCGCCACCGCTTACCTCGCCAAGGATTCGTCTGCGAAACTTCCATGCAAAAGTTCTTACACTAATCACATGCGCAGAATCTTCTATGTCCTTTGTCTTTAGTATTCGTGGCTATTCCTCTATTTATTAATATATTGCAATATAACGATGGTAAGTCAGTTTTAATGGACAGAGAAAAGGTTTGAAAACACGAGACGTATTCGAATCTTTTCAACTTCCGAGAATTAGTAAAAACACTTAACACACGTGTATTGTATACAATTATTGGGAGCTTATTAGTAATTAAATATGACGTATGAATGAAATGGCATCTTTCAGCCACAGCCTATTTTCCAATTGTATTCTATTTCAGAATCAACACACTTGTTCAAGTTTCCCGCCATGATTACTATGGGTAATTATTGATTTCAGCACGGCCTACTCTGTTTATTCACGGAACGTGTATTAAGATTCAATGCAACTCTGCATATCATCTTCGATCGTCATTATAACGAAAGCTGGACTGATTCCAAGACCTTAGTCTTTTAAATTATAACGTAAATTATGACGTCTTCAAAGAACCAGAATTGCCAACTGTGGGCAAATTAAATAGATTGCGTTGGGAGGGCATGTACAAAGAATAGATGAAGGACACATACCTAGAACTTTGATGTGTTGCACTCACATGACTTTCTCTACTCTTGTACTAACCATTCTTACAAACTCTTATTCCTATATCTTCTTCGTGTTAGTTGAGATAAACATTTGTACAAATTATCTTATTGCTTATTTCCTTATAGGTACAAGGGGAATATTAGAATACAGTACGCTTTGTGCGATAGTCAAATCTTTTAAAGCTCTGAGATCCCGTTCTCTTTGCACGCTTAATTAAGTTTTCCGAAACTCACACACATCAAAAGGAATATCTCCGAAATGGTTCATCCTACAATAAAAGTTATTGAGACATAAATTGTGTATTTCAGCAAGATCTGCATTTTTTGTACAGTATGATTTGGTCTATCTCTAACGATTTACCAATTATGCAAAAGTCGTCCAGAGTAAATACGACTACAGGGGCTATAGCCAGAAAATTCAAGATATGCATTTCATTTTTCATCAAAATATCTTAAACATCTGACATTTTAATCAAAATCGTTAAAGGTATTTTTAAGAAAATCAAAATATTCGAACAATTTTCCATGTAAAGGGCAGTTTAGGGAGGGGCTATTTTCTTGAAAATTTGGTGTCGCATATTGTTAAGTTTAGGGGTGTGAAAATGCTAGTGGCCTAAGCCTTAAAAGTACGTAATATAGGAGGGTAGATTAAGTTGGTAGATGTGAATATGGGATAATTCATTTATCTACAACATTAACATAACCGGAAAGCACATGAAATCGTACTACCTCCCAAAATATTATTTTACTTGAATATTACAATTTTCAATTTTCATTAGTGTAGATAACGAACAAATCAAAGCAAAACGGCAAGTGAGATATTTGCGAACACTCACATAAGGTTTGCCAATATTCCGAGTGCATGCAGGCATCACTCCGTTACGAGTACTAAGAAGGAAATAAAGCAAAGGGCATTTAAAAGAGGTGAAGGCTGCAAGGTTAGGAGCAACTAGAAGGCGTCTGTGTCGGTGTGGGTGTGTGACAAGTTGGAGATGCTCGCTACACCTTCACCAGAGGATGACCTCCAGTTGCCCACTGACCTCGTGTCTTTAGCTTCCTCCCACAAAAACGACTCATGTCGCTGTATTCTGTTCAACTCTCAGTCGTTCTCACATGTTTTATATCCTAAATGTTAGTGGAGTGTTAAACATGTTTTGAAATTAATTACTTTGAAACCGGTTATATTCGTTCTTAGCGGCATTTAAATGTCAGATTAAGAGCTGATATACCAAACGTTTCAGCCTATTTGTGCAGATAAACGTTTCAAACTTCAAGAAAAGGAGTAAAAGTCTGCCAATACAAACATCTGTAGAAACGAGCGATAAAGTCTTTAACTGGTATTCCGGAGATCTGCTGTATACGCCAATCTGATTCAGAGGTTTTCGTGGTTTCCCTCAGTTGCCAGGTAAATCTCAATTTGTACCCAAAGTTTTTATTGAAAAATAAAATTACTAGAAATAAAGAGTGGAGGTACAGGAAGGCAACTACACAATTAAGGGAATCTGTAAAGAATTGCAATGCTAACAATATCCTGCACTTTCACAATTCCAAAGTTCATATTTCCCAAAAACGCGATAAAAGTGAAAGGAATTTGCTTTCAACGACTTTTCATTGAATTATGATCATTCATGGGACTCAAGAATAAACCCTTACCTGAGTGAGTGAAGGAGAAATGCTTTATGCACAAAACGGAATGAAGGGGGGCACAAGGTGACGTCATTAGCTCATAAGATTGCGCAGGACTGTTGGTGAACCACCCAAATTTACAACAGTCGCCGTTGACCAAGAAGTTAGAGATAATAACTATTTATAAGTAATGTTTAAATGTATAAATATGTGTTGGCAATTAGCAATCCACTTATATGTTGAAATTGACGTATACAGCACTGCCTTGGGTTGAGGCACTTTAGGTCTATATTTCTACCCATGTTACGTGATAGCCACTTAAGTCCATCCTACTTAAATGAAAATAGATTTTCAATATCAGTCATTTGGTCCATTCCGAAATCACCATATTGTTTTCCCTTGTATTGCTTATGACCACCGTTTATGATCATTCTGCAACGTCATCTGCACTAATAAAATGCAAAATGAACTAGTTATGCAAAAGTCATCCAGAGTAAATAGGACTACAGGGGCTATAGCTAAAAAATTCAAAATATACGTTACATTTGTTATAAAAATATGTTAAACGTATGGTAAATTCAGTACGTATTGAGTATATTCCCACTTAGGCGTTTCCATGTTGAATTCAATCCGGAAATGAGATCGTGTGGATATGAAAGACTCAAACAGAAATAATTCAATCTGTTATGTTGTTCACTTCTTTATATTGGCGAACCTATGAAAGTGTATTTTCTGCGTATATTAACAAGGACTTTTTCAAAATTAGCTCTAACGATTTTAATTAAAACACCATATATTAAATATATTTTTATGACAAATGAATATATATTTTGCATTTTCTGGCTATAGTCTGTGTAATCCTGTTTATTTTTGATAACTCTTGCTTAACTGATGAGTATAAATCTCGTTAAGACACACAATTTACCATTTCGGAGATATTCCTTGTTGTTTCTCAGAATTTTGCAATGCTAATAGTTCGTTCT
Organism: Tenodera sinensis; assembly: GCA_030765045.1. Lineage (NCBI taxonomy): Eukaryota > Metazoa > Arthropoda > Insecta > Mantodea > Mantidae > Tenodera > Tenodera sinensis. Next base: position 27,042,039 of record CM060969.1, on the reverse strand, counting down.
CAAATGGGAGGTCGTTATTCATTTTTTATCTCTTGGTTATGCAAAAAAATAGGAATTTCAAAGTCTGACAACTCTTAAAACATTTGACTATCGTTAAAAGTCTACTGTATTATTCTTGCACCTATAAGAAAATTAACAATAAAATAATTTCTACGAGAGTTTATTTCCATTAACGCGAAGTAAATAGAGAAATAAGCGTTTGTTTGTGCAAGAGCAGAGAAAGTCATGTGAGTGCAACACATCAGATTTTTTCTTCATTCAACGGAAATGAGAATCAATATTTCAGATAAAATTTATATGGAGTTTTGGGTGAATATGATACTTTCTCTATATAATTATGTAATTATTTCTAGGTTATCTCTTGAATTACGTAACCTTGATAAAAAAGTATTTGGTTGATGAATATGTAAAATATAATTTATATGTGAATTTGTAATAGATCGAGGAACTCTTTTATGTATAGGCTTACGTCAGATTTTTAATATCCTATTCACAAAAAAATGAATTATCTGAACTGAAACATGGGAACACTTCTATTCGCCTCATAAATGGAAGACAATATCGCTTGCCGTATTTTATCACCTGAAGCTATGTATGTTTCGTAACGTAATAGCCGCACATTCTTTACAGTATTTATGTCGAGGAATGTCTTGGTCTAGGATTGCAGGATAAAGAGGATATTCTCGGAGAGTAAACACACAAGCAAGGCCAACAATGTGACAAGGTTACAGCAGGTCAGGGTATAAAACCAGTTAGCGTGCAACTTCACGTCAAGGTCTACCGTAGATACCCTGATCACCTGCCGATCTTATCCGCGACCAGATTCACTCTTAAAACAACTAACAAAAATAACTTACAACCCAACCAAAAAAGAAAACGACAGAACAGTTATTAGCTTATTACCAGCTTAGCCGTTCGCACTTATCCCAGAGTTTCCCACATTTGCAGAGCTTTGATCCACTGCCGATGGTTACATTTCTGAGGACCACCTAAAACTCGTTCACGTAACCATTTTTAACATATTTTAGTTGTTTTCTTCGATTTGAATTCTATAATTTAATCTCGAAATTTGTTTAATTATGAACTGAGACCGTACTTTGAAACCGGCGGGGTTGCATAAAAGTTAATCTGAGTTCAACCACCTGAAAGTGATCTCCAGTCAAGCTGAACTTCGAACTTTGTTTATATAAATCTTGATCTAAGATCAAATCTGACAGGCGACCTTTCTCTAGTTAACTTTTTTGAACTTAGATCAACAGAACTGTAGAAAGGAGAAATAAATGTTACAGCTTTAAATAAAATAATTAAATGGCTTTGTGGTTATTTGGATAACAGGGACATTATTTCAAATTGTATTATGCTCTGAAATAAAAATGTTGCAGGAAAAGCAAAAACTGATTACAAATGGTAAAAATATGAAGTTATTGTGTTTGAGGCTTACTTCTAGAAACACGAAAAAGTGAAATAATTTTGTGTTCTTCAAATTTAAGGAAAATGCGTTGGACTTTGAATCTTAAAAATCATAAGAGAGAGAGAGAGGGGGGGGGGAGGGGAGGAGGTAGGCAGGGAGAGGGAGAACAGTATAATTCATGAACGAAATCTTAAAATAGTACCAAATTTAGTATTTAAGTGCAGATATCGCAGTGTTGCCACACGATGGCTTTCGAGAAAACTTCCTCAAACTCGTTTACTCTTTACATAACGAAATTCTCTTCATAAGTGACTTTAGCGATTTTAATCAAAATGGCACACATTTAAAATATTTGTACCGGAAACAAAATTAATGCGTTGAATTTTCAGAGAGCATTTTGTATAGTTTATATATGGATGATGCTGAATTATTTAAAAATATACGACTTATTTGAAATAATTATGTGACATCAGACATTTCCAAATTATCCTTTATTATTAGTTTTAATTTTTCAATTCTTTTGACATTTTGAGTTTCTCTGCTATTAACTTATTGTATTTTACCAAACTTTTTTGAAAATACGGGTACCTACTAAGGCCCCTTTAAAGTGATTACATTATGTTTCATTTTTAAAATCCTCTCTATCGCTTTAGAATATTCTATCCTTGTTATAGCTACAGTAAGTGTATAAATATGTAAGTAAAGTGGATGCAAAGGGGATGGTATAGTCAATACTAAAGCTAAATGGTTAACAATTACAGCTTCTGTGGGAGACCGCGATTTTAGTAGACTGTAAGTTACTGGGTTTAAATAAATAATTACTTCAAATGTTTAAATAATTGCGTATGCTTCTGTGGCCTTTGTCCATTACTTCTTTCTAGGCCACGTTTTTGTTAAACATGCCGACGTTTCGCCGTAAACTATGTTGGGCTTCTTTACTGGGCTACTGCAAACCTCATCCAACTAGACAATGCCTTGTCTGACTGGCCCTTCGCACTTGCAATTCTATTGGTTCTTTCTCCTCCAATAGGAGCTCGTCCTGCTATTAGGGTTTTCCTAGGCTTTGTACAGTAAGGAACAATTCAACAGCGGATATTTCTCGATAATTCAGTGAAATGTTTGGTCCCAATGCAATGGGGTAACAGCAAAGTGCTGAGAGCTTTTAAGGTAGGTGGGAAAATCAGGCCGGCCATAAATAATCACATAATTGGTCAATACCGCGAAAGAAAAGATTTTTGAAAAAAGGTGATCGGCAATCCCCACTACTTGAGGCACAGTTCTATGATGTAAAACCTAGTAGAACGTTATCACAAATATTTAAACAAATATGGAACTACATAGAGAACTGTGTGTTACACTCACATGATTTTCTCTACTCGTTAGTCGAGATAAACATTTGTACAAATGATCTTATTGCTCATTTTTTCTAGATGCAAGATGGGAATGCAGTAGGCTTTGAGCGACAGTCAAATCTTTTAAAGCTCTATGCAAAAGTCGTTACGACTAAACAGGACTCCATAGGCTATGGCATATGGCATTTTAATCAAAATGGTTAGAGCCATTTTTGAGAAGACCAAAATTTTTCTTGTAAAGGGTAGTTTAGCTGGAGGAATTTTCTTCAAAATGTTTTGGGTTTGTTTATTGTAGCTAGAGAATGTAATAAGGTTTTGTATGAAGAATTCCTGGCCAAAGCACGAAAGTGAACATAATGGATAGAGAAGGAGAAAGTAAGGTTAGGAGACGACCACGACACGGAAGACGTGAAGTGAGTTGGTCCGCTGTTGCCTGGAGACATGAAGGGAGATGCTGCGATGTGGATCCTTGCATGCAGCCAGCGTACGGCATGGCACGAAATTCAAATTGCACACCTGCTACAACCACAAGTAGAATAGATGCAGGTTATCAAGAACCGGTGACAAAACAAAGCTGATCATTACCATATCATCCGGGTGACCTCCAAGGAACCCGTTCCTCACAACGTAACGTAGTGGCGCCTGTCTCTTCCTCAGACTCCCTGGTAATGTGGTCAAACACTTGTGTGGGAAATTTGTCTTGTCTTAATTGTGCAACGATCCCATCGTATTTGTATCAGAGGCTAAATTTATTACCATTCGAGATGCTCAAATGTCTACGGCTGACATTTAGAAGATTGGGGATTCAATTCACCACCCTCACTGGATAAAACGAAATATTGGATAAATATACCAAATTTGGCATATGCCTCCTTGGGTTTATGTGCTTGAAGATTAGCTTAAACCCAAAGACTTTACATCGAAATACTTTCATGATATATAGCTTTGTTAAAAGTGGCTCAAAATTCTTTTATTAAAACACATTTAACACATGAACCGTAAAACGGAGACAAAATTTTACTAGCAGATCTCCTTAATACACAAAAAATTTACACTTTTCGTAGCATTAAGCGATTACTAGATATTTATTGTTATTGGTTCAAACACTTTTTAGAAGAGTTAAATTTCCATTCGTTTCTTTCTCGTGGTTATGCAAATATGTAGTATTCCAAACTTATCATATAACGACCCTCTTTTTAAACATTTGATTAATACTTCAACTTCCAATAATCACAATTGACACCTAGACAGACGCCGAGACAGACGCCGAGACAGACGCCGAGACAGACGCCGAGACAGACGCCGAGACAGACGCCCAGACAGACGTCCAGATAGACAGACTGACATACACCCAGTTAGTCTGACTGACAGACACCCAGATAGACAGACTGACTGAGACACCCAGACAGATTGATTGACTGACAGACACCCAGACAGACAGACAGACATGTAAATGGATTGACAGATATCCATATAGACATCCAGACGGGTAGTCAGGCAGACCGACAGACAATCACTGTGGACTGGAACATCGGCATCTTTTCCAACTGACCCATTTCCCCACTGGAGATGGACACATCCCCCCAGATCGTATCCCCGGTGGACTGTGAGCGAATGCGGGTCACGGACATCACCCGAGTCATTCTGCATATTGCTGTCTTACCTTCTCTTACGTGTATTGGTTTGAAATTCCATCAAAACGTATATTTGTAGTAAAACTTCTTTGACAGACCCGCATTTTCCAATATTCTCGTGGTCAAATACGCAGCATCTTATTGAGTATTTGTGAGACAACTAGGAAGTAAGCGGCCACACCTGTCGGGGTGAAGGAGCTGGTACCGGCAGGTGAAGAGACAGCACCTGCTCCAGCAAGGTCACACACACACACTTGCAATTTAAACCACGTTCCCTCCACTCACTCGGCATCTCACTTTTCGCTATCGATGGATGGACACAACTTTACTCTCCCTGGGTGCGCTCTTGACAAACGCTGCACTAATCAGCAGGACTCGCATTTTTATGACCTATGTGTAAAAATAATCAAAATATAACCTAAAATCGTGAAAATATTGACTTCAAACAAAACGTGGAGAAATGCGTTTATTTTTAATAATTACTGATGAAATAATTCATACCTCTTTTATTTTTAGTAGAATTGCACTAGATATGGTTTAATATGGTCAAAATTGAAGGACCTTCGGTTGTCAGCAAGTAGAGCTTCTTTCTACATCACATAGGGCTAAACTTGAAATAAGGGAAACCATTAGCAAAAAGTTCAGGTTCATTTTCATCAACTTCCGCTTCTTTGACACAAGAATCTCATTCATTGTAGAGAATTCTCTAACTATATGCAGGATTTTTTTCATACACACAACGTAATTTTTCTCCTAATCTTGTCAGCTACTTTGGAGTATAATATTGCAGAGAAATTTGATTTTGTGTAGCCCAGTTTCTTGATATGGTGAATTAAAGCAATTCTATATTTTTTATTGAACGTAAATCACTTTCATCACTCTCCTAATGTGCTCAATTATTTTTTTCTTGGCTGTACCTAAAACTAAAGTGTATTGAAACAATTTCTAAAAATATGTATCTCGATTAGTGTCAAATATCTGAATAGAAAGAGTCATGTGAATCTAGCACATCATATTTTTGTATAAATCCAGCTATTTTAATTTGCTGTTTGTACTTCTGTGTTGATGAACTCGAGGAGATGAACTCATCAACTGAGAATTTGTTCAGTTTCTCAAGATAGGGAAATAAATCTGTTGGTAATGTGCGTGCGGCACTTGAGCACATTTTGTAAGCAAGCAGCCAACAAGAGAGATGGAGAGTCCTGTAAACATCTCATGTTATGTCTTATATCTCAAACCTGACCAGCATGCACTTAACGTTGAGTATTTGGTCACGAGGTAAAGAGCATCCTTAAACACGTGCAACTAAGGAATGTGATTCCTGCTAATAAGTAGGTACTTACTCCCAAGTTCGCAAAAAATACACCTCCAGTTAATGTTCCTCATTTACCAGATCACTTGTGTCAACATTCACTTAAATATAACATGCTCAGCTTCACAGTAAAAGAGGAATATCATTGTAAGCTCGGACTTATAACTTCCCATGTCCTGTCATATATAGCAATAAAATATTACGTATAACAATAAATGGCTATGACAACTTGTGAAGGGCGACTTAGCACCTCCCCAAAGGGGAGAGCTTTTGTGACTATGCCTTTGACGGGGCACCCCCCCCCCGGGAGGATGGAACATTGCCACAACATAGCAGAGGGCAGGGTCCCTACATTTTTCCAGTTAGAGCTGGAGAAGCTGTTATAGGAGAATTCATCCGACAATTTATTTTTAAATTTATTTTCAAGCCACACACACATGCACATATTCAAAAGATATTTAAAAACCTGTAGGAAATGCTTCACTTGTTCAACAATAGAAGCCCATACAACTTTCTTACTGCATATTAAATAACAAAAACACACGAACATGCAACTGTAAATTCAAGGACAACGCGAATTAATGCTGGAGGGTTTAAACGTGGAAAGTTTCCACAATTAGAATTAGTGCGGTAAACTCCACCATTTATTTGATCTCCTCGAACGTGCCTTATACATCAGTCGGTTGGCATTGGAAGCCATCACCAATCACAACACATTACAAAGGCGATGCTCTTCTTTCTAGATTGCCACCGCACTTTCTAAATGCACTTTTCTAAACTTATTAAGTTAAATTATTTATGAATTTGTTTAACTACACATTTCGGTGCAGAGGGAACCCACGAGCCTAAAACGATAGTCAGTTGTTCTAAAACTGGATCGTTATGCGCCGGCTTTTAAACCCCCTCTTACGGTACTCCGAGAAACAAGTGAAGGGTTACATAACCTCAAAAAGTAATACATTCAAACATTTCACCACGACAACCTAGGAAATATTTAATTCCACAAATGGCTTTATTTCTGATAAATGTTAACGATATCCATTTTTGGTGTTAAGTTTTGCCTCTTTCATGGTATACATGAAATAGATAGGGTAACCCATCTGTAAAATTTTAAAAAATCACCATTTGTATCCAATTTAAAAAAATATTATAATAAATAAATTACTGAGAACTGAAATGGTATTCTGAGTTGCAAAATTTTATCTTTGAGTACTTTGAGGGGTAATAATAATTACAATATTTAAAAGTTTATGGTAAAAAAGCTCCTTAGAAGATATTTTTGAAATACATTCAAAATGTTCATGTTATATAAGGATGCAAAGGTTATGTAGTTTCATATTTGTATTCTTTGGAACAAAAAATATTTTTGATCATTATCCTAATTTGCAAATCCTGGTTGAAATAAAACCTTTTTTATTTAAGATACAGTGAAATGATTAGGTAGGCTTTAATTGAAATGCTTTAGACAATATGTGTACCAAGTTTCAAGAGTATATTTACAAGAGCATTTTGAACCTACTTTCAGAAAATGATCGTCTCACATCGTTGGAAGATGCTCATGTGAACTTAAAGGAAATGCTCATCTCTCGTAGAGTTACATAATATGCCCTTGTTGAGCCTGCAGTGGTTTCTCCAGCCTCACACAAGTGCGATTAGCGCTACGTATGGTGTTACTGTGCAAACTAGAGAAGTGGTCTTCTGGCTTTGCATACGTAATAGGCAATAAAAATTAAAGACGTGTTTTAAAGTACCTTGTTTGAAGACCGGTGATCATTATTACATAACCTATACAACGGTTCATGCATCCTTGACTTTTGCCTCTCAAGTAAATCGGTCACCTGCTCAGATTCGTAATTACACGATTCAGAAAGGAGCTATTAAGTAATGGGAAACAAACAAATAAACATCTCTTTTAATTCATTTCCATGTATGTCTTCCTGAGGCGCTCGTAAACCGCTGAAGAAAGAGGTTACGCAGGTCTTCATAGCTTTTCTTTCTCTTTCTCTTGCTTTACGCTGACTGTTAATAAACCCTAAAACATTCTATCTCTTCACTTAAAATTGAATTTTACAGAGGAATAATTTTTTAGGCTTAAAAGCGTAGGAATATGTATTTAGTTTCTACTTTATAGAAGATGACTTTCTCTACTCTTGAACTAACCATTCTTACAAACTCTTATTCCTATGTCTTCTTCGTGTTAGTTGAGATAAACATTTGTACAAATTATCTTATTGCTTATTTTCTTGTAGGTGCAAGGGGAATATTAGAATACAGTAGGCTTTGACCGATAGTCAAATCTTTTAAAGCATGTGCACCTTAACATTTAAAAAAATAAATAACGATGTACCATTTTACGAACTTTTGTTTCCTAAACTGACACAAATAACATGGAATATTCTTCAGTCCACACACACACACACACACACACACACACACACACACACACACACACACACACACACACACACACACACACACACACGCACACACACACACACACACACACAAAATTGACATAAATTGTGTGTTTTAGCGAAATCAACATTTTTGTGTGGTAAGATTTTGTTTATCTCTTACGATTTACGAATTATTCAAAAGTGATCCAGAGTAAATAGGACTACATAAGCTATAGCCAGAAAATTCAAAATATACATTTCATTCGTCATACAAATATCTCAAACATATACATTTTAATCAAAATCGTTAGAGCCATTTTCTAAAAGGCTAACATTTTCGAAAAATTGTCTATGTAAAGGGTAGTTTAGCGTGGGGCTATTTTCTTCAAAATCTTGGTGTCGCATCCTTGAAAGACATTAAACTTAATTACCATATTTGGTTCCTAACCTACTTTTCGTTTTTGAGTTATGCTGTCCACACATTGACACACTCACACACACACACATACACACACACACACACACACACACACGAACTCATTTCTAAAAATGTTTTCTTTTTGGATACAGGGGGTCTCTAAACATACATTTCCGGTGAAATCTCGACATCGAATTTTTGGGTGGAATACAATACTTCCTTCTGCTCATCAGTAGAGAAATTAAAAAAGTCTGTGTGTGTGTGTGTGTGCGCGCGCGTGTGTGTGTGCGCGCGTGCGTGTGTGTATCAAGTGAGTCAGTCGCCTGTTATTTTTTGGAAGGTAGGCCTATGATCAAACGGTATTTGCACCTTAGTCCAGTTTTGTGCTTACTAAAACGTATTGCTTGACGTTCTTAGACAGACGAATGCGTACAATTTAGAGAAACAGTGGTTTAAGGGACAGAACGTACTCCTCGCTAAAGTACACCTCAAGAAATTAGGGTACGCGCCTTGTGCACCATGGACCCGTACGGTCAAAACGCAAACATTATTAAATAACGGTTTAATTAAACTTTTTCTTAAACTATGTCTCATACATCTCAAATAACACGCATAATAGCTTTTGCCATTCAAGCAATAATATTAAAACGCCCACAAAGGGTTAAAACTGTGTTAAAAAGCTAAATTAAACATGAAAAGTCGCGAGGTGGCAATGACGTAGCGCCTGGCGTGCAGGTTCTGCAATAGAACTCTGAATGTGCTTTCAGTGAAGCATCCAAATAGCTGGATTATAACTCTGTTCTGCACGCTAACGTCAGGGACATGGGTTCGCGTCTTGGTGTTATACAATTTTTTTCTGTTTATCAAAATTTCGAACCGAATATATAAGGAGAGAGATCCTCGCTACGACAAATACGAATAATTAATATATTAATGAAATGGAAACAAACTGCAACGGCATGGACATACGAATAAGGCAACAGATCTTTCTGACACTACAATTTGCCCATGACCAACTGGTTTTAGTGCAAGACAAAGTTGATATGGAATTTATGATAAAAAGGTTGAAAAACATAAATGATGGGTAAAATTACAAAAAAATTAAAAAAAAACAGAATATTTGGCAATAAATAGCAATGAAAGAGAGAATTTAATGTTGAAAGAAGTAACACAAATAGAGTAGGTGAAACAAACGAAATATTTGGGAATATAGCAGATAACATGGAAGATTTAACAAAGAGAACAGAAAGTATCGTATTGAACTGAGCCGGAAAATAATTCATCGTTAAATACTCTATTGTGGAATTAGCATATTTGAAGACACCAACAAATATATTTGTGGAATCTATTGCAATATATCCAAATGAGGTACGAACAATGAACAATTACTATAGGAATATACTAATAGGTTTAGAAGTGGATTATTTACTTAGAAACGCCAAAAAGTCAAAATTATAACATATCGCAAGTAAGGAAATTAGAGAACACAATAGAGGCAGAATGAAGCATTGTTGAAACAATTGAGGAGAGGAAATTAAAATGGTTGGGACATACATTAAAGAATGGAAGATAAACGAAGACCGAAACAACTGTGTCAATGACAACCAATCAGAAAGAGGGAAAGAGGGCGACCAAAGTTAAATGAATTTTATTGTGAAGTGAATAATTTCGGAGATTTGTGTGATTTTTGCAATACTCAAACTTTTCTGAAAAGGAAGGTGTTATTCACTTGTTTATCTGTCGACCGTGCAAAGAACGGAATTTCAGACTTCATAGGGCAACTTTAAAAGATTTGACTATCGCTCAAAGCCTATTGTTTTCCTATATTCTCCTTGCATCTACAAGGAAATTAGCAACAAGATAATTTCTGTAAATGTTTATCTCGATTAATATGAAGAAGATATAAGAATAAGAGTTTGTAAGAATTTCAGGAACACAATATTTACCATACCTTTTTAGAAATACTTTCATGAGAACTAAGTGGCAAATTTTTAGAGGTTTTGGCACAGTTCCGAAAGTCTTGCACTTGTCTTGGTTAGTTTAGATAGGAAGGATGAAGAATATGATCACCTACATCTCCTGTTTGGCCTATGGTTACGTAAGCAAGCCAAGTAAAAAGTAATTTTTCTTTATTCCAGTTAGGTATGTTTTGTAACACTGAGGATCGCCCGCATTTGAGGCTACGAAGGCCGTTCGACCGACCATTGGAAGCTGCTGGTACCTGCAGTAGGCACTATGTCACCACAATGAAGTCAGTGCGATCGTAAACCACTCCCAAGTGATAACAGTTGAAACGCACGTCGCGTCGCCTCGGCGTTAGAAGATATCAGGCTAATTATCAACCCTTAGCACAACACTGGCCCGCCCTGGTAGAACATCGTTTGTCGCGCGGGACCTAGTAGGCCAGGTATTCCACCCAAAATTCGATGTCGAGATTTCACCTGAAATATATGTTTTGAGCCCCCTGAATCCAAAAAAGCATTTTAGAAAAAGGCACCTGTGTGTGTCTGTCAGTCTGTGGATATCATAAATCAAAAACGAAAAGTCGATTAAAAACCAAAGTTCGTTTTTAAGTTTGATGTCTTTCAAGGATGCGACACGAAGATTTTGAAGAAAATTCCTTTACCCTAAACTACCCTTTACATAGAAAATTTCTCGAAAATTTTGATTTTCTTGAAAATGGTTCTAACGATTTTGATTAAAATGTCATATGTTTGAGATATTTTTATGACAAATGAAATGTATATGTTGAATTTTCTGGCTACAGCCCCTGTAGTCATATTTACTCTGGACGACTTTTGCATAACTGGTAAACCGTTAGAGATAGACCAAATCATACTATACAAAAAATGTAGATATTACTAAATAATATATCGTTTGTTTCTGTAGTTTGCTTCTGTTTTAACGTTCGTCGCATTCTTGGACCTCGAGTATGAAAAAGCAGCAAAAGCGACTAACAGCGGTTAGGGCCCCCATCCTCCAAAAGCACTATGAGAAAAAGACTTATGCGCCATATCTAAATAACAATGCTGGTCATATGCACCTGATCCGTAACGTGTTAAGCCACAGGAACTCCGCTCACTTTTTTCTGGAAGCAAATTACGAATGTCAGCCTCTCGCCGTTCAACATCTGCGACCGGGAGAACGAAGGCGAACAAATGGCAGAAAGGTAAATCGCTAAGAAAGAAGAGCATGCTGGAACACCATCTGTTGCCCTTTGTCTTTGGCGGTGGAGCACACATACATCCGTGCCCTATTTGCTAGTCATGCGTGTTGTACCTATCGCCTTCGATTTCCTTGTGTTTATGTTTATAACTATATGTTATATATTTCTATGTCCGTATGGAGTTGTCTTGTCACCTTACTATGGATAGCAAGCAGGGGAAATATTCGATGTCGAGATTTCACCGGAAATATATGTTTTGAGGGCCCCTGAATCCAAAAAACAATTTTTAGAAAAAGGTGTGTGTGTGTGTGTGTGTGTGTGTGTGTGTGTGTGTGTGTGTGTGTGTGTGTGTGTGTGTGTGTGTGTGTGTGTGTGAACAGCATAACTAAAAACAGTGTGGTGGCATTAAGTTTAATATCTTTAAGGGATACAGCTCGAAGATTTTGAAGAAAATTGCTCCACTCTAAACTGCTATTTACCTGGAATTTTTTTCGAAAATTCTGTTTTTCTTGAAAATGGCTCTAACGAGTTTGATTATAATGTCAAAATGTAAATCTTGCTAAAATACCCAATTTATGTCAAAATATTTTTTTAGAGTGAACCATTTCAGAGATATACCTTGTTATTTGCGTGAGAAAGGCTTTTGTGAAATGGAACATCGCAATTCTTTTTTTATACGTTAAGTGTGCAAAGAGAATGGAATTTCAAAGATTTAAAAAATTTAACTATCGCTCAAAATCTACTGTTCTCATATATACACGTAGAAAATATAGGAATAAGAGTTTGTAAGAATGGTTAGTATAAGAGTAGAGCAAGTCACGTGACTTCAACACATATTTTTTATATTTTGTTATATGTACTGATAGTATATTTAAGAAGTAAGTTTAGAAATGACAGAAATGAGATTCTTTGGGGGTGTTGCACGTTACCCTTATTGTGTACCTGGAAAAATAGAATGCCTCAATAAAGATTTCCAAAATTATTGTTGCGCTAATAATAAAAAATTGACTCATGCAAAGGATAGTTTAGGGTGAGAATTTTGTTCAAAATCTTAATGTCACATCATTGAAAGATGTTGAACTTAATTACGGGTCTTGTAGGGCGTTGGCCTCTCGTACAATCATTGCCCGCTCTCAGCCTTCCTTCTCCATCTCCGTAGGATCCTCCTCAACATCATCTAACCATCTCTTCGTACGTCTTCCTTTCAATCCTCTCCCTCCAGGTTTTCCCCGATAAACTAACTAACTCTTATCTTTCCACATTTCCCAACCATCTCAGTCTATTACTTTTAATATTAACTACTATGTCTGGCCATGACTTCGTCATTCTTTTTGGGGGGTTTCCATCCCCTAGAAGTTAAATAACAATTTTGACCTTTTGTTGTCCTTCACACGCACATAAACACACACACACACACACACACACACACACACACACACACACATACACACACACAACTTCTAAAGATGATCTTTGGATTTAGGTACCTCGAAACATGTATTCCGTTGAAATCTCGATATAGAATATTTGGGTAACATGCAATTCTCCCCCTACTTACTACGAAGCAGAGAAGTAAGACAAGGCTGACAAGATTAGTTTATTTTTTTGTGGCTGAAAGTGACGTCACAAATGGAAACATCTTTTGGATTTTGAATTAATTTCGCTGGTACATTTTATGCTTTATTTATAGGCCAAAAGCAGAGAGTCTATTTCCGGTTTTATGGGGTGATTTAACAGCAGGTCAGCATAAATTCCGAAGCTAGAACTTGCTGTGTCACAATGTTGGATCTAAATAATTGGGCACGCGTCCCAACAGGGGGTGGACAATTCTCTGTGATCAGGTATCATCAGTAAGCAGCTGCTACTGCTACATGGGGCACGTGCTAACCCCCACCACCACCTTGCAACAGCTGCCAACACACCCCGGACCTACCCCAGCCCTACAGTGTCGGATTCACTTCTCTGATTTTTTATGTTCATCGTTATGCAGGTGCCAGATGGCAGAGTAAAGTTACATTTTATGGCTTTCATCGAAGTTCTGATGTCAAATTCTGTTGATAGGTGGTCCCCCATATTGAATTATGAACAAATTAAAATACGATCATTATCATATTTTTGTTGTATTTCTCTACAATTCCACTAGTCTGTTAAATCTCTGATATGCGAAAGTTTCATTATCAGTAATGCGTCATCATTTTTACTAGAGTTAGTGTTGCAATAGGTCACTAGGGGAGTGAAGAAAATAAAAAGTCTGACGAACTTCCAAACTAATTTGAGTTTATGAAATTAGAGTTGTTGCTGAATATGATCAATTCAGAAATGCCTTTTGTGGGCATTACTTAGAAACTGTGATATACTCGTGGTTTAGTCTGTTAACTAAGATAAACTTTTGCAGAAATTGTTTCACTATAAATTTGTTGTAAGTGCAAGTTGTGTATAGAAGGCTGAAACGACAGTCAATTATTTGAAAACCAGGCCCTATATGGAATTCCATGTTATTTGCATAATGTCGCTAGAAACAAATAAATTGTCACATAGCATTTAAAAAACTGAATAATACCTTACTGTTAAAGTCAGTAAAACGTCTATTATTCTCTCCTTAATTGATTGACTCTATAAATAATCTCTTAATGGGCACGTAAAAGGAAACATAACCTAGATAAACAAACTGCAGCGAGTTCCAGTTATACCGGCTGGAAAATACTGCTTTGGCCATATGTTAACCAGGGATATTAGTGATATTAGCAGAAACCACGCTTAGTGGAAAAGCTCACCTGGTGCACGATTACTTTGAAGTAAACTTGAAGTAGATATTCTAGCCTCTCAGCGCATTATCTAATTCCTATGGTTGAAATTCCTACAGTACGCATATTTTTCAAACAAAGTTGGCAACACTGCTTGCTGCATTCTTTGTTGGGCTGAAGCCAATAAACGAAGATGTTAGTTTCGCCTGGTATGCTAATGTGAAGATCAATGACGAGCTAAATAAGTGCATATTAAGAAATAAAAATATAAGTAAAAGCAGAATAACTACTGAAATCGTAAAAACACAATTATATTATATGTCTATACAAATAAAAACATTATTAGCATATGACATGAATAGCACATATAGCCTGCAAAAACAGCAACAGCAATTTTTAGTTTAGATTAGCTGTAACTAATGCAGCAAAAAGCATATGTTGGATGTTTATTCATAAAGAAACGAAATCGCTCCAAAAGAGAGAGAGAGAGAGAGTGTGTGTGTGTGTGTGGTGTGTGTGTGTGTGTGTGTGTGTGTGTGTGTGTGTGTGTGTGTGTGTGTGTGAGCGCGCGTGCGTGTGTATTCATACAGAATGCATCGGCTACTGTATTCGCAGCCAAGAAATTTAATGTTTATCACAAATTTTGATGCCTACAAAAGTTGGCGTAACATTTTTGCATAATAAATCTGTCGTCATCAACATCTACAAAATGAGCATTCATATGTACGATGTGCATTTGATATCGGTAAAAAACGAAAGGTAAAAACAATGTTGTTCATTATCTTAATGCATGCTAATGATGGGATTGCGTTTAGCGAGTTCACAAGTGGCCATGAAGGCCCGTGAACATTGAACATGTCAATCCAAATATACAGTAACTATAGCATAAAAATCACAAAAAGCAGGGATATGTAATTAATGTTCTTCCACACAATAGCCCTGTGTAGGACAGGATTGGAAAGGGTAGAGTGAGACTGACAAATTCAATGTCATGACTGGGATTCGAACTACGGATCTACCGCTTACCGCCCGGCTGCTCTAGCCACTAAGCTACCATGGCCGACACGATATTAAATTCTCCAACTCACTCGCGTTTTCACGATAAACCACACAAACAGATCTCAATTTGTATAGCATGGCGACTTACTCTTTGATTCGTGGTTCAAATCCCAGACATGGCAGTGAATCTTTTAGTCTCACTCGATTCTTTCCAAAACAGGGATAGTATAAATAAATTTGTTGCATATTTTCTATGTGAACGTTATAAACTGGTTTAAGACTAAAAACAAAGCTTTTACAAGAAAACGAGCAACCGAGGCGAGTTTGAGATAAAGGAGAAAATAGCCGCAAGGCATGTTTAATTGGATAGGGCGCGATCCGCCACTGGAGGGTAGCAAGGCTTCCTGCTATGGCGCGTGCCAAGTGTCCCTCGTGGGTCCAGGTGCACGAGGAACCAACCACACATCTGCACAGGCACCCACGTGTTGCTCCATAACTATACATGGTGGTAGTAGTTCTGATTTCGGATCTGGTGCAAGACCTGCGACGTATTCAGGTGAAACAACCCCTCTAAGTGTTTCTTCGAAAGGGTTGGAGCATCTGGAGCATCTGCAGAAATGGTCCACAAACACCTTCCTCGAACAATATTTCTTGAAGAGAGACAACTGCTCTGTGGCTTCTTACGACAGATGTGCTCTCATTATGATGTGCTCTCATCTGGTGGACAGACAAATGAAACCTTACAGCAAGAAGATTTTGTGGTAAACAGCCAAGTCTTGAGGCAGGCATCTGCTACCTACCACTCGCGCGTGCCTTCCGAAGCTGATATGGGTTTAGGACCAAATGCAGATGGGCGTTTAGAAGAATTTTTGTAAAGAAAATACTGCCTTGAGGATATAGGTTTCTGGGCGGCTGCAAACACGTGATGAAATAATGATCCCTCAGCTGTCACTTCAACTTGGACTAGCCAAGAAAGGGGAGACATCTGATATGCTACATTCACATCACCTTCTCTACCCATTATCCTTTATTTCATATAACCTACAAATATTCTATCTATCCTTGGTTTCTATCTGCTTCATAATGTTAGCCGAAATAGTTTCATTACACAATTCGTACAAGGCAGAAAGCTGAAGCGACAGTGAATGTCGATTAAGTAAAATTTGGAAAATACAAGGCAAAGCAAAGAGTATTTTGGAAATGTATAAAGGTACAAACATTATTTGACATAAACTGTGTGTTATAATTATATCTCTATTTTCGTATATCTTCTAGGTTGCCAGTTATACTATAATACATTGCGATATAAGTAAGTTTTGCTGGACCGATGAAAAGTCTTTTCAATTTCCAAGAATTAGTATAAACACAAATATTTTTAGGGAGATAATTAGTAATCTGACATGGCGTACGAATTAAATGTGAAATACCAACCTTGAAACATAACATTGATCTTTCCATCGTGTCTTGATGGTTGAACTTAATTTAGCATATATTAATTACAGCATTTTTCGTATCCCTCTTTAGATTTTTCAGATATGAAAAAAGTACTGTCTATTTTCTAATTGCCTTCAATTTCAGAATTAACACACCCGTTTAAGTTAGCCGCCATGATTACTATGGCTAATTACTGATTTGAGCACGGCCTACTCTGTTTATCTCGTGAAACAACGAAAGTTGGATTGATTACAGTGCTTTATTCTTTTAAATTATATATAATAGGACAATTATTGAGGTGGTAAAACTCAGCAAGTAGGTTTATACATTGTGATTCAGTTGGTAGATGTGAATACGGGATAATTTATTTACCGGCATGTCAACGTAACCGGAAAGGACATAACTCCCAAAAAAATTCATTCACAGTAAAGGCTTCAAAGATATTCGTACAAATTACACGATGTTCATGTTATTAGTGTTTTAATTACTTTAATGAAACTTGTAGGTTCTTTTTAGAAGACACAATATATCGATCAATTTCTCATTTAAATCTTGATGTTGCATCTTTGCAGATCACTTACATACGAGTTTCGGTATTCATCCGCGCGCGCGTGCGCGGTAGAGAATAAACAAAACTATGGTTTAAACCTAACCTTTTTATTGTAGTTTTATTACTAATATTTATAAAAAGTAAACAAATTTAAATTACATGTAAATGAAGTAATATCAGACTCACTACAAAGTGTTTATTTATTTTTCTTTAAGATATAAATTTAAATATTTGAATGAAAAATATATTAAACCAGTTTCATTAACGTAATTAAAAATTGTAATACAAAAAGTAAAGTTAGTAAGGGCCTGCGTATGAGAGAAAATTATAATACGAAAAAAGTATTTTACCAGGTTTGCTAAATATTTTTCCCTCCTTTTTTGTGATTGCTTATGGGATAGTTCCATCTGGCACGCACTGGAATGAAGGCAATAAAAGCTGGAAAGTAAAGTTTTTAATGGTAAGAGCAAAAGTAGATATGAAATGTAGGTAAGATTTATTGGCAGATGCGTAGTGTGGGGTGACGCTGCCATACTCCGGTGGGGATCTGCCCCTGATAAACGTCGGGAATAGGAAGCACGTGTTTTCCAATAGTCTACTGTATGAATGACACAACCATCCCCGTTCAATTAGCGGCACGCACAGTGCCCGGCACACGCTGCGGAAACAATGTTAACCTTTGTGGGCGCATTTACATGTCCCCAACAGAATAGAACAAAAGGGAGTCTTTAACACGCATTATTCTTCACCGAGATGGCATAGTACATGTCCCTCTGGCGATTGTGAGGAATGTGTCGGACATCAACAACCACAACGTTTTCTGAGAAAGATTACAGCTAGAGTTTCAACATAACAACGCTTAGGCCTCTTACCATGCTCCATTTGTTATTTCGTTAGGTCCCTCCTAATAACGTCAGCTCAGGTCGGCTCATTAACTAATGAGGTTTCACTTTTTGGAACTACCCAACTAAAGCAAAAAATGCATTAACTTTTTATGGAGTTCTTTATATTAAATACACAAACTATTTTGGCCGCAGATAGAGGATTTTCTAATCTTGTTCTTCTACCAACACACCGAAGCGTGCATTAGATGAGGTAAAAAGTGTTCATGAATTATCCAATGAGTTTTCTATACCACATACCTAGTATAGAAAGTAAATATTGTGTTTCACTCCCCCCTCCCAAAGACATGTTCTGGGGCTTCTTGAATCCAAAAAGGTACTCCTAGAAAAAGGGTCGTGTACGTATTTGTGCGCGTGCGCGTGTGTGTAATATTCTATTTTCTCAAAAATGTCCTAACGGTTTTGATTTAAGGTACTATGTGTTTAAGATATTTGCAGCAATAATGAAATATATATCTTAATTTTTTAGAAATAGCTTATAAACATAGCATAACAAATAACATCAGAGGCATCAGCCGTTTCCATGATTGGTTGACTTTTTGAGCACTTTGTCATTATTATCAATATTTTGGAACGTTTATGCTATTTTAAGACCAGGAAAAACAATAAATGCAGGTCAACGTCATGTAGAAATGTTACATTTGAGAAAGACGTGTGAAATAAAATACATTAACACAGATTAGTAATCAAGATTCAACAATAACCGAAACAACTAATAGTGCACAGCATGGACTGCAGGAATTCTTATGCTTATTCTGAGTTACGGAATAATATGAGAGTATTATGGCCTCCTAAGGTTCAACAGATCCCAGATCAGAAAAGTGACTCCAAAAGGTCATCGTAGTGTTAGGGAATTCATGTTCACAATGGGAATTAGCAATGAAAATACTATTATTTAAGCTTCGAAATTTAATTGCCTCTCATGTGTTTCTAACGTATAATGTTTTGGTTTGTAGGAGACATAATCTTTTAAAGAAGAGATTCTTCAGAAAAATCTGGTGAGCAGTTTGCACAAGGATGTGGTTTGGTCACGTAAAATTAATACAGATGGCAGAATAATAAAGTAAACCTCCAGGCTGTAGTTTTAGATGTTGTATAAACCCAACGTCATCTTTACAGTAACCTAATGTAAACTAGGTTTTCATGGGGAATTGAAAGCTATTTGAGTCCAATACATTCTGAATACGATCCTCATTTACATGTTGAATTCAGTCCGGAATGAGATAGTGTTTTATTGCACCAGTTTCGCTAAAAAAAAGGGAGAGGTTCAGCATGTTGCAACGAGTACTGTAGAAGTTAGCACGTTTTGCGGATTTAAATCGATTTGAATCCAGTAGGTGTTTCCAAGCAACAAAGTTTCAATCCTATCCTACTTCTATGACAATCATATCCAAGGATTCAGTTTGTTTTGAATCCATGTTTCCGTGCAGTATTCAATGCGGAATGAGAACTCAAATCGATTTGAATTCCCCATGGAAACGTAGTGATAATCTGCAGTTATTTCTAGGTAATATGTACTTCAAGATTAGTGAGAAAATAACCAATGGAAGTCTTCCAATCAAATGTAGCTAAAGAAGGTTCACTAAATTCTTGAAAGATGAATCTTTTGACTGAAGTCCAAGAGCAGTAAGTAAGACGTAAAGTCAAAATTGTTGTAAATGTTTCAAGTGGCTTTAATATAGAAAATAATGCAAGATAGTAGAAATACAGGGGCAGGTGATACAGGGACGCCACTAAACCTGTTGCTAGGCACGAGTACTGATTGTGCAGCTGGAGTAGTTTGGCGTCACACCAGAAGGGACGCGACGCTTTGGTACCCCCCCCCAAGCAGATGCGTGGTGTAGTGAAAAGCAAACCTACCTGATCCGAGGGGGAGACTCGTTTTCTTCCCCCTCTGCCTTTTAATACCCCATTTCTATTCTTACATTTTGTTCTTCAGAGATTTTTTTCGAATGCAAAGTAGTGTATCTAATGTGTGAGGGTATGTGTGTGTGTACACAGGTTTGTGATGCTCCTAGCTGCCATATGACTACCCCCTCCTGCTGCAGGTATACCAACCTTCTGTTTGTTTTATACCGGATGTAAATCGTTAATTTAATAAATAAACCTGTGTAAGGTGCTGCCGAAACACCTTATTGATTCTGTAATCTGATTTAGAGATTTAACCCTTTTCTGTTTTAATATATCCATCGACTGCAGACGAAACTGAGCTTCTGGAGTGTTGCACTTCATACTCGAGTTATTATTGTACCGACTTGACTTGTAAACCTGCTTATCACCTGTCCATTACACTCATTTTAATAATCTAGGTATACAGGTATCAGATTTCTAGGAGTATTTCTAGTACCATAATATGGAAATAAATTACACAAGAAACATTTCCATTACTTTCTTGGGCACAACGATGTCCAACGTTTGGCAAAGAGGGGAGGTTGGATTTATCTCCTTCCGCTATACGTGGACTTCGCCTTTTTTTAACACTCAGACGTGCATTATATTGCAACGGCGGTTTGGTTACATGTACGTTGAGTTTGTTTTACTCAGTCACTCACTCATTCTCACTCACTCACTCACTCACTCACTCACTCACTCACTCACTCACTCACTCACTCAATCGTGAGTTACTCGTTTATTCAGTATTCTTACAAAAGCTTATTCTTCTAGCTACTTCTTGTTAGCCGATATAAACGTATACACACCCTCTCTTTTGAATCTCATTGTACCACCTAAAAATTACTTAAATTTGTGCCTCTAGCCTAATTTGACAAAATTTCTTAACAAACATTTTTACTGTAAGTTATAGAATTCCCTTTTGTATAAATAGCATAATATATAAGAAAACCTTTAATTCATTATATATTTTATGACACCGGCCTTGATGATCCTATGATGTATTGGCTAGCTCTTACTGCCATTAAATTTTGCGTCTGCCATAGCACGAAACTATTCCATGGTAGTGCATTTTCGTGGCTAGACTTCAATCGATATGATGTTTATATGAAAATAAAGTTGGTTATAAAACAGGCATTCATATGCATATTTTAACCAACCATTTAGCTACATGAGTCAGACACAAAGTTTAATGGCGGCTGACACCTCACCATTACTATTCTCTTACCTGTTGTGTAAATAATTTTTTAGACAGTTGATAGTAAAAGTCGGACTTTTAGTACAAAATTGTTCCACTCAGTACTCGGAAGCCTGAGAAACTACCACGTGATCATAACCTCATTCAAGTAGAACATAAATGTCAGTTAAAATGCTTGTAAAATAGCGAGTTATTTAATTGTGAATATGGACTGTGCTGGACCTATTCAAATTGTACAAGCAGCGGAGAGAGCGAAATTAGAATTGTTTAGAAAAACTTGCAATATATTAATTAATTAAATTTTTCATTGTTTTATTATTTTCACTGCCTCCAGTATGTAGATTGTTGCGGTTCTGTAAAAGTCATGTTGTCAACACTGGTGCTAAGCAAGGCAACAACTGAGCATCGCAGTACGATGACGTCACGAGTTAAAAGAAAGATTTTATTTTGTTCCTAGGCTTCCTTAACTCGGCCTGCGGTCTTGTTTCGGAGTCACATCTACTTACAAAATAAAATGTCCCTTTTAACCCTTATATCATAAATGACTATTATGGGCCCAAATTATATTTATACCAGCGGCTTTACACTGTGACATCACAGGCCTGGAAAGCTTATGATTGGAAGTTATGTTGAGCCACCTGCCATTAAAATTCGTGTCAGCCATAGTAACATGATTATCGTCAATCGTCCAAAAATAGTACACCCGTGTTAAGCCTGCAGGTATATGGTAAAGTGCAGGGCGTCAAACTCAACCCTGCGTTTCCTGTAGAAGGGAGAACTTCTTGCAGCTTGAAAGATGTAAAACGGAACGGCATTGGCTAACAAAGCAGCCCTTTGCGTATAGGGGGTTTGTACCCCCTGATAAACATTAACAAGCGTATAATATATCTGGTCATGCTGGAACCTTGCAAAACAATGTAATGGCGGTTTAAATGGATGCTATGAAAGAACCTGTAGGGAGAGATTTGAAATGCGACCGACCGACCGGCCGACCGGTAGAGCTTTGAAAGGGTTACATCTCCAAGGAGATTTAAAACCTCTTTAGTTTGGGCTGTAGCTAGCTGGTACGTGTCTTTTCTATAGCTGATGCGTCTTGCAAGAGGAAGTGCTATGCAAATTAATAAGGGGTAGCTGACCCTCACCACAAAAAACATGGCGAATTCAGGACATTGCACCGGCTCTAAAGACAAGGTTCTGCATTCGATTCTCAGCTAATAAGGTTTTTACCTGACTTAACTAACACAGCCTGTAGTCATTTCTACTATCAGAACTGTTCTTCTCATAACCTTGCTCATACCTTTTAGTGTCTTTCTTCACTCCAATGTCTCTCAATACACTTATTACGACTTTGCATTCACTTGCGATGACCGATGTATCTTCCGGGACGACACACACACACCCTCATGCACTGCCACACTTACCAATTTATTCCCGTAGTTGTATTCACTTCCTGCTTTTTTTTTTTTTTTTTTTTTTTTTGAACCAGCGTGAGCTATGAGCTTCAGCCAAAGGTATTACGCATAGGAAATGCAATGGCCGATTTACGTACCATCCCTAACCTTAAAATTAAGAAGGAACGAGATACAGGATTTGGAAATTCAGAGAAGCATTTGTTAGCACTATTTTACGAGTAAATGAATTAATATAAAAAAAATTATAATTATTTAAATTCAGGGCATACTCGTATATTTACCTACAATGTAAACGGTGTTGAAAATATATCTAAAATAATCTGGTTGCACTTCGCTTGTTCAGTGCAATTTGATCGTTTAGTACCATTTAGAGACATCTGGCGTAAGAAACTAGAACTTGTGTGCAATATTGTAAGGATGCAATGACTAACATATTTCCCTCTTGCCAAAAGAAACATTAGTTAATAACACAATTATTGAATAAAGAATTTTCAATCCTGTAGACATTTAAAGGAATTTGTGTATTGTTACATATAGTTTAATAATAATTTGCGTGCAATTTTGGAAGGGCGTTTATAACATTCTTTATAGCTATTTATAATAATGAAACTCTGATATGTGGTCCCACGTGACTTTGTCTATTTTTACTTTCTCTACTGGTAAGTAGGGGAAGTATTGTATTCCACCCAAAAATTCGATGTCGAGATTTCACCGGTAATACATGTTTTGAGGCCCCCTGAATCCAAAAAAAGCATTTTTAGAAAAAGTTCCGTGTGTGTGTGTGTGTGTGTGTGTGTGTGTGTGTGTGTGTGTGTGTGTGTGTGTGTGTGTGTGTGTGTGTGTGTGTGTGTGTGTGTGTGTGTCTGTCTGTCAGTCTGTGGACAGCATAACTCAAAAACGGAAAGTCAGTTAAAAACCAAAGTTGGTATTTAAGTTTAATATCTTTCAAGGATGTGACACGAAGATTTTGAAGAAAATAGCCCCACCCTAAACTACCCTTTACGTGGAAAAATTTTCGAAAATTTTTATTTTCTTGAAAATGGCTCTAACGATTTTGATTAAAATGTCATATGTTTGAGATATTTTGATGACAAATGAAATTTATATCTTGAATTTCAAAGTTTTTGAAAAATGTTGCATATAAAGGATAGTTTAGGGTTAGGGAATTTTCTTTAAAATCTTCGTGTCGCATCGCTGAAAGATTAATAGTTTTCGATAGTTTTACGAAATGAGGACATTGGGTGGTTCTTTCGAATATAATTGTTCAGTATTCCAATTTGGGACCATGAGTGAAACGAGCTTATAATTTATTTTTAACTCTTATATAAAACACTTTAAGTATAGAACGCAATGAAAATTGACTATTTTACGGATATCAAAAACTACCTCCACTCTCATTTTTAAGTCCTTATGACCGAATCTGCTCCATTTGAGCCATTGGGTTAATATATAAGCTTTAGATCGTAGGAAAAATGTGTTACTCAAAATTTTAAAATCTGTCCTCATTCATATTTCAGCCATTGGTTTAAATTTTCATTGTCGGATTTATATGGATAGAAATGATATAATACCTAACAATTTCCAACGGTTACTCTTTGCAATTTTAGAACCCCTATAACGTTTAGACTATCTGCATAAGATATTGCAAAAATATTTAGTACAGTAGAAGCTGATAGAATTGGGAGTGGAGCAGTTGTTTTGCTGCCCAGACCGGATCATGTGATGCGTGTTGCTGGGGCGGTAGGGGTTGGGGTATGCGTTGCGCACTCGTGAGGTAATACTGATATCCTCTATAACGAGTACTAACCTGTGCCCATCTACAGTGAGACATTCCTGACATTCCTCGCCGTCACGAGGTTATATTTCACCAACAATAGCACTCTATAGGGTTTCAACAGCTGTATGCACAGTGGTTTTAGTGACATCCACTTCGTGTGCAACACCTTAACACACGTTTTTAGTACGATCGAATGATTTACCAATATTATCAATTTTTCCTCCGTTAAAACATTTATTTTTCGCTTATTAGCTTAGTGCCAACGATCGCGTTATCCTAAACCAGCGACGTCTAACGTTTGCGAAAGAGGAGAGTTTCGATTTACTTCCTTCCACTATACGCGGAGTTTGCCTCTCTTTAACCCCCAGCCGTGCATTGTGTTGCAGTGGCGGATTGATTACGTCTATTGGTATCGTTTACTATTATTTCCTTCCTTACGATATTACAGAATATCAAATAGGGCATAGCAACAAGTTACAAGATGTAATAAGCTGTTAATCATGAACCATATGTTACAGAAAAGGTGTGAATCAATAATAAATAATAAAGACAAAAGTCCCTGATATTAGAAATCAGTGAACCGATACCTTATATTTAACAGACTGAGAGGATTATTTTTCTCAGCAAGAGCACCCTCCGGAAGAAGAGGCAACGTCGGGCGTACTACGATACTCCGCTACGTCAACTCGAAGAATGTGAATTAAATGTAAAACCAAAGTGAGGTGATAAAGAACAGTGAACCTGGTTCACATTAGTGTAGTGACAGTTTAGAAACTGGACAAAGTCGCAACATGCACTGAATCTGTAATAGAATTGTTTACTTTAACACTAGGTTTTCAACTTGTAAATACTTAATACTTTAAAGCTGGCGTGTCTAAACTCAGACTCGGCTTGACCCACCCTTCCTGCATGTCACGTGGACTTTGTACCTACCAACACACCCCTTCACTTCCCGTGAATACCATCGTACTCGTAACAAACAGTGGTGGATTTTAACTAAGTGATGTCGTGCCTAAAGGTATTGTTAAAAGTTTTGTAAACAGCGTTTAGGAATAAAGGTACTTAAACCTGGTCCTAGAAATAAATATCTTCATCTTAGGACATTTAGCGCTTGTATATTGGTAATGGTTGCCTCAACATACATAGTCCTTTTTATGCATAGTGTTTAATCGTAACTTAAGATAACTTGACAGTACTAAAGTCGATTCACTCTTTTTCCTCCGTCCAAATACATGTTATGTGGGAAGTATCAAAGCCTGGCTCGACGTTTTGGACATGGTGCTTTAAAACAACACTCGCAAGACAAAAAATGTAGTGGCTTCAGCTAAACTCCTAAATTCCGCAACTGGTTTTCATATCGCTTCCGGAGGCACCTTAGCCGATGCGATACGAATAGCCATGATGGTTAGGGCGATAAACAAAGCACTGGCCATCCATTCAAAGCCAAACGTCACGAGTTCAAATCCTATCAACTGCGGTCACATGTAGTGGTAAAGGAAGGAGAGGGTGTCTTAGCACGTTTGGAAGCTGACGGAGTTACATCTGACTGCAGTTGCAAGGATTTTTGCTTCTTTTCTTAAAAAAATCTGGTGTTGCACTCACAAGACTTTCTCTACTCTTATACTAACCATTCTTACAAATTCTTATTCCTATATCTTCTTCGTGGTAGTTGAGTTAAACATTTGTACAAATTATCTTATTGCTTATTTCTTTGTAGACTTTCACCGATAGTCAAATCTTTTAAAGCTCTCAAATTCGGTTCTCTTTACACGGGTAACATAAAAAAATGAATAGCCATATTCCATTTGACAG
The DNA here is from genome assembly GCA_030765045.1 of Tenodera sinensis. Classification (NCBI taxonomy): domain Eukaryota; kingdom Metazoa; phylum Arthropoda; class Insecta; order Mantodea; family Mantidae; genus Tenodera; species Tenodera sinensis. The sequence continues at coordinate 27,015,632 of CM060969.1, read as the reverse complement.
AACTTTAAGTTCTCCAAACTCACACAAATAACAAGCCATATTTCTGAAATGGTCCACTCCACAAAAAAATTTATTCAGACATAAATTGTGTATTTTAGCAACATCTACATTTTTTGTAGAGTATGATTTGGTCTATCTCTTACGGTTTAGGGGTTATGCAAAAGTCATCCAGAGTAAATGCGACTACAGGGACTATAGCCGAAAATTTAAGATATTCATTTCATTTGTCATAAAAATAACTCAAACATATGGCATTTTAATCAAAATCGTAAGAGCCATTTTCAAGAAAATAAAAATTGTCGAAGATTTTCCATGTAAAGGTAGTTTAGGATGAAGCAATTTTCTTCAGAATCTTCGTATTCCATCCTTGAAAGTCATTAAACTTAAATACCAACTTTGGTTTTTAACCGACTTTTCGTTTTTGAGTTATGCTGTCCACAGACACACACACACACACACGGACCTTTTTTCTAAAAAATTCTACAGTATTAACTAATATCGTAAGTAATAACAAGCAATATGCATTTAGAGTCAAATTACGTGCATTATTACCTAGTTTATTATTTACTATTAATTAAAATGATGAATTAAGTGAAAGATTTGTCACACTTGCCGTAACTCCGTTTGCCCAGACTTTGACATCCTAACATACAACTGTTATACGAGTACAAAAAGGTTAGACCAAAAGGTTGGCGCTGGACCCGCCACCTATCATTGTCAAAGTGGTGTATTTACGTCTCTCTTATCCTAAAGGACTTAAACATAAAATAGTACGATATATTACGTCTGCGTTTCTATGATATATGCACAGGCTGTTTGTTGTGGTCGTACTGAATCTTTATTTGTAGTCTTGGGTTTTTATAGCTATGTATATAATTTTAATTTAGAAGGCTTTAAAATGTCTTTACTTCTATTCCCAATTGTGACTTTTGTGTCACTTCCTGGACAAATACCAAGACAAAAATAGCAATGGTATCTTACAAAACCTAACCCAACCCTTATAGTGTCCGATGTCCTTACAAAAACTCGAAAATGCCTCGACAGATTTGAATAATTCCTTTCTTCTTTTGTTCGCCTCAATACTGGGATAATTTAGCAAAAGAACATTAGGAAAAATCCAAATGAACATCCAAAAATTTATCAACATACAATTGAGGCGATATTTTCTGCATAAGCCCCCTGAAGTGATTAAATGCAAAATTATAGTGGCAGTGGAAAGGCCTCCTAAAGTTGTAAATAGCGATTACAGTCGGCAAAAATTGATATTCAATTGTCTGCTTGTTCAAGAGCTTGGATTGGCGTTATGTGGAAATCGCGAAGTCCGCGTATAATTTTAAAAATTATCGGCATATAGTGTTTTATTGGAAGAACATTGTGTTGTAAAAGTTAACAGGATTAACAACGCAGAGAACAAACATTTAGATTGTGAGGTGGGGTAAAAATAGAACAAGATTACGAACTCACTAATATATATAGTCCGTGTTCGGGTAGTGTGAACCCCGTAGCGCTTTAGAGAAAGGACGCCAATCCAGAATATTTGTGATATAAAGGGACAATAAACAAGCTTTTAACGAGGAAATGGAATTTAATCATTCTTGTAAAGTGTTGATCCGCACGGCGCCCTGAGATACATCGAGAAAGTTGATAAAAAATATATTTCAGTTTCACAGCTACAAAATGATGCTTACGTGGGGCAAATGGACCAATACTTTAAAGAATCATCGCGATTGTGGAACTCCCAGCCTTCCCTCCCTTCCTGCTCCTGCAAATAAAAACCGTTCCACAATTCATACCATTTCTATGGCTGAAATAGAAATGCCATATATTACATTCACGTGGTTTTATCTACTCATTTTTCTTTTATAAAGTACTATCACACTTCTTTCTCTATTCCCCATCAACATACAATTGAAACAGTTATTTATGATTGAAATAGAAATGTATTATATTGGCACGATTTTCTCTGCACAGTTTTGTTTTATGAAACACAATCACATTTGTTTCTCTACTACCTCTTCTACAAAGAATCATACAATTTTCTGTGTGATTGGCATAAGGTTTTACATTCACATAGGCTTCTCTACTCAGTTTTCTTCCTCAGTTCTTTTGCATAGTATTTTTCGGGTGTTTTTATTTATTTGCGATATTATTTTCTTTATGTTGGGCTGCTTATGGTATCTAACCTAAGTTTAAAAGTTATAAGACTTCAAAATATCGTCAAACCAGGGGAAACGCTGGGTATTTGAACTCGTAAATATAAAATTGTGCATTTACAGAGTTCGTAGGAAATTATGGAGTATCCACGCTCAGATTTACATCCCCTTATGCACAAATTTGTACCATTTCACCTACGTAGGCTATGCATATGAATATTAATGATGAGGTAATACAGATTTCTGATATTTTGAAGTAAGAATTCAGGATCGTAGGGTTCAGATTTGGAGGGGACTTGACAAAGGGAGAAATTCAGAAATGTTATCCATCAATGCTGAAGTTGGGACGCAAGATAAGGTGTCGGCATGAAATACGTTATAGCAGAGGGCTATTGTGAGGATGGGGACCGTCTTTTCTTGTTCGTAACGAAGTCTTGTTGAGCCGCTTACATAATGCTAGCATTGTTCCGACCCAGGGTTGTCCATTCCCTCACATAATATCTTATTATTACACTTATGTAGGTTATAAAGTTCTTCTGGTGGTATAAAAATAAATGAAATACCTTATTAAAACGTGATTCTTACTTCCTCTACTGTGTATAGTAAGAGTGTGTGTGTGTGTGTGTGTGTGTGTGTGTGTGTGTGTGTGTGTGTGTGTGTGTGTGTGTGTGTGTGTGTGTGAACAGCATAACTCAAAAACTAAACAAAAAGTCGGTTAAAGAGCAAAATTGGTATTTAAGTTTAAAATATTTTAAAGATGCCACACGAAGATTTGAAGAAAATTCTTTCACCCTAAACTACCCTTTATATGGAAGATTTCTCGAAAATTTTTACGTTCTCAAAAATGGCTCGAACAATTTTGATTTAAATGCAATGTTAAAGACATTTTATGACAAATAAAATGTATATTTTTAGTTTTTTTGTGAAGTGAACCATTTCGGAGTTTTGCAATACTTAAACTCTTCTCAAATGAAATACCGTTATTCACTTTTTTGTCCGTGCAAAGAGAATGGAATCTCAAAGCTTTGAAAGATCTGGCTATCGCTCAAATTCTAGTGTATTGTCATATTCCCTTGCGCCTATAAGAAAATAAGCAATAATTTGTGCAAATGTTTATCTCAACTAACACGAAGAAGATACGTCAGATTTTTTTTAGAAAAATTAGGTTTGTGCATGAATGCGTCATAGTGTATTTAAATTCGCCAACTTCCAAATATGTAACACTAGTCTTTTCAAGAAAAGCCTTTTTTGTGCTCTAATAGTTATGGTTAAAATACAATTTTTAAGAATTTTCGTTACTAATAATATGTTTATCCTCAAAATGTCACTTGTTTCTGCTTTCCTAAACGATAAAGTGGGTACTTGTCCTAAAATTGGAAATCTACTTGTTGACTGCGTCATTTATATTGAAGCTACATTTAAATTCGCGGGAGCGCCCTGTACGCCAAAGCTCAGGGACAGCCCTGATTCACTTGCTGACGGGGAGGGAGCAAGGGCTCCCCTAAGGCAAGAAAATTTCTTTACCTTTTATTTTTTATCAACGCTCTTCAGTCCATTGTGTCATATCTTGGCCGCTACTTTAAAATAGTGGAATACCCTTCCGTGGTCTGCAGAGAACATAGGACTTGTTCTATAACTGCAGATCGGATAACATCGCTGCAACGACATGCAACAGGCCGAAGGTAACCGTTTTCCAGGTATGTTTAACCGATTACTAAATATTTGCTATATCTAAAATAGTAAACATAGAATGCTGTAACATTGTAATATTAATATATGATTTGTTATCATGTTGCCCATAAGCTTTTGGACGTTTATATTTAAATTTTTTTCTGAGATTTCACCTGCAATCCACGTTTTGAGGCTTCCTGGATAGAAAATGAACATTTTTAGAAAAATCTGATGTGTTGCATTCACGTGACTTTCTCTACTATTGTACTACTATTCTTACAAACACTTATTCCTCTGTCTACTTCATCTTACTAGGGATAAACATCTGTAAAAATTATCTTATTGTCAATTTTATTGTTGGTGCAAGGGGAATAAGCGTTAGTCAAATGTTTTAAAGCTGGTCGTTGTAAGAAATTCTGTTCTCTTTGCATGACCAAGAGACAAAAAAATGAATAACAACCTTCTATTTTAGAAAAGCGTAAGTATTGCAAAACTGACTCAAATAACAAGGAATATCTCCGAAATGGTTCACTCTATAAAAAATGCATTTGGACACACGTGGCGTCTTTTAACAAGATCTATATTTTTGTATAGTAAGATTTGGTGCATATCTTACGGATTGACAGTTATATAAGAGGCTTCAAGAGTAAACAGGTCTAAATATATATTTCATTTGTCGTACAAATATCTTAAATATATCGCGTTTTAATCAAAGTCGTTGGGGCCATTTTTAAGAAAATGAAAACTGTCGAAAAATTTTCCATGTAAAGCATGGTTTAGGATAGTGGAATTTTTTTTCAAAATCTCCGTGTCGCAGGCTTGAAATATATTAAAGTTAAATACCAGCTTTGGTGTCTAATCGACTTTTCGTTTTTTGAGTTATGCTATTCACAGACACACACAGGGATCTTTTTTGGATTCAGGGGACCTCAAAACATATATTTCCGGTGAAACCTCGATATTGAATATTTGGCTGAATACAATACTTCCCCTATTTACTATACATAATAGACAAAGTAAAAACGAAAGATGAGTTATATCGGTACCAAATTTGGCATTTAAATTCCGTGTGCTTCAAGGATGCAACGTGAAAACTTTAATGAAACTACCCACCCAAAACTGCTCTTTACGGAAACATTTTTTGGAATGTTTTATTTTCTCAAAAATAGCTCTAACGATTTTGATTACAATAACATATATTTAAGATACTTGTACAACAAATTTAATTTCTAAAAATAGCCTGTCAGGCTCTGACTGCCTCTTCATCGTGATAGATATAGACAATAATAGTCATAAAAGTGTATATCTCGTTAAACTTCATATTTAATGTCAGTTTTATTATGTTAACCATTTCCGAAATATTCTTTGTCATTAGTTAGAATTTTAAAATACCTTATATCTGCAACAAAATGCGTCAAGTTTTATTGATATTTATGCGATTGACAAGAAATGGACAAAAAGTAAGCGTTTATAAGAGTGTGTGTGTTGTGTGTGTGTGTGTGTGTGTGTGTGTGTGTGTGTGTGTGTGTGTGTGTGTGTGTGTGAAGTACTAAACTTGATATTTAAGCTCATTATCTTCAAAGGATGTAGTACTAGAATTTTAAACAATCCAAAGTATTAGTACATTTACACCCAAAGCAATAAATATTCCGGAAATTGTTAATGCCTCAAAGAAAGTGTAATAGTTTTAACGAAACATCTCTGATAGTTATAAAAATTGTACAACATTTATTCCAATTGAAGAGTCAAGCAAATATAGTAAGCATGTTGCATTGTAATCAAAATAGTGCGATATTGATGTGGTGTGCATATGTTTGAAGCTCCCAATAAATTTGATGATCCTTGGCTGACGTCATGTTGTCAAGAAGCTAGAGTAACTTTGAGAGCCTGTAACGCTAATTGTGAAAGTTTATGTAGCAAAAAGAACTCTAGTGAATAAAAGTGATAATTTGTATTAAGTGTGAACGTAATTAAAGGAAACAAATAATTCAAAAGTAACTGAACGAGAAATATTGTCACAGTAATTAATAAAACAGTTTTAGAGAAAATAGAAGTATTGAAACATTTTCCATTCAAAGAATAGTTTGATTTCGTGGGATTTTCTTAAACATCGGCGTGTTGTATCCTTATCGGTGTGCCCCTGTGAGGGAAGGATGAGGTGAGAGGATACTAGAGGTGGCCGGTCTGAGAAGAAACGACAGCAGAGAGCAGAGTCCTTAACAAGTACAACTTTAAACTCCCCGGTGGCGGCTGTCTAACGGACTCCCCTGCCCCTGTGCAGACTGGAGGGGTGGGGGGTGGACCCGAGTGCTTTCCTGAATCGAAGGGGGAGGATTTTCAGAGAGTAATGCACTTGCTAAGTACGCCGAAACGCGCTCCAATATTTGGAACCCTGAAACAGCCTAAGGGATGAAAGGCGAAATGAAATGAAATTAAAAATGAGGCGTAATGGAAGGATAGGACATTTGGGGAATGCACTATACTTCCCAGGATTCGATCCGGGGACCCCCCCCCCCTGAAAAAATCATAAGTCAGGTAATAATATTAAAATGTATTATAATACATTAATTCGCATATTTACAAGAAAGCGTTCTTAATACACTTCACCTTCCACAGAAACAGGTTTTTGAAGTAAATGTCGCAGTTTTGCGTTGCATATGAAGGAAGCAGAGACGACGCTGTTTTACTGGTTCTTTTATCAAGTTTCTTGCGCATCTGTCCCATCTTCCAGTAAATGGACAATTCCTTGCTCCAGTTTCTATTGTTCGCTATGCAGATTGTTGGAACGGTCCGTCCCGGAAGACTTGGTCGTACTCTTGGATATAATCTGAAGTAAGGGGGCAGCTGATGCTGGCAGCTGCTGGTGTTGTTACCTACCTTGCGCGTCAGGTAGAAGTGCGTGCGTGCTCACAAAGTGCGCCTTACCCGAATTATTCACAATAACATCTATCTGCAAAAATCATTTAACGTTACTATTCCTCTAACACGTGTAGTAAGTAGGGGAGATGTAGGTATCCCAATTTTATATTGAGATTTCAGTGCAAGTATATATCTACTGAGGCTCCATGAACCCTTACCAAAAAAGATCCTTGCGAGAAAAAATAAGGAGTATTTGTTCAGCATTTATGGAAAAATCATCCAGAATGAAGAGGTCTTCTGGGGATATTCACAGAAATGTCAAATCATGACTTAGAAACTGCCATGGAACGCCTGTTTGCGTCCGCCACTGGATACTTGCTACTTGGTTGTGAGGTGTTTCACTCTCCGACTGAAAGAGGAGGTAGGGAATAGCAGCTAAACTGACTCCAAGAGACAACGTTGGCATCACTGTACTAATCTCACACGCCTGTCGTCTTATAAATACAAAAGTGAACTCTACAACAAACCATTGCGTAGCTTCCAGCCATTCGCCACGTCTAAATAATACTTTTATGGACAGAACAATAAACTGTAGAAAGTTATGTGCATATTTTTGCATTATGATTTCAGTTGACATTGTGACTGTTTTAGAGTTATGAAACTAACTTACATAGGAGTATTTTTTTATTGATGTCATACATTGGCGGTATTTATAGTTCGTTTCGTGGGCTGTTGCACCATTTTCGCCGTCGGCCACAGATATCTTAGACTCTCTCTGAGGGTGAAGCACCTTATTCTCTTTCATTAACCATGTTTAATACTTCTAAATAGCTGGATAAAAATATTGCTCTCATATTATCTCAAACAGCGTTCTGATTATGAGATGCAGCATAATGGCCGATTTGTTACCAATGTCATCTTTGATGCGTGAACTAACAAACATATGAAACTGACACTGTATTTTGTTTATTGCTCCGGGCTTCTCCAGAAACTTGTCCGCCCCGAGGGTGATTTCTTTGTTTCTACCGATTTTCCTGTCAAGCCAAATGTGATCATCACTGAACAGAATTTAATCGGCAAGGAGTCCTGAGTTCCATTCCAGACTACGGAGTAGGAATTTTTCTCCCACTAGGATTATTTTCTATCCTCGCCACAGTCTGGAAGTGTGAATGTGTGTGCGTGTGTGTGTGTGTGTGTGTGTGTGTGTGTGTGTGTGTGTGTGTGTGTGTGTGTGTGTGAATTTAATGTATGAAAACCCAGTCGAGGACTTCATTGCCTATAGCCTTATGTCATATAAATATTCTATAGACATCTGTAAATCTTTTCTTCCAAATAACTTCCCCAACTGGCCATTTTTAAAATTCCAGCGAAATATCACCATATTTAAAAGGAACGAATTTTAAGAGAAATAACTTCATAAAAGTGATATACTTCAATATATTATCAGTTTACGTAAGTATCAGAAAATGCTAGTGGTATATTTCTTTGAAAATGTGAAGACAGTTTTTAAAAATTGTATTTTTTAGCTAGTTGAAAGTATTTAATTCTGTTATCTAAAAAGTGTTCGAACTATAACATTGAGCTTTTGCACAGACATTTCTTTATTTATTCATATTATGTCTGACATTTTGGCAGCGCCGTAGCTGAGCGGTTAGAGCGTTTGCCTACCACCTGGGTTCGATCCCAGGGACCCACATGTAGTATTCCTAGTGGACGAAGCTGCGTCTGGGGGGTGTTCTCCGAGTTCTACGGTTTCCCCCGCCACTCAAAGATTTGACTATCGCTCAAAGTCTACTGTATTTCCATGCTTCCCTTCTACGTACAAGGAAATAAGCAATAAGATAATTTCTGCAAGTGTTTATCTCGACTAACATGAAGAAGATAGTTTGTATAAATACTTAGTACAAGAGTAGACAAATTTATGAGTGCAACACGTTAGATTTTTTCCATTAATATGAATTTTAGACTCCAAAATGCTCCCCACACTAAATTTATTCTTCCACCTTTGGTGGTTCCACCTTTTGTTACAGGAAATACGGGTAATTAGTTATTGTTCCCAGCATTCGTCTAGTAACTCGGAAAAACCCCGGAGAAAAATCCAAGGGTCAGAAAGGTCGAAGCCATGACCTCCCGAATGCGGGCCTGGTGTCAAGGTCTGTTCAATCCTAATTTGTAATTTAAATATTTAATTTTGTTTATTAAGGATTCTTCTTAAATACAGTAGTTTTCCTTCAGCCCAAATTCATTTTGCTCCTCCATAGATTTCTGCCCTGCGCATCTTCTTCTTTGAAGTCTTTGTCGATCATGTTGATGCAAATATTTACACATATCAATTTTGTTACATTTTTTACTTAAATTTAAATGGTGTTGTTAATCGCTGTAAATAATGACAGTCACCAGAGGATTGCATTTGATTGATAACACAGTGAGAGCAGATGATCTTCCTGTTGCTCCTGCACACACACACACACACACACACACGCACGCACACACACACACACACACACACACACACACACACACACACACACACACACACACACACTGCTGTTTCCTGCAGCTGCTGCTGTTTCTTCTTCTTCCTTCCTGTTCTGTGAATGCAGGGCGTGCTCTTATCTCGCGAGAGGATGCGAGAGGATTTCAATCAACAATTTTCGCAATTCATGTGCAGCAGAACATCTATTCTTTCCTCACCTCTTCTGTTTTTCTTGATCTTCTCGCGTCTTCTCTCTTCATCTGTTCTGTTCTCTCTCCCTTCTTTTATTTTCTCCCCTCCATTACTCTCCTCTCCTCTTTCCTTCACTTTTCTTCCGCTTGCTATTTGTTTCCTTGAAACTATTCTACAACAATTTTACGCCGGCCAAAAAATATAACAAAAATAGCATCGTGGCTTAGTTGTCAGCACCAAAATCGGCGAAAGTAAAAGGCTCTGAAAATAATGTAAAAAAATAAAAAAAGAGCTGAAAAGAGTCGTAAGATCACGAAAAACTTGTGTGCTAAAAGCTACAAGCAGCTGCATAAGAAACAAAAATAGCAGAGGTCTAAAAAAGAAGACTAACGGGTCATTCTCTGGAAAGGCACCGACATAATATGGAAACATCTCCGCAGATGTCGTTGTTTCTGAGACTGCGGCCATTAAAAATCAGTGTCCAGGTGTGCGCACATGGTCTGACTCCATGACTAATGGTCATATTACTCTGAAACGTCTACAGTTTGTTGATTGTGGTTTTAACTTACCATTAACACAGATGATGAATGAAGTGAATCATTTCAAAGGGTGAAACCAGACGGTAGGGTTGTAGCGAATCGTCTGGAAAAATCTCACCTGGATCTTTACCCAATATTCTGAATATTCATACATAAATCCACAAGGCCTAGCAGTTCTTCCTCAATATCTTGACGATTCCAGAATACTTTTTGGGGGATTGGATACTTGGTGAATACTATTTGAACTACTTTCATATGAAACAGGCAAGGAAGTGGTTTAAATATATTTATAACAGCTAAATCTGAATTCATATCAACTAGAGAAAATTGTTTAAATTTGCAACAATTCTATTTCTCAAAATGTCGATATTTGTCTCCCCCAGGTGAAGGTTGGACGGAATAAAAGTTAGAGATTAGAGAGTTGACTCTAAATTACTATTCCTTTGCCTTAAGTCAGGAAAAACCTACCTCAAAATTAAATCTTGAATGGATAATTTAAAGCTCATAAACCTGCCCTCTTATGTTTCGATTAAAATCTAAAATTAACAAAAAACTTTTCCTATGAGGAAACGGAAACATTGATTAAAGTCGTCAATCGCGTCTTATATCTACCGAACTACCTGCGATTTCTATCAAGTAGTGGAGGGAAGGAAGGTACGTACGTAAGAAAGAAGGGAGCCGGTGCATAAAGAGAATGGGCCGGTGGGGGGGGGGGGGGGTAGGTGTACCATCTGTCCTTTTAGGGAACGCCATGTGCACGTATCCAACTGTTGCTTTCTTTAGGGTAGAGGGGGACGCCGATGTAGCCCCAACCTGACAACCTGGAGGATTACCCATCCTGTTTTTCTATATCCGTGGAAGGAGAAGGAATCACGTGGTTCTTGTGAGGTGCTAGGGGGGGGGGGAGGGGCAGAGCAAGTTGAAGTAATGATTTCCGTAAGTCATAAAACAACAAAATGATTTTTATTGACGTTTAGCTGATCTAAGACTTCCTGCTTCCATCAACCTAGGCATGCACAATCTTTGGGCCTGAGATTTTCAATAATTAATGAGCAATTCTTCAAATATACGGTATAATTTCATGTCATTTCTATAATGAATCAAATTTATTTTTAAAGAAAACATTTTCAAGACCTGACAGGCGGTGAAATTGTATTGTAATTAAAACTCTCCAGAAAATAACTCAAATCTATATATTTTACTAAGATTTGGATTTCATTCCTCGTATTATGTTATTCTTTCTATTGTATATTTATTTTTTTATATCCAAGTAAACATTTTGTATCAAAAGTTTCGGAACATAAAAGGTTCAATGTTAAAAAGAGGTGTGCGGACGTGCGAGCGAGCAATCGTGCGCGCGTGCGCCTGCCCATAGCATAATTCAAAGGTTAAATTTCAAATAACCATTAATTGATATATAGGTTCAGCATATTCGAAAAGTGTAAGATTTTCTAGAAGCCCCCCCCCCCCCCCAACCCAAACTATTCTTCACGTGGCAAGCTGTTCGTTATTTGTGATTAATATCACAATATACTGAATTGTTTTGCAAAAAAAGCCTGTGAATATGTTTGCAGATATTAGGTTGTTACTTGAATACTGGAATTTTCTAATCTTTCGTGTCTTATAGTATCTGGTATTGATATCTTTGAAACGATTTATCTATATGTTTCTTTTGTATATTCATCGGAGTGCAATTTTGAAACTACTTAAGTTTTGTGGGGTAATTACTTAGCAGGTTTATATGCTCTTATATTTCTAAGCCAGGATCTCAATTCCTCACGTTTTTTCTGTTCATTGTGCCTGTTCTAACTCAGTTGTGATTGTTGGAAAATCTCGTCTGCAGGCGTTGGCGACGTAAAAACTACAGTTACCATATAACTGAGAAGATTTAATCCTTGTATGCCTTACACCTTTTTATCTTCTTTATTGGTGTGATATGTATTTATAACACAGGTACACTTAATAAAGTGTAATTTATTTTTCTCTTCTAGACCTCAAACATATTATATTCCTTCTACCAGGCTTTGCTATTTGTTTCACCAAAATATACAACGACCGGCTTCCAAAGACTAAATTTTTCATTTTCTTTTGAAGGCTTAAAAAGGAACCACCTCGATGACTGCGTTAGCCTACAGCAAATGTATTACTGCTGCCTAATTCAAATAGTCTCTTACATGCGCTACAGGAAGTGGTTGGAAAAAAAGATCTTGTATCACTGCCTTATAGAATATCTACAATGAAATTAAATTATGATGAGATTAAGTCATTGATCTATTCAAAAAATGGAAGTTTTTAACTATTTTAATGACACTATAAAATATGTTTGAGAAACAAAGAAAAAATCTGATGTGTTACAGTCACATGGCTTTCTCTACTCTTGTACTAACCATTCTTACAAACTCTTATTCCTATATCTTCTTCGTGTTAAACATTTGTACAAATTATCTTATTGCTTATTTCCTTGTAGGTACAAGGAGAATATTAGAATACAATAGACTTTGTGCGATAGTCAAATCTTTTAAAGCTTTGAGATTCCGTTCTCTTTGCACACTTAACATATAAAAAAAATGAACATCGATGTTGCATTTCACGAAAGTTTTAAGTTTTCCGAAACTCACACACATAACAAGGAGTATCTCCGAAATGGTTCACCCAACAAGAAAATTTATTGAGACATAAATTGTGTATTTTAGCAAGATCTAAATTTTTTGTATAGTATGATTTGGTCTATCTCTAACGGTTTACCAGTTATGCAAAGGTGGTCCAGAGTAAATACGACTACAGGGACTATAACCAGAAAATTCAAGATAAACATTTCACTTGCCATCAAAATATCTCAAACATATGCCATTTTAATTAAAATCGTTAGAGCCATTTTCAAGAAAATTAAAATTTTCGAAAAAATTTCCATGTAAAGGGTAGTTTAGGGTGGGGCTAGTTTCTTCAAAATCTTCGTGTCGCATCCTTGAAAGACACTTAACTTAAGTACTAAATTTGGTTTTTAAGCTACTTTTCGTTTTTGAGTTATGCTGTCCACTGACACAGACTGACACACATAGACACACACACATGGACCTTACCAGTAGAGAAAGTAAAACTCAAATAATATAGACCTAAGTGGATAAGTCATATTAAAAGAATGAATAGAGAGGAATTATTATTCCAGTTTAATAATTACAAAGCAATAGGGAAAATAAATTTTGTAAAAACATAGCTATAGACAGAAATGTCCAATGCATGGGGGGGGGGGGGGGGGGGAGATAAGCCATGTGAATGTTACATATGCAACTTCTTGACCTTGAGTGCCCTACATCTTACAGAAGAGCAGCTGAGGAAAGGTGGATGGATGCTGATGCTCCTATGTCGGCAGGAAGCGAGCAAGAGCGGAAGTTCCTGACGTAGCTAGCCTACTTCCGTGAGCTAGGTAGTAGTATACCACATAACTGTGTCACACGTGTGCGGCGGACACGTGTTTGCACATTGTCATAACAAAAACAAGGAAATGCCATTTTACATTAGTGCTGAAGATGACACTGGTACCAAAATGTTCCTGTCATTGCCATATACTTACCTACCTACAATATTAAATATTATTTTCGTACTTAATATTGAATGTATATATAATTAATTAACACCTTATAGAGATAATTGGTTAAACCATTTGGAACAAATGTCACAAAATAGAAATAACAATGAAATATCAACCAATAGAAATTGAATTGGAAAAGAGTTTGACTTAAGGTCTAATCCGTGAAGGAAAAAGAAAAAGAACTATATTTCATCAAAACTTTCGAAGCATTGCCTTGGTCTTTTTAATCTGAAAATAAAAAAATTATAACTTCACAGATATAACAATTTAATTTTTCTCAAAATTTAAGCAAATAAACATATGGATAGAACAAACACGAAATTTAATCCAAAACATCAATCTCCAAGACTTTCACTGCCATCTTTTGTGCTCATCTGTAAACTCTTTTTGCAAAAGCATTTTTCCATGCCCTTGAAAATCCACACTTTTTCCTTGACATCTCGGAAAACAAGTTCAAGAAATGAAAACAGCATTGAAAAAATCGTAAAAGTAACAAGTCTAAAAAAATTACCTACTATAAAAAAGTTACTGGGAGTAAATTTGGTGCTTTAAAGATTTTTTAAAGGCATATTTTTAAATAGTAAGTTTTATGTTATACTAATCATAGGACACTATCAATATTAATTCTCGAGATTTTTATAAAAAATTCAGCATTTTGCTATTGTCAATAGCCTTGAGTCTATATTAACAGCTGAAAACCCATTTTCTCGCTGTAATTGTATTCGGAAGAAAATAATAATAATGATGATAATAATATATAAAAATTCCACTTTATATATGTGCTTCCTTATATACGTTTTCAGCTATCTCAAGCTAAATCAAATCAGAAATAGCTATGTTTGTAACTTCATGAATACTTTATAAATGATACTAATGTTTTCTTGATGGCAGAGTAAATGAACAGTGTTAAACGTTTTGCAGAATTACAATTTTTTCCTTTGAACTATGGAACACACATTGGAGAAAATTAATTTGAGTTCGTAAATAAATTCAAAGCATAAATTAAATTCTAAAGAGTTATATAACTTAACCAACGAAACATTTTAAGTAATGAACAATAAAATAATATCCCTTATTTGTTTGTAGTAGCAAACCTGGCAGCCTTCTTAGCAGGTGGCTAAAATTTCAAAGCAGTCTGTTAAGAATTAGGAAATTTCAACATTAAACAAAATATATTTATTTTGTGTACAAGTTATTTAGTTCAATCATGCAAGTCAAGTTATTCACAAATTATTATTAATATTAATATTTCCTTTTTACCAAACTAAATCAAACATGTTATGTTCCCAAATTATATTCAAAATACCAGATAGATTTTTCGTTCACGTAGAACTTTTCTCAAAATTTGTGCAAATTTTGTCTTAAAACTAGCCAGGGATTCACATACTGAGTTGATAGAAGTTTCCAGACGAAACTACCCCTGAAGATGTTATTGTACTAATGCATGTTGCGTCTCTGTATTTATCCGCCCGAATGGCAATGAACTCCGCAAAACCGTGAAGAGGGTGGGGTGGGGTTTGAAGGTGGCGTCACAGCAGCCAGACCTTTCTTTTCTTCTCTTTCAAAGGAACCAACCTCACTTCTATAATCTTGTTTTTCTTTTCTTCTTGTGACCATCTGCTCCTTGCTGGCGGACGACACACCCGCTACTATACATCGGAAAAGTTCGGCATATTTCGGGCACGCGTCTGTCGTGTGCCTTGTTATGTCGCGTGCCTCTGTGGCACGCTTCCCCAAATTTTCCATAAAAAGAGTATTGCAGAATTTACGCACGTGGAGGGCGTGCAAGTATCTCTTATTAGGGAGAGCTCCGTGCTCTCGAGAATGCTAGAGTCAGTAGCTTAACTTGCTGTCGACATTTATTCGGATCGTCATAAAGAATAAACAATTGCAACCTTAACAAAAGCACTCGCAGGGGAGAGGCAGCTATAGCGTTTGTTTACGTTTAGTAGACATTGTTTTACTTTTTACTGGTTCATTCTTGCCTCTTACAACCTACATAAGTAATTTAAGTGAATGGTTCACATACTGGGCACGCATTGATAATATATGTGAAAAAAGGATCATTTATTTTATTAAGAACCATTCTGATTGTTGTGGAATTATTTTGATTTTCTCTACCATTGAAGCATCGAAACATTCTATGGAGATATCAGGAGAAATATAAACATTTATTTATTCATTTATTTAATTATTTATTTAAATAACTATTTATTTAGTTATTTATTTAGTTACTTATTTAGATATTTAATTACTTATATGGTTTAACGGGACAAATGCAAGTGACTTGGAGAATTTAATGTCGTGTCGGCAAGTTGTCATGGTAGTTCAGTGGTTAGATCAGACACGAAGATCCGTGGTTCAAATCCTGGCTATGGAATTGAATTGAATTAAAAAATTAAAAAATGAATAACAACCTTCCGTTTGAGGAAAGTATAAGTATGGCAAAACTCATACAAATAACAAGGAATATCTCCGAAATGGTTCATTCCACAAGAAATGCACAAGTTTGTTTTAACAAGATCTACATGATTTGGTCTATCTCTTACGATTTACCAGTAATGCAAGTCGTCCAGAGTACCTATATCCAGAAAATTCAAAATATGCATTTCATTTGTCTTAAAAATATTTCAAACATATGACATTTTTGAGAAAATCAAAATTTTCGAAAAATTTTCCATGTATAGGGTAGTTTAGGGTGTAGGAATTTTCTTCAAAATGTTGGTGTTGCATCCTTAAAAGACATTAAGGTCAAATACCAAGTTTGGTTTTTAATCGACTTTCCTTTTTTTTAGTTATGCTGTCTACAAACTGACTCACACAGACACAGACACACAGACACACACACATACATACACACACACACACACCAGGGGACCTCAAAACACATATTTCTGGTGAAATCTCGACATCGTATTTTTGGGTCAAATACAATACTCCCCTAGTTACTATGCGTAGTAGATAAAGTAATAACGTATCCCCTTCTTGAGAACTTGGCTACTAGAGTATAAATATAAAGTTATTTAAAGTTGTGTGGTCGGGGATAACTCAACTAATATCGTCAATTAACACGTCATTTGAGCGAGCACCCGGACAAAAAATAGGAGTAACAAAAAACGCTACATCCATTGGTTGTGTCTGGTCTCGTCTCGGGAAGATTCCTCAAGGACTCAAGGTGTCCTGAATGAACTGAATAGGGAGACTTGTCCCGGAGGCAAGAACCGGAAGCTGTGCCACCGAGAAGCCACTTCCTGTAGCAGTGGGAACACGTGGACCACACGTGTTATAGGAAATAATATCACGTTTGATAGGGAGTCTTTTAAATGCAAGAGGAAAACCGCAAGTTTGACAAGAGATATCCCGGCAAAAAACAAAACAAAACTACGACTCTGAAGATGGCGCGGCAATGAGGGTTACTCAAGGGAGAGATAACATGGGGAGAGAAAGTCGTGTGAACATAACTTTGATATCCTTAAAGTCACTAGATGGGTTGCACCTCAGTTTGCGAGCAATCAGTTAAGCCTGTATGTGAACACCGACTATGAATCTTTCACATGACATGAATTGTTTTATGTGAAACTCAAAATGTCATCTGTTAAAGGTAAACTATAAACTTTGTTAATGTGGGAACAAACACTACAAAGGCGATACAGATTATCAGGAAGTTGTGCTCACTTTGTTATTGTTTGCCTACAATAACTTAGAAGAAGTCATAGGCTTCTCATAAACAGCAACACAAAGCTATTGTTTTACCAGGTGACACAGTTACATCGTGTCAAAAGATGGGGCACAAGTGTACGTATAGACACTCTCACACTAGTTTTATGAAAGGCTCGCTAACTGATGTCATAATAATCTTACACTAAAACGTGTCACTGAACATATGTTACTTCCTGACAGTCGTTTAACTGGAAAACCCCATACGTGTCTATAAAACTGTGTTCTTCTTCTTCTTCTTCTTCTTCTTCTTCTTCTTCTTCTTCTTCTTCTTCTTCTTCTTCTTCTTCTTCTTCTTCTTCTCCCTCTACACTCCATTTATTAGTCAGATTGCCTGTTCCGCGTTCTTTTGTTCAGCTCTATCTCTTTCTTGGATATCATACTTCTCTTGTTTGAATTCATATATTTTCAGTTCAATTCTTACGTCAGACATTCTCGTCAGATGTTTTCAGTTCTCTTTGGTCTCTTCGATTTTAGCCTGTGTTTTATATATACCTAGTTTTTCTCGGATATCTGAGAAAGAGATATCTTCTAGCGCAACCTTTCATTTCTGTGGCTTGTAATTTACTTTCTTTCTATTCATAATCCAGGACTCGTTACTATACATTAATGCTGGTACTGCATTGCTTTAAAAATGTGAGTTTTGTATCTTTCCTGGTTGTTTTTGTAACGCTTTTGTTATCGAGCCGCATATTTGCTGGTATTTGTTTATCAAAACAGAGGCATAAGCCTGTTGGACACAGTATATAAAGCGTATGCAACAATTATTAATAAAAACCTGAATCATGTATAAAATTGTTATTCGAACAGTAATTTAAACTAGCAGAGTTATTTATATTCTCACCACAGAGAAAACTTCACTATAATTTTTGGGTGAGAAACTGGTGATGTTTGGCTGTCGAAGGGGACGTTCAGAAATTTTGGGTATCAATAACTTTTGTGAGACTTGGGCTCAACTTGGTGGAGGAGTAAGGGGGAGAGATAAAGCGTGTATGTGGTGGAAACTGGGTGCCTAAGATATCCCCCAGGTCTTGCTAAAGCTGAATGGTGAAGAAGAAAGAATATGTAGGTACATACGGACAGATGGTACCTACCTTTCTTTTCCTTTATTTCTGTTGAGGTATCTCCTCCCGAAGTGACAGGGTCTGCGAAGAATAAGGCTACCTGATTACCAAGGTGCTCTGAAAACAACTGCACCAACATCCCAACAGCTGTCACCCAATTTCTTTCAGCATTTTTATCTCTTCTTGGATTATCACATCTTGGGGCACTATCTTGGTCACTATGTGGTTGTGCTACAATCAAATCTTCCTCTATCATCTGTTTGTCAGTCCTATTGTAATGTCAGTTATCCAGTGGTCAGCTATTCTCCTGGTTTCTGCAGCCAAAGTACCTACTCATTGTAAATAGGACTACATAGACTATAGCTAGAAAAAACACAGTATACCCACACTTCATTTGCCATAAACATATCCTAAACATACCGCATTTTAATCAAAATAGACCCATTTTTGAGAAAATCAAAGTTTTCGAAAAAATTGTCATGCAAAGGGTAGTTAAGGGAGGAGGAATTTTCTTCAAACTCTTCGTTTCGCATCCTTCAGAGATATTACATTTAAATACCAACTTTGGTTTTTAACCGTCTTTTCGTTTTTGAGTTATGCTGTTCACTGACACATACAGACACTCATTCACTTACTCACTCACTCACTCACTCACTCACTCACTCACTCACTCACTCACTCACTCACTCACTCACTCAGTCACTCACTCACAAGAACCTTTTTCTAAAACTGATTTTTTCTGGATTCAGGGGGCCTCAAAACATAAATTTCTAGTGAAATCTCAACATCGAAATTTTGGGTCGAATACAATTATGCTACTTGCTATACATAGTATAGAAAGTAATGAATTTGTTTTATAAGCATCTTATGCACAAAGTTTTGAATTTTTACTTTTTCTACTGGTAAGTAGAAAGGAGTATTGTATTCCACCCAAAAATTCGACCTCGAGATTTCATCGCAAATGCATGTTTTGAGGCCCCCTGAATAAAACAAAAGCACTTTTAGAAAAAAGTTCGTGTGTGTATGTGTCAAGTCTGTGTGTCTATGGACAACATAACTCAAAAACGAAAAGTCGAGTAAAAACCAAAGTTGTTATTTAGGTTTAATGTCTTTCAAGGATGCGACAAGAAGATTTTGAAGAATGCAGCCCTACCCTAAACTATCCTATGGAAATTTTTTTTCAAAATTTTGATTTTCTTGAAAATGTCTCTAACGAATTTGATTAAAATGGCACACGTTGCAGATATTTTTATGACAAATGAAATGTATATTTTGAATTTTCTGGCTATAGTCTATGTACTCCTGTTTAGTCTGGATGACTTTTGAATAACTCTAAAGCATAAGAAATAGACAAAATCTTACTGTACAAAAATGTAGATCTCGCTAAAACAATTTATGTCTGAGTAAATTTTTTTGTAGAGTGAACCATTTCGGAGATATTTCTTGTTATGTGTGTCAGTTTTGGAAAAGTTAAAACTTTCGTGAAATGGGACATCGTTGTTTATTTTATATGTTAAGTGTGCAAAGAGAATGGGATCTCAAAGCTTTAAAATTTTTCACTATCGCTCAAAGCCTACTGTATTCTAATATTCCCCTTGTACCTACAAGAAAATAAGCAATAATATAATTTGTACAAATTTTTATCTCAACTAACACGAAGAAGATATGAATAAGAGTTTGTAAGAATGGTTAGTACAAGAGTAGAGAAAGTCATTTATTAAGACTATTTCACCAATTAAAGGATGACAAAGCCTATGAAATGTTATTTAAATGCTGTATTGTAATTGCTAACCTCTTCAAAGAAACATGTACCTAGCATGAATTTATACATCGGCGTCCATTGGCACGGCTCACAAGATTATCGTATTGATCCTGCAAGTTTTGATACGTTGGCAGTTGGAGTAACAGTACAAAATTTGTCAAACTATTCCAAACAGATTTCGTGCAATATTTTGTATCCTAAGGCTTTCCTCTTCGAGTTATTTAATCTATTTCAGTATTAGTTGGTTCAGCGAAGCGAGAGTCAGCTAATTTTAACATTTGAATTCTAGCTCTGTTGCGTCAAATTACTAAACCTGTTGCACATCTGTAGCACAGTGCAGCTAGATTCCCAAACCTGATCATAAAATAAGAAAAGCAGCGGAAGTAATTGTTTAAAATTCGGAGGTGATAATAAAATCTTATTTTTTTCGCGAATGAAGGCTGACATTGGTTGAAATTTGAAATTGTTACGCATATGATTGGCTGATTTCAACCAAGTGGAATAGTCTAGGAAATCCTTCAAATTAAACCAGAAATTTTAACATGCGCAAAGAGCATTTAGGAAGATTCAGCGAAAAAATCTCCATAACAGTTTCATAAAAAAATCTGATGTGTTGCACTCACATGACTTTCTCTACTCTTGTACTAACCATTCTTACAAACTCTTATTCCTATATCTTCTTCGTTTTAGTTAAGATAAACATTTATACAAATTATCTGCTTTGTGCCATAGTGAAATATTTGAAAGCTTTGAGATTCCGGTCTCTTTGCACACTTAACATACAAAAAAATTAACAACGATGTTCCATTTCACGAAAGTTTTAAGTTTTCCAAACTCACACACATAACGAAGAATATCTCCGAAATGGTTCACCCTACAAGAAAATTTATTCAGATATAAATTGTGTATTTTAGCAGGATCTACATTTTTTGTATATTATGATTTGGTCTATCTCTAACGGTTTACCAGTTATGCAAAAGTCGTCCAGAGTAAATACGACTACAGGGGGCTATAGTCAGAAAATTCAAGATATACATTTCATTTGTCATTAAAATGTCTCAAACAATGGGCATTTTAATAAAAATCGTTACAGCCATTTTCAAGAAAATTAAAATTTTCGAAAAATTGTCCATGTAAAGGGTAGTTTAGGGTGGAGCTATTTTCTTCAAAATCTTCGTGTCGCATCCTTGAAGGACATTAAATTTACATACCAACTTTGGTTTTTAACCGACTTTTGGTTTTTGAGTTATGCTGTCCACAGACTGAAAGACACACATGGACTTTTTTTCTAAAAATGCTTTTTTTGGATTGAAGGGGTCTCAAAACATATATTTCTGGTGAAGTCTTGGCATCAAATTTTTGGGTGGAATACAATACTTCCCCCACTGACCAGTAGAGAAAGTAAAACATTGAACAAGGTGGAACGTTGGTGTTAGTGTTAGTGGCAGTATAATGATTATGTAGCGAAGAGAAGCAAATGATTCTTCTCTCATCCTTGAGCCGCGATGCCACCTACACACAATAGCACTATTGTGACTGCGACATTGCATATCTCTTTCCGTCTTGAGTCTTATCTGCTCTCATTGTAACCCTTCTACTTCCTACACGCTCCGTGCAAATAGGACCTAGTGCGCTGCCATACACAGAGAAAGTTCAAACAAGTCAAGAACTTATCTTCCTCGTCGCAAACCACAAAGAGCTTACTCAGGAATAAGCCAACTTGTATTTAACTTTGTCACTCTTTCTTGCCCTTCCTTATGCAGGTTTTTGGTGATCTCATAAAATCACATCATTTCTTAACAAAGAATTGATCCACAGTCATCTGTTTTAAACAGGTGTGGCGTTTGAACGAAGTGTGTTGGGCTAACGCTCCAAGTACGCCATAATATTTGTCAGCAACTCCCAATTCAGCAGCTATTTTCTTCAATGTTTCTCCTTTATCTGTTCGATTAATAGCATCAGTCATAACTCAAAAACTAAAAGTCGCTTACAAACCAAATTGAGATTCAGGGAGGTGTACGGATCAAGGTCAACGCTTCCTTCCGGCAGTATAGCTGGTGAGAGATACCGCGTCAGCACCGTGTGACACACTGCTAAATCTTTCTTAAACTCAACAGGTAGCATTTATATAATAGAGTACGTATTACCGTAATTTATGCAGTAACCGTACAATGAATCAAACTAAAAGGCAAATATTTGGTGTTCTTATAGTTACGTACATTATCTAATATTTAGCACATACTTGGATCGAGAGCGATAGTCAAATTTTTTATTCTTAACTCCGTTCTCTTTGCACGGTTAACAATAAGTTCTCCAAAACTTGCACAAATATCGAGAAATATATATGAAATGGTTCACTCTACAAAGAATAAATATTTAGACATAAATTGTGCGTTTTAGCAATATCTACATTTTTTGTACAGTAAGATTTGGTTTATCTCCTATGGTTTACCAGTTATGCAAAAGTCATCCAGAGTAAATAGGACTTCACGGGCTATAGTCAGAAAATTCAAGATATACATTTCATTTGTCATGAAAATATCTCAAATCAAAATCGTTAGAGCCATTTTCAAGAAAATCAAAGTTTTCGAAAAAATTTTCATGTAAAGGGTAGTTTAGGGTGGGGCTATTTTGTTCAAAATCTTTGTGTCACATTCTTGAAAGACATTAAACTTAAATACCGACTTTTCGTTTTTGGTTACGCTGTCCAAAGACTGAGACACACTCACACACACACACACACGCACACACACACGAACCTTTTCCTAAAATGTTTATTTTAGGAAACGAAGCATATATTTCTGGTGAAATCTTGATATCGAATTTTTCAATGAAATGCAATACTTCCCCTAGTAATACGTGTTTTCGAAAACATCACAGGAAGTGTTTATATCAGTGCACCTAATGAAATAACGCAAGTGGAGCTGTGGGTTATAAATATTCAGCTAACAAGGAGGAATGTTTTTACTTGATGAAGCTGCGATTAGTACACAGCCTGAAGAACCGGACTGTGCCCAGAGCGAAGAGTGAGGTCAGGTGGTCAACCCCCATGCAATTAAAGTAATGTCAAGTGCATACTAAAAACGGAATGGGTTCCATTAAAGAGTACGTGCCCTGACCTAGGGTAACCAGGAAGGTTCTCTTGTTATGCATCTTCACGTGGTCGCTGTTTCCCCTCCCCTTTTTTTTATCGACGTCACGTGGCCAGCATCTGCATCAGGCACTCTACAGAATATTCTGATTGGGGAGGGGCATTCCTATTTGCTGCAGCTTTCAACTTTCTGCAAAAGCAGGTTTGTGTCTACCAATAGAGGAACTATTACATTCCACACAGAGTAAATTCACTAACCGGAAATGCATGTTTTATAGTCCTCGAAATACACCACCAAAAGCATTTTTAATAAAAAGCTGTGAAACTCCAAAACGAAAAAAAATGTGTTACTCTTGTACGTATTATTCTTACAAACTCTTATTCCCCTGTCTTCTTCATGTTGGTCGAGATAAACATTTGCAGAAATTATTGTTAAGTGATAGTCAAATCTTTTAAAGCTTTCAAATTCCGTTCTCTTTGAACGGCCAAGAGATAAAAAGGTGAATAACGAACCTTCTATTTGAACCTCCTATTTATAGGTATTACAAAACTAACACAAATATCTCCACAAAAATGCATTTGAATAACTTGGGTGTTTTAACAAAATCTACATTTTTGGTATAGTAAGATTTGGTCTATCTCTTACGGTTTACCAGTTACGCAAACGTCATCAAGTTCTGGCTAGAGCCAGAAAATTCAAAATATACAGTTCATTTGCCATAAAAATATATCAAATTTATGTATTTTGATCAAAATGTTTCGAGCCATTTTTGAGAAAAGCAAAATTTTCCTTCTAAGGGATAGGTTAGCGTGGAGAAATGTTCTTCAAAATTTTCGTGTCACATTCTTAAAAGATATTAAACTTAAATACCAACTTTGGTTTTTGAGCCATGCTGTCCACACGCGCGCGTGCGTGTGGACATTTTTCTAAAAATGCTTGTATTATTCAGGGGGCTTCAAAACATTTCCGGTGAAATCTCGACATCGAAATTTTGGGTCGAATACTACACTTCCCCTACTTTCTATACCTTTTACAGGAAGTAGAAATTATAGAAAAGTGTGTGTGTGTGCGTGTGCGTGTGTGTGTGTGTGTGTGTGTGTGTGTGTGTGTGTGTGTGTGTGTGTGTGTGTGTGTGTGTGTGTGTGTGTGTGTGTGTGTGTGAGCTATGTATATTTGTTTCATAGATATTTTTAATTATTCCACTTGTAGGGTACACTTGCCCAATTTCGTGATATGCCTTATTTTGTGAGGCAGTATTTATCCTCCCTCGTGGTGCAAGATAGGTGCGGAAGCTGGGATCTCACAACACATTCAGAGAGGTCATTCTCCCTTTCACTACCTGTAGGGATGTAAAGGTCATTATCCTTCTGAAAGGGTTGCTACAGTCAATATTCATGAGAACTTGTGTGAAAAAGAGGTTTAAAATGCAACAGTAATAATCTAAATTTATTCAGCCCTTTGAGTACAGATTATTTACTCTGTTGTTCAAAGCTATTATAAACTTAACACATATAAGTATTGTCGAGATTTCACCGGAAATATATGCTTGTGAGCCACTGAATCAAAAATAGCATTTTTAGAAAAAGGTCCGTATGTGTGTCTGTGTCTGTGGACAGCATAACTCAAAAACGAAAAGTCAGTTGAAAACCAAAGTTGGTATTTAAGTTTAATGTCTTTCAAGGATGTGACACCACCATTTTGAAGAAAATAGCTCTTCTCTAAACTACCCTTTAGATGGAAAAGTTTTCAAAAATTTTGATTTTCTTGAAAATGACTCTGACGATTTTGATTAAAATGTCATATATTTGAGATATTTTTATGACAAATGAAATGTATATCTTGAATTTTCTGCCTATAGCTCCTGTTGTCGTATTTACTCTGGACAACTTTTGTATAACTGGTAAACCGTAAGAGATAGAGCAAATCATACTATACAAACAATGTAGATCTTTTTAAAATACACAATTTATGTCTCAATAAATTTTCTTGTAGGGTGAACCATTTCGGAGATATTCCTTGTTATGTGTGTGGGTTTTGGAAAACTTAGAACTTTCGTGAAATGGATCATCGTTGTTCATTTTTTATATGTTAAGTGTGCAAAGACAACAGAATCCCAAACATTTGACTATCGCACAAAGCCTACTGTATTCTAACATTACCCTTGCACCTACAAGAAAATAAGCAATAAGTTGTACAAATGTTTATCTTAACTAACACGAAGAAGATATAGGAATAAGAGTTTGTAAGAATGGTTAGTACAAGAGTAGAGAAAGTCATGTGAGTGCAACACATCAGATTTTTAATATATGCATTGTTACATGGTTAATCCTTAGCATCACGAAATTGGGTAGATTTACCCTATGCCGCCTTTAACGGCAATGGTCATATCTGTAGGGTTTTTCTTTTTTCTTTTTTTGTTTTAATTTTGGAACATACAGCCTATCAGTAAAGGTATCAACTCGTAAACAGTGGTTTCTTTGGATTTTGTACTTAGATCATACGCTCTCATTCATATTTCTGGAATAATCTTGGCTAGAAAAAAATTACACACCTCAGCCGGATATCAAACCCGGAACCTCTCTATAGCAGGCAAGTGCTATACCGACTGAGTTATGGTACAAATACATTTCTTTTATTGTTGTTTCATGTCACCTAATGTACGTTGGTCTCTTCACCTGAGTCAGTGCTTTCCATACAGGTGTCTTTAGTTGCGTAGTTGCCTTCTGTATCACTTACTTGAACTCGCTGATAGATGGTCTTAGCTGTGTAGTTGCTTTCCTGATGCTTTTGAGCAACGAATGTGGAACCTTTGGTTGGTGTTTGAGTGTAATCACTGTGATGGAACACAGATGGCCTTAGTTGCGCTCTCACCATCTTGTTCCTATTATTTTATTTTTACTTCGTTTTGCTCTGAAAGTGGAACTATGATTCGTGTTAAGGAATATCCAATCTTATATTTACTTAAAGACTGAGGGAGATCACGAGGAAAAACCAGACAAATGAGGCAGTACACAGTATTTTGAACCGCGACCTCCTGAGAGTGACATTTCACTTGGTTTAAGTCTTAAAGACTAAGAAGAAAATCATGCTCCTTGTGTAACCACGAGAAGATGAAAATAATGATCGAACTAAACCTCAACTAAATATCCCTTACCCGAGCGCTGCAGCTCACTACAGGCGTTATGTGTGGGGTGCAGTACTGGAGGTCGGGACGTGGCCGGTTATGCGCTCTTCTCGACCAGGGCCCGCTACTTTTCAATCAAGTAGCACCTCAGGGTCCTCACGAGGCTGAGTGTACTCTGGATCAGGTCTCCCAGTGGGAGAAAATCCCGACGGTGGTACCAGAAATCGAACCCGGGTCTCCCGCTTGTAGATAACCTTCGAATTCAACCAATTGACGAAGATCACATGCTTTAATGACATCTACACCACCCCTCTTTTTGTCTATGTACAATATTTTGTCTATTTCTTACGGTTTACCGATGATTCAAAGTTAATTCAGTATGAAGAAGAGTGAATAAGCTAATATCAGTAAATTATAAATGTACATTTTATTTGGTATGAAAACATTTTAAAAATATAATAAGTTAATCAAAATTTTGTGATAGGGGTTGAAAATCTTTGTGTTGCATCCTTGGAAAAATGAACTTAATGGAACCTAGGACAGATTAATGATTTTCTACGATATTTTTTCAATATTTTTTAACTATTATATGTTGGTTACCCTCGTTCTAGATAGCATAGCGTGTAAATTTCAATAAAATTGATGAAGTAGTTTTTCAGCTATGAGCTATTTTCTATTTCTCATATCGCGATATTTCCAAAATACGAAATTCTCCTTAAATATTATTGTTTCATCAGTACCATTTTGTCATATTAATATTTGAACTCCTAAGGAGTGATTCTAGAATGAATTTTCCATTTTCGTGCTTTGAATAACAAAACACTAAGTATAAACAATAATGCAGATGGTAATTATTATTTATTTATGCCAACAAACTTACTGGTGGTATTTTCAAACACACAAACCGTGTGTGGGCAATGTTTAACAGGTTGAATCAGGAGTGAAAAATTCAATGTCATAGCTGGGATTTGAACTACGGATCTTCCGCTTATGAGCGGCTGCTTTAACCACTAAGCTACCATGACCAACTTACCAGTATGACATTACGAATCGGTTGGGGAATTTAATGTCGTACTGGCAAGTTGGTCAAGGTAGCTTAGTAGTTAAAGCAGCCGCTCAATAAGCGGAAGATCCGTGGTTCAAATCCCGGCTATGGCATTTAATTTTTTAGTTCTGATTCCACCTCTTAAATAATGCAGACATTGTAGCGTAAAAAATGGTTAAGAGCTTCATTGTTGCCAAGTTTTACATTTGAGCCCAAAATGGACTCTAGGTAGTGTCTCCATAGCACAGTTGGTAGCGCGCTTGCCTCTGGCGCAGAGGACCCGGGTCCGATCCCGGTACTAGCATGGGGATTTTATCTGGCACGGGGTGCACTCAGCCTCATTAGGCTCCAGGTCGAGAAGGCCCTACAACAGGCCGGGAGGGCTCGGGGCGCAGACCACATCCCACCCTCCAGTATTGCACCCCACCAATGACGCCTGTAGTGGGCAGAGGTGGGGGACGCAGCGGCTGTGCAGCAAGCCTTGGTCCTTCATGGGCTGTTGCGCTAGGGGTTTAGTTTAGTGCTGTAGAGTGTTCTAGTTTCATGAAAGATTAAAGAAAACTACACTGCATGCGATATTTGTAATATCAAAAACTATGACTCTGAGAAAACTTAAATTTTATATTGGAAACATCTGGTTACCTGGGTTAAAAAGATCTGGAGCAACATAAAACGCATTTAAATTTTATTAACATTATAGAGTTTATTTTTTCAGAAGTCCAAAAATCGAAAATATTGGCTTAAAAAGAATCTGTCCTAGGTCCCCTTAAAACCACGTTTCCTATTTTTCGCTTTTAAGATATGGTATACCAAACGCAGTCACAGACAACACACGGGGTCTGTCTGGGTGGCTCAGTTGGTTGGTCTACTGATCCCAAGGTCGCGGGTTCAAATCCGGCCCAGACTGATGGTTTTTAAGCGTGCATGGAGCAATATGTTTTTGAAAAGCCTCAAAACGTGCATTTCTGTGAAATATGGCATCTACTTTTGGGGTGGAATGGAACACCTTTACTTACCTGAGTAAAAATAATTATACAGTTTCAAACAGGATCATGTGAGCCTCTTTAAGTAATTGTTTTTTAAGTTTACTAAAAATTAGGGAAACATTTTTGACGCGTGGTGCATTTAAATGGCCATACGCATTAAAAGCGCTAAAGGAGTGTAAATACAACATAAAGAACAAAATAAAGTTCTATATGTTTTGTATTTTCTCCCAAATTCACAGGTGCATTGCGTTAAGATCTGCAAATTTAGTGCATGTGGAATGTGTAAATGTTTACAATATTTCTCAGCAGCTAAGAGCTGACAGTTGCCCCTAATATGATACAAGGTTGATTTGTTTCATAAACAGCTGACTGTCATCTGAACTTGAAGACGCGTGTTAAGCTTCCTGGTGGTGTATGTATGTAGCATGTGTGTGTTTTTCGAGATTGTGGAGGGTGTACAAGGTGTCATGGTGCAACTGAAGTGCATATTGCAGCCGGCCTTGCTCCTCACGCCGCCATCTGTCCCCTCCTTTAGCATAGTAGCAGTAGTACACAATAATTATAATGCTTGCAGCTGGTCCATCTCCCCTCGATGTTATAAGTATGGGGCGGGCTGCCTGCATGCTGCCAGTTGACGGAAAGACGCCCGAGGAGAAACAATACGGGTGGCGTTTGGGGGTTAGGAGCCGGTAGGGCCATCTACTAGTCAGCTGTGGAGTAGGGTAGTTGCCAGTAGCACCGGCAGGTTGTGCTGCCTCCCTCCGCAGTTGGATGCACTGTGCGGACGACGCTAAAGGAAGAAGAACCCGATTGCCTTCTCAGTCGACTGGCAACCGAAGTGTTGTAAAGTTGTCAGTGCTGGCGAGGCTGTAGTGAGCACACACACATACACACACAGCCATAGCTTTAGGATTATAGTTCGCGACAAGTGACAACTGACATCTCGCGTGGCAATGACACAAGGATTAAATATCGTGTTTAATTCACAATAATTCAGTGAGTGATAAAACAAATACACATGTTTAAAGATTTCGCGAATGTGTGATTATTTTTTTTTTCTGTTTGCTCACCTTTTGGATTAAAGTGTAGTGTATTTATCTCTTCGTGAAGTGAATTAGTGGTGTCATTTTAATGAATAATAACGAAGTGTGATAAAAGGCCAACAAGGAGTGTTATCAGTGATTGATAAGTGACCCAAGGAATGGGGGCCCCTCTTTGCAGGTCCGCTCAGAGGTAACATCGCTCATCATCTTGATGCTTACGACCGACAACATTGCAGCGGCAATTGCAAGAACAATCCAACATGAGGTGTTTACGCATCCTGGGTACGGCCCTCTTCCTACTTCTCGCCTCCCATCAGCAGGTAAGCTCACCCATTTTATCACTTAACTTACTACTTTGTTTATCTTTAGTTGTGCCGGTCATTCGAAACACTTGCCAAACGAATACCGCAATTTGTAAAAGTCGGTGATAGAATTGTCATGAATGCAGAAAAGGTAATGTCGTAAGTGTTTGCAGTGTGAACAGTTTAGGTGCGCTCGTTTTGTACAGATAAAATGCTGAAAATCATAAATTTTAGGATAGTCGTTGATTTCGGTCACTTCCAACCCCACCAAATTTGTCAACAAATTGTGTTCTCGATTTTGAACTCTTTACATTTAGCGGTTCCTAAATGTATCATGCTTACGGACTAAAAAAGCATCTAAAAAGTTGTTTACTAGAGCTTTGCGGCGTTCGTTATGCTTATTGCCGCAATAAATTGAAAAAGAAAAAATGTATTCTGTCATAAAGTGCTCAAAATTTGTAAACTTACGCCGTATCGGAAAAGTTTCACCCCAAACTCCAATTCTCGTATGCATTTTCCTTACATTAAAACACTGAATAACTAAGAGGTTACCCACTGTATAGTTTTGGAAAGAAAACAATGATATTAATGTAAACGTCAACATTATTTTTTATTGCCATTGTAAGTCGCTCTTGTCAAAGTTTTTAGCAGGTTTCGAGGTAATACTAGATCGTGTTTTATGTATAAATCTTACCATTGCTAATCAATTGCAATATACGCTCGACGATTTTGCTTCCTTTGGTAAAAGATTTGCATTATTTTAATTTCTTCAAATACTTTTGAGACAAACGCCTGGTACTAAGGCTAATATGCTTGCCGGTAATTCATGTTTTCTAAATAAACCTCTACCTAATGGTACTCACGGTTGACTTGAGCCCTCCCAATATAATTAAACACCAAAAACAGCACGCTGTTGAAATCATGTTCCCGAGTTCACCACGTAACGATGTTGACGTTTTAAAAAGACAATATGAGCCACTCGAGAACCTGCTAGCGGAAGTACACCTCATTCATAACGATTATTAAAATGTATGCAGAAGCCTGACTAATGCCATATCTTCTCCTGCGAGTTGTCTTGCCCCATTGTACATTTGACGAGCGGCATTAGGTTCTGCTGACGGATCAAATAGTTCACCGTCCGCTGCCTATTGTACAGATTTTCGCTAACCTGGCTTGTCTACCACAAATGTAAGATTTTCCATGCACTTTTTTGTGCTTGTATTGATGGGTCAGAATCTAAAAGATGTCGATCAAACACAAAGCAACTGATTCCTTTGTGCTAAATTGTAATACAACACGATCAAAATTTTTAGTTTCGTTATCATGTGACTATAGTAGTTGCGTGCGCATGCGTTTTTGTGAACGGCATAACTCAAATAGCAAATTCTCTCAATTAGAAACTATCCTTTCCGTACAAAAATGTTCGTAAATTTTTATTTTCTAAACGTCCTTTATTAGTTTGCTTAATGTATAGTCTTGTATACCAAGAAAATCTTGAAGAGAAAACCCTGCTAAGGGAAAGATTTAGACGTCATTAAAATACCCGAATGCTTATAGCCATCTGGCCTTAAACCTTACTTTCTCCCACTCTATCGTTAAAATAGAAAATTTATCCAATACATGTTTTCATAGCGTTAGCAGTTTTTAGACCTTTCCAGTTTTTGACCTTTCAGTGTCAAACAGGCATCGAAAGTTCGCGATTCATGCTTTATTCCCGATCTTCATTTCTCTTGACAGGAAAAGAAGGCGGAAACGGAAACCAGCAAAAACAAATGACTAGTATAATACTTAGTGCGGTCGACGTAGGCACAGTATAAGACTGTGTCGTGGACCATAACGCTAGAGTGGTGTGGAGGTATTCCAACCATAACACAAAGGCGCACTGTTTAGAAAACTCTACTTGAAATCTTAACTCTGCGATTCCAAAAACTTCACTTCACATGAATCATCTTTTTAAGGTTAGATCCTGTTTCTCTGGATACGTGAAATACTAAGTTTTCTTAATGGCGCTTAATAAAACAAGAACTTACATTTGTACTCGAATTCCAAGTTTTATACACACAGAAAAAACTGATCTTTGAAACACCGGGTTAGATTAATGCAAGCCAGTTTTGCTAAACACAAAATGCCGGTAAGAAGCAGTTACAAATCGCGAATTACGTAAGTGAAATGCATCGTCTATTATAGGTAGCCGATGAAAATTCAAAATCAGTTTGTATTTTTATTAATAATGTATTTGAGAAAAAATAAAGTTTTAAAACCATTTTTCCCCCGCTCTACTTTGAGTTACATAACCTTTTAGGGATGAAGCACTATGAAAGTGCATTATATTATCAAATTTGGAATATCTCATTGGAGTTAGTCGTAGAAATGGTTTGAAAACATTGCATGCTCGTATGAATAACCCCATTCGACTTGGTAACTGCTGTAACTGCAGCGTACTAGAATTCATAATAGTGATGTTTTTGACTTAGCTAGTGAATGTTCCATCAAAAACATTGCAAGCTCAGAAAATATTACAAATAATTACCAGGGTTTTACTCTTAAGGTGTGTTTTAGGTTATATCCCATGGGTTTTGGGGCTTGATACTCAACTGGGATACTGATTTGTGCTCTTTCCAGGTCCGGGGTTCCGGAGTGTTCGAACTGAGACTGAAGTCCTTCATCAACGACTACGGCAAGGACAGCGTTGGACAGTGTTGCCAGCCTCCGGGAGGTTCCGGACCATGTTCCGGGCCCTGCCGGACGCGTTTCCGGGTCTGTCTAAAACATTACCAAGTAAACATAGACACAACGTCTCCGTGCACTTTCGGTGATGTCATCACGCCCATCCTCGGCGAGAACAGCGTACATCTTACTGGAAACCCGGAAAGTGACGGCTTTGCAAACCCCATCAGGTTCCCCTTCAACTTCGCCTGGCCGGTGAGTCCAAGTTTATTTTAATATTTAGACATCGTGCAACAAGGGGTAGATCAAAATGGTATCCACAGCAAAAGTGTGTTATTCCGGTCGTCTCTACAGAACTGTATACACTTAGAATACGTAGGATTGTCTTATGTCACTGCGACACAGTCTCCTGAAATATAGGAACAAAAATATTATTCCTTCCAGGTTAACACACGGCGAGAATGACGTCACGTGCAAGTTTTTATTAGGGCTGCTGAATAACTTTAAAGGGAAAGAAGAAACTTGTTGAAGTAAATCATTGTTTTTCAAACATGCAAAATGGTCTTTTCCTAGCATTACTTCTGTTTGTTAATTTCGGTGAAATCAAATATATAAAAGATTATCTACGTAAAACATACTAGTTTATTGAGCTCGTAAAGTAAAATGTAGCTTAAATATGAGAATGGGTTGAGATAGAAAGATAAATAAAGGATAATGGGAAGGTTTATGAGAAAGAATCGATTGAGAGGACCGACGGACGGACGGACGGCACTGCATAGCACGAGCAGTTTCACCACTTACTTGTGTTAAGGCAGGGAAGATTTACCGAGCTTGCATCCTTTAGCGTGGGGATTGATTTTGTTAAAGGGGGTAGGGACAGATGGGGTAAGAGCGTGCTAGGTACGGTCTCCTAGAGGGGGCGATATAACCCTTTCCATCAATCATGCGACATCGGACCTGCTACCTAGCTATCTCTCACAGACCATTCCTAATTAATTTTGAAGCCCAAGACTTATTGTTCTGTGATTTTGACGAAGACAGTCAACTCCGCCATATTGATTTGTGATATCTGTGCGTCTGATCGGATACATGCCTGTTCATTCCTCTTTATTCTCTTCTCTTTCTCAAGTTTTCTTTTGTTCGTTGGTTCCCCAACTCTACGTTCCATCCTTTTTTTTTTTTTTCCTTTCACTCTCCAGCGCTCCTGTTTTGTCTTCTGGATGGGTACAGATGGCGCTGGTCATTGCTTTCTTTAGTTTTGTGTTCAGTCAATGCGGAGGGGTGGAAAACACGTAAGTTAAGCAGTGTGGGAAAGTGGCTCGATTTTACTTTCTCTACCAGTTTGTTAACTATGATAGGGATGCATAACCTTGGGCCCAAATATAAGTTTTATGCATATAACCTGCAGAAAAAAGTATAAAAATAAACAATTCGCTGAAAAAGTCTTCCAATTGATCCATGTCAGATTCTAGTGTCTGCATGTTCGTATCAACTGCTGCAAAATTTCCTATTTCCGGACCTGTCATAAACAAGGTCCAAGATGTCAGACAGACTGTGTTCCATTTCCGTTGTCAGTGCGTGTGAGATTGTTCTCAAGAACGATTTCGTTACTCGAGTAACCTCCTTTCAAACTTAGCTCCCTATTTCGCAAAGTAGGTAGATATGTCGACACGGAAAATATTCCTTTAATTGTCCCGTCATTTCCAATCAGACGCACTGAATCCTCGAAGTTGTAAACCTTTTTAAACACCGTGCTTAAAAATTGCTATTTTTATTGCACATATAATCGCTTTCTAATGATATCTAAGTAATGAAGCGAACCCTGTTTTATCAGTTTTATGCAAGTTGATAAGGAAGCGTTGCTAATTTCTAAGAGAGTTATGGCTGTGATTGGTTTATATTTAAAACTTTATAGGTTACGACTAGTTTTAATATCAGCTTGGCCTTTAATATAGCATCTGCAATATTTATTTTCTCTACTATGTATAGTAAGTAGCGAAAGTAATGTATTAGACCTAAATTTCGATGTCGAGTCACCTCAAATATGTTTTGAGGTCCCTGAATTAAAGAAAAAACCACTTGTAGAAAGTGTGTGTGTGTGTGTGTGTGTGTGTGTGTATGTGTGTATGTGTGTGTGACAAAGATTTTGAAGGAAATTTCTCCATCCTAAACTACTCTTTACATGGAAAATTTTACGAAAACGTTTATTTTCTCAAGAATTATTCTGACGATTTTGATTAAAATGTCATGCGTTTAAGATATTTTTATGACAAATGAGATGTAGATTTCATTAAAATATAGGCACGAATGTATTTTTTGTGGAGTGAATCATTTCGGAGATATTCCTCGTTAAGTTTTCTCAAATGGAACGTCGTTATTCACTTTTTTGTCTCTCTAGGCCGTGCAAAGAGGACGGAATTTTAAAGGTTTATCACTCAAAGCCTACTGAAGTCACATATTCCCCTTGTGGTTATTAAGGTAACATTTATTTGTCCAAATGAAATGCCCTTGGTGTGTGTGTGTGAGAGACCTGTTGATGCAGGTTTGAAATGAATGACGTTGTGTTGCAGGAGGCGTGGTTAGCAGGATGATTACTAAATTGAATTGGCGTGGTAGGGAAACGTTTGCCATTCGTTGTCGACAGAGAGGTAATTCGGGGTCAGATTCGCTATTGTGGGTCACCCGTTGCAGGATGTCTGGCGACACACACACTCCCGTCCGGTCCAGTGGCACCGCACCCCCCCCCCCCCCAACCTTGCGGGCGCCTCTTCACTATGTGGCCGCAGCCTGTGATTTAGGCTTCCTGTCGTACAGATCTCCCCCCCCCCCCCCTTCCAATCATGCAGCAACTTTAACGAGGGACATCCCTATAGAAGCCCGTGTTGCCAAGTATCATTAGCCCAAGCGCACAACTACAAATTTACCACGAGAATACATGAACGTACTCTTTCTAAACAAAACTATAGAAAAACAAACACATGCTCGCTTAACAGTTTAAATTGTATTACTTAAAACGTGAACGAAACTAAAGTACATAAAAACATATAGCGGCCAGCTTTAAAACATTACTAAATCCTATATTTCCCTTGCACCTGCAAGAAAATTAGCAATAAGATAATTTCTGCAAACGTTTATCTCGACTAACATGAACATAGAGAAATAAGAGATTGTAAGAATAGTACAAAAGTAGGGAAAGTCATGTGTGTGCAACACATTAGAATAATAAAAGGTAAAAACCGCTTGAATTTTCCTAAAAATCATTTTCTAAACACGTATTTGCTTTGCGCATGAAATTTCATATTAGTTTACCTTTACTTTCCCAGAGATTACGTGAACCAACACTATTTCCGGTAAAATGTTGTTAAATACCAAAGTAAGTTACTTTATTCTGTTGATGAGATTAAAGTGAGGTTAAAATCGCTAACTTTGAGTATGAGAAATGACATTTTATTCCTATAATGAAAGGGAACTTGCAATTAAAATGTTATTTATTTATTGAAGAGTGGGTAAAGGACATATGAATGTGTTACGTAATAGCGAATAGACAAAACCGTATGAATATAACGCAACGAATAGTAAAATGGATAACATAAAAGCTTCTGCATGAAAACAAATGCATGTACGTGCCGAATTTCACGAGTTTAGGAATGCATAGAGGACAAACATATAAGAACATAAGATTATCGTCAGATTTTATTAGTGTTTGAAGTGCGTTTATATTCGGAATGGTTGGGTAGTTCAGCGATCGTGTTTGTTGCAATAATAACCAAGAAATAATGAAAATGAAAGCATCAGGTAGAAGTTTTCTTTAGATGTGCCTAAAGTAACTAACTATATGAGCGTTTAGAAAGCAGGTTAAAGAACCCCACGTGAATTGAGAGAGAAATTACATCCTAATTGATGATATTTGAGTGCCCTTACGAGGATAGCCATTATTCCCTAAGGAGCTTGTTCTCATACCTGTCAGGAATGGCCATCATGCCTTAACAAGGGTGAACACCTTTGTTCCGCGTTTCTGAATGTTTTCGGGAGCTCAGTGGGAGGTGGTGAGCCATTTCAAAAGAAAAGGTTTTTGTCTGCCCAAGTGTAGTCATCACCTGAATTAGAACGTTTTTATTTTTTCGCTCACCTTGCATAGGTAAGCCATTGTACGGTAGCCAGCAGTAAAGATGTCGCTTCTGATAGCTACTTGGCTTTCATGTGATCGATTTATGACAGCATTCAGCACAGATTCGATGCGCATTCCTAAATGGCTCTGGCGTAACAAAACACCTTCTGCCCAAACTCTACAGTTTGTGAAGCAGTGCTTGACATCTGAGTGGCGTATAATTGCAAGTTCACACCTGTGCGTTATTAGTACAATGTTTTCCAAGATGGTGATCTTACACCGTGTAAATTGGTGCACTCCGGAGGTCTGGAGTCAGATTCTGTGTATTTTGCTGGTTCCCTTAATCATCGGATAACGTGGTATAAATAGTTGTACGCATAATATTACATTCTCATCATTCTCCTTTCTTAAAAACGCCTATGATATAAAAAGTTTGAAATAAAACTCTTAGTTCTGCAGGTGTTTGAAATAAAACACCAGCAACGTACCTGACTAGCGAATTTTACTGCTTTCAGAAAATAAAACAATCATAATTGAGCTACAGATGAAAAAGCAAGTTAATATTACATAATTAAAACACTAATTATTATTCTAAATCCTATAGTATATTATAAAATCTGGTGTGTTGCACTCACATGACTTTTTCTACTCTCGTAGCATTAGTCGAGATAAACATTTACAGAAATTATCTTATTGCTGATTTTCTTGTAGGTGCAAGGGGACTTTGAGCGATAGTCATATCTGTTAAAACTTTGAAATTCCGTGCTCTTGCACGTCCAAGAGATACAAAAATGAATAACGACCTTCCATTTGAGTAAGGTATATTTCAAAACTCGCGCACAAATCAGAAGGAATATCTCCGAAACTGTTCACTCTACAAATAATGCACGTGGACATAATTTGTATGTTTTAACGAGATCTACATTTTTGTATGGTAAGATTTGGTCTATGTCTTACGGTTTACCATTAATGCAAAAGCCATTAAGCCCATAAACATGGACTATAGCAAGAAAATACAAAATATACATTTTATTTGCGATAAAATATGTCATTTTAATCAAAATCGTTAGCCATTTTTGAGAAAATAAAAATTTTTCCATGTAAAGTGTAGTTCAAGGTGGAGAAATTTTGGTTTTTAACACACTTTTCGTTTTTGAGTTGCTGTTCAGACACACACACATACAATATCTGCCTAACTTAAGTAAAACCCCTTTTAAAATGATAGAAACTTATAAATAGTGAAGAATTTACTTATAACAAAACAAATGTCTGATTAAATACATGATTTTATTTACTAAATGCACTGTAAGAAACAGTTCAAAAGGAAAATACGACATAAGGTTGTGTGGTTATTAGGTTATGTTTCTCGGTGACTGAACTCGTGTGTTCAGTATGATTGTAGCTAGCCAGTGGTTCATTGAGAATGAAAGGAGCGACGTTAGCCTAAGTGGCCGGTCGCCAGTAGTGAAGAATAATTTCACTATGACCTTAAGCG
This sequence comes from Tenodera sinensis, assembly GCA_030765045.1. Classification (NCBI taxonomy): domain Eukaryota; kingdom Metazoa; phylum Arthropoda; class Insecta; order Mantodea; family Mantidae; genus Tenodera; species Tenodera sinensis. Next base: position 26,977,748 of record CM060969.1, on the reverse strand, counting down.
TCACACCGCCGAGCTACAGGCAAACCCGCAAAACTATGCAGTCGAAGAAGTTGCCGCTATATCTTGGCGACCTGAATAATTGGAGCGCGTAACTTGTGCCACGGTCATTCAGACGGTTTCATAAACACCATGTTCTTTTGTTTCTCATTGCAAACATCACAGCGTTAACTTTACTAAACATTTAATTCTCGTCTCGTATTCTCTGCTGCAGGTTTTCACATTTTCATGTTAATATTAGGGATTACTCTAAAAGTTTAATGAAGTCGAACAGAAACTTGTATTTTATGTATCCTGAGCTAAATATTCTCGAATCTTTCCTTTTATATATATTTCACATCTTACAGTTTCCGGTGCTGTACTTTCTCACGTATGAATAACAGTTGAATAAAATATTGCGAGTTAAAACTTTAAACGTTTCCGCTGCAGTGGAAATAAAAAAGAGGAAAATTGGACTTCCGCCAGAACATAAATTCACAAAAATAAGAGAAAGAAGGATAGAAAAACAAGTTAAAGCCAATGTTGGCAACGAATTCTTGAGCGCATTGCAGGTTTTTTATGTTAACGCGATATTGCTGCTATAGATAACCCACGGGCGATTTATCGACACTTTCAAAGCCTTCCGTTTGAGGTTATGTGGTAGATTGAGTATATCACGTTCAAAGCATTTAGAAATCCTCACTTATCTTCTTGCGTATTTGTCAAAAATGGAGTTTTGTGAATTATGTTTAAAATTGAAGCTATAGTTCATTCCTCGTCGCTTAATATTAAAATTGATCTTGCTGACTAGTAATCGTCCATAGAATCTTCTATAGTTGGCACACCTGGCAACAAGGAAACAGCTGATCAGAACACACTACTGCCATCTAACGGAATATTTATAATGATGAGATGATACAGTGCTGTAGATTAATCGAAATCTTTGCGTTGATAAATTTTGGTGACATATTTTCTCAAAATGTGATTAGCAAATGAGATATTTATGCATTATTAAAACTCTTGTGTGTAGTTTAATGGGGGTTAAGTACACTAAAAATAGATTCGGTATTTCGAGAGTTAGAAGTTAGCACACATCTATAAATACCAGATATATAAAGAGAAATAAAAGAAGCAAGTTTTTAATGCAAGTTGAAGAAGCACATAGCAGGGACGGACGCGCGCGCACACATACACACACACAGGTAAGAGAGATCACGTGACTTGCAGCAGTCTGATCACAGTTTCCGTTGAGTAATTCCCGTGGATGTGCCGGCATGCC